>JADRCH010000155.1:4918560-4957432 GCA_019843965.1 Rhynchomys soricoides | reverse complement strand
ACTGATCTCACTGGCCCTGGCACCAGTGGTATTTTCAGGGACAACTTTTCTGTTGAGTCTTCCTGAGACTTTTGACTTCATTTTTATATAAAGGTGGAGATACCTTTTTTCATGTTTGTATTTTATCACTTCGTTTCTTACTAACATAGACGGGAGTTACAATGATAGAGTGGTGTAAGAGTCAGGAAGAAGCACAATGTAGAGGAGGCTGGGTTTTTAGTGTGAGTAAAGTAGGGTCGAGATGCTGCTTGACACAATCACTCATTCCTAATACTCCACTGGTTCCATTTTCAAGGATGGAGATTATTATCTTACTTCATGAGTGCTTTAAGTTCAGACTACTTGAGTGCTTACTGTATTTTATTTAATTGTTATGTAAACTATGATGTTCGCCTGAGGCGTTATTTTAGGGCAGTAACAACTTTAGATTTGACATTTAAGAGACACCGTAGCCTGTGGAGCAGTCCCATGGGACAGGACATTCCGAGAAGGATATTCAAGTCTCTTTTCTGGTTTCTCTATTGCTCCTACTTTTTGAACCGAGTGGTAGTCCTCGTACTGGCACCTCAATTTTTGCAGAGGAATGTGTAAATTTATGAGTAGCCATCTGACTTCCAAGCATGGATTCATCCCACACAGCAACTCAGACCCCTCAAGGGCATACTGTGGAGCTCCCACATAAAGCCTATATAAACGGTGGCTGTTTAAGTGCCCGGTGCTTCAGTGTGGGGGTTCCCCATCAGTACCAGCACCCTCCACCTTCATGTCTCCAACATGGAACACAACGTAGCCCTATACTGTGTCTATCAACTGGTAGATCCTTGAAGCCTGTCTGCATGGACGTTTCGACTTCTGCTCCAAGGTGGAGCTAATTTACTCTGTTCATTTGCAGTCATTCCCAGTCATCCACGTGTCATGCTGGGCAAGGGCATCAGTCATTTGAAAGATCAGAATAAGTAATTTGGGAAAACATACCACTACAAGTAGATCAGTAGGCTCTGGAGTAAAAACAATATCCATGAATGGCAGTTCTGGGGCACTGTCAGGAAGCCGGTGTGGGCACACTAAGTACTAGACATTGTCAGGAGGCCACTGTAGACACACTAAGTACTGGGCACTATCAAGAGGCCACTGTGGGCACACTAAGCTCCTGCTCTTAGCCCCCTTCTCGTCTCCCTTTCTCTTTGTAGAGTATGCTACTCCTTTTCATCTATGCCAATGTTGCATAAAACATTAGAAAGTGTCTGGCTAACTCTACTAGGAATCAAGAAGAGACAAGAGGAACTCAAACATTTTTAGTTTTCAAATATTTATTAGATTACAAAACTAAGTCATACTTAAGCTAATGTACAGAAAATGATATGAAGACCATAAGATATGAGTTGCTGCAAGTATTATCTGTCTCTAAATATCACCTGTATATTGTTCATACAGATTTCTCTCTCTTTTTTTCTATTCATATAGATAAAGGGGCTGAGTGGTTTCATAGATATTTATATCATTGTGAAACAGATTTAATTCTTTTATTTCCATGGTTTTCCCCATGACTTTTATAAACATCCATTTCATTATTGATGAGTAGCACATTTAAGAATTAAATACATTTAAATATATAGAGGTTGCTCCATGACGATAGCATTGATAATTAGATAGGCCATCCAACTTTAGAAACCAGCCAACAGGTGACTGTCTAAATATTTAAAATACAGTTCTTGTTTAATCAACCTTTGACCACCTTCTTCGGGTAGGGGTAGGGGCGAGGGAGTCTGCTGGACACGTGGAAATATATTAAGGCCAAATATTATGATAACCGTTCTCAGAAGTTTCTTTCAACTGGATTAAGTATCCAATTCCAAGGCAAGACCAAGTGTGTGGCCTCCCGTACTAAAGCTCTCCCTGCCTGCCAGAGCAGACAGTGTAAGTTTCCCAACAGGCCTCAGAGTCCGAGTATAGCCCACTCCAATTAAACCAGAGTTACTGACTTTGGCAGCACAGGGGGAACCAAACAGGTTTCAGCATCGATGCCAGAAAGAGTGAAGTTGGCACCTGATGCTTACCGGAGTGTCAAAATCTTCACATACTTTAGGATAAATTGACTCCCCAAATTTTGTCCCATTGTTGACGTTAGCATGTTACTGGAAGTCCCTAGTCCAGAAGCTTACTGCAAAGTTACTTCTCGTCAGCTTTGACTTAGCACTGTCAAAGGTCAACTGGTACCCAGCAAACCAGCCCTCTAACCAAAGACGGCTAAACACAGATTTCAGGTCCAGCAAAATCAAAGTCAACTTCACAGCCAAGGTTTGCACATCCCCTCTTGCAAGCAGACGTGATAATTTTAAACCACTTTTCTTTCTGTGCTCGGTGGAAAAGTCGTATCAAAGGTTAGCCTCAAACCTTGACAAGTCTGGTCTTACATTGTACCCTGCGCTCCGTGAGTGTTATCGGTGTTCCATTTTTCTGTGAATGTTTGACTATGCTCATACCATTTGTATTTGCTCTCCACGGTTCCAGTAACTTTACTAGCATCTGTATTAGATGAACTCTTTGAAAACCCCACGCCACTCCATGACCGAAACTTTTTTTTCCCCACATCCAGCTTTACCAACCCCAAGTCAAATCCTCTGTTGAAAATATTTCAGGCAGCTTGGCCAAGGTCAACATACAGTGGAGGGATACATATTGGCTGTGGGCAGGTCCAGACACAATAGTCTGCCATGGTGAAAGAGTGGGTGGGGTTAGGGAGTAGTGGGTGAGGGGAGAGGTGATCTGCGCATGTCAGGAGGTGCTCTGCCTCTGAGGTTGGGCTCTTACCTGAAACAACTTGCTGTCTGGAAGTTGCACTGTAGACACTGCAGCTAGAGGGCTGGTTACTTCAACTTGAAACTTTATATTCATTAATCAGCATTAATTTACTTCCCTTCTCCATAACTTCTAGTAACACCATTTGCCTTCTGCTTCCGTGATTCTGGTATCAGGCATCATAAATAATCTAATGGCAATTTTTAGTATATAGGACAGTGGACACAGAATATATACAAACACTACAACATATTATATAAAGGACTCCACCATCCACGGATTTTGATGTCTGATGATGCCCTAAGACCAAGCTCTCATAGACGCTGAGGAAGGGCAGTCTACCTCCAAGTAGGAGTGCTGAAGCATGGTATTCTTTTAACTTTTTGTGAAACTTCATGTTCTTCTCAATAACTGATTTCTACAGCCCTACAAATAGTGCCCAAGAGACACAATTTCTCTACATTTTCGTCCATATTTCTTATTTTCTGTGTCATTTTTAAACACTGACGGTCACCAGATACGATGCAATCTCTCAGGTTATGTTTGCATTTCTGTGCTGAGTAGTGATGTTAAAACCTCGATTCACATGCTTACTGGTTACTTGAACCCTGTCCCTGGAGAAATGTCTGTCCAAGACACTGGTCAGTTTATAAACTCAGGCTGATTTTTTGGTACCCTCAAAGGAATTCCTTACATATTATGTATACCAGTCTCTTGTTAGATATATGATTCACAAGTATCTTTTTCACATTCCAAACTGCTTTTTTATTTTATGTCTGTGGTGGTTAGGAGAAGTGTCCCTGTATAGGCTTGGGTATCTGAGCAATTGGTTAGTAGTTAATGGCGCTGTTTGTAGGTTGTTTTAGAATCTTTAAGAGGTGTGGCCTTGCTGGAGAAAGTGTGTCACCGGGGGTGGGCTTTCAGAGTTTATAACCTCACCCAGCATCCAGTTCATTCTCTGCTTTATTCTTGTAGTTGATCCTGTGATCTCTCCGCTCCAGCCATGGCCCCTGTTGCCATACCTTTCTGCCATTATGGATCCTCTGTCTTGGAGACCCTAGCCCCAATCAACTCTGTCGTAAGTTAGCTTTGGTCATGGTATTTTATCACAGCCATAGAAATGTGAGTATTACAGTGTCTATCTACACTTGACATCATCTCATTTGTCCATGTTTGCTTTTATCACCTGGGCTTTTCATTCATACCCTACAAGCCATTGCCAACACCAACACTGTGAGCCTTTCTGCTACTTTCTTCTACAAGTTCTATAGATTTAGTATATATATATATATATATATTTATATTATATATTATAATATATTATATATTAAATTTTTATAAATTTGCCTTTTTAATTTAATTTTAAATTTGGCATAACATGAAGGCCTGCCTCTATTTCTCTGAGTACAAATACTTGTTTTTCCCAAATACCTATTATTGAGAAGTTTGTCACTATTTAGTAGTCTTGGTTCTTTGTTAAATCTCATTTGACAATAACAAAGGGTATATATTTGAACTTTATTGTATTCCAGTGAAAGATTTAGTTCTCTTTATTCCAGTAAGAATCTGTCTACATGACTACATCTGTACAATATGGAGTTAGAAGTGTGGGTCCTATTTCCAAAGAACAAAGCTAGCTGTGTACAAAGCTAGTTATGTACAAAGCTACTTATATAGGGTCCCTTCAGATTCCACAGGAAACTTTAAATTGGTTTTTATTTTCAAGTAAATATTTTACTGTGCAGTTGGCTCTGTTTTTACTTAAATGTGTTTTGAAGATAGTATCCTATGTAACAAAAATATTAATTTTAAAAGAATATGCACTATTGTTGAGTAGTTGTATTATATATTATAAGTAATAAGTCACCTGCTGATAATTACTTCTTGTTATTCTATTTCTGACTTCAGTGAGAATCCCTTCTTTGAGGGGTAGTCTGTAAGTTAAATTGCTAGGTTTAAAAACATTAGCTCAAAAACAAATGTGGGATATAATTGTGTACAATGAAGGACTTGGGATATTGTTACGCAACAGTCAATGGTGTGCATTGTGTATGAGATACTTGTTAAATGTGTATGTGATGATGAGAAGGAAAGGGGTGTGTGTGTGTGTGTGTGTGTGTTTTACATATATTTCTAAGATATAACTTTTGATACGATACATGATAGAAAGACATTTTCCCAGTTGTTTCCCAATGCCCCAGAGTCCTAGGAGACATTGTTCAAAGAACATTTCTCTGGCTATTTTCAAATTGGTAGTGGTTGTGTGATGTAGTCTGTCCAGTGTGGTCTATTTTGCTTTAAGGTCTCTGTACTGTGACAAAGCACCATGACCAAAAGCCACTTGGGGAGGGAAGAATTTATTTCATCTTATAGCTTGTGGTTCATCATCTAGAAACATCAGGTAGGGAACTCTAGGCAGGGATCTAGAGGCAGGAATTGAAGCAGAGGCCATGGAGGGATGCTGCTTACTAGCTTGCTTACTCATGACTTGCTCAGCCTGCTTTCTTATAGGACCCAGAACTGCTACCCACAATGCACTGAGCACTTCCACAACAATTACTAAGAAAACGTTCCAAAGGCTTGACTATAGGCCAATTTTATGGAGGGATTTTCTCTATTGAAAGTCCCTCCTCCCAAATGACTCCAGTATGTGTCTTGTCATAAAGCTAGCCAGCACAAGGATCAAGCAGAAAACTGCTGGGTGGGGCTTATGAACAGGGACTTTATGCTTTCTAAATACACAGAACAAGAATGGCAGTGTGCACACTGGCTTTCCTTATTCTTCCTCCATGGCAGGTCGATGTCTCCTTGAAGTACAGTGACTGTCTTGAAAAGTTCCAGCAACACCATGAGGTCAAAGTTCTGCTTGTTAAGCAGTTGCAGAAGACACAGAAGGCCTGGCTCCTTCCCAGCATGGTTGAGGAATTACATCAACCTATCAACCCTGGAATATCAACCTATGGACGTCTCTGCTTAGTTAAGCAATAGGCAGCTGCTTCCTGTTGTTTGTTGCCAGAGGGATTCCTGGTTCATCCCTGACAGTTGTGATATATTCTGGAGATAAGCCAATGTGGCCAAAGACACGGAGCTGTGAAATAACACAAGGTGTTAGACAAAATGCAGATAAAAGAGATTCAGCTTGACTGGGACCAAGAGATAAAACTAGAGAGAATCAGAGCTTGAGTTTCGTGAGAAAGGATTCAGATTTACTTGTGTAGGCAATTGTGTAAACAGTGAGTGGGAGAGGCATCATTGCTTTGGTGGACTGTGGAACAAACATTAGTGAAGGGCAATAGAAGAATGTGGTGTATCCGGATGGGAAGAAAACAAGGATCCAAAGCTACAGTTACAACATTAGGAAGAGGAGGAAATATGAACTCTTAATATATTTAATAACATTTTAAATAGTGATAGTACATTTGAGAAGGAAATTGTCATTCTGTATGTTATTATATCCAAGATTCTATCAATGCAAAGAACATAGTTATCTAATTACCTTTTAAAGAGGCAAAGTCTCATCTAAATAAATAAGCATACATTGATGATGAAACACTTTCTGACTTCAAAGATGAGATTTTTATTTTAGAATCAGTGAATGCTGGAGTACCTAGTATTTATGAATAAAGTATGACAAACATTTGTGATTAGTACTTTTCTGGTTCATTTTACTTCATGGAGCCAACACTTCAGGAAATAGGTGTGTGTTTTTCTTTCCCACTTTTGAGGATGACACTGGATTTTTAAGTGAAATGGATACATGGTCTTGTCATTGGCAAATCTGAAGAAAGCAGGAGGAAGACTCTTCAGTGTACAGAATTTGGGGTCATTTGGGGATGTCCGCTGACGATATTCAGTGGGGAATGGAACACAACATTCAGAATCTCAAGATGCATAACTAGATCATTTACTCAGTTAACCTTCAAGAATCTACAAAGAACGAGGCTCTGCATCAGGTCCTGGAGGCTTTGTTGCCATCAAAAAAATCAAAGAAAAGCAAAAGATGCCATTCTGTCAACACACAGCCATTTTTAATGCACAGTATGTACCCAGAACTGTCCTGTGTTGCAAAAAGCCATATAAGTCTCTGCCACGGGGTAGGGGTGGGACTCACATTCCTATGGAAAAAACATAAGCCAAAATATGTAGACAAATACAGAGGTAGTTTCAATTGATGATACATTCTGACTAAGAGGATGCTTGCTTTTTCTCGTAAACACACTAAATGTTCTCAAAAAAATACTAAAGGTCTGTGTGTTCAGAATTCCAGTGATAATGCCTTTTTTGCCCTTGTAGAAAGGGAGGAGGCCAATTATACAGATTTAAAGTAGAGGAAAGCTGGCACTTAGATCTTCAAAAATAAAGTTCTTGAAAACAGAAAACATGCCAGTGTGATGGTCCATCACCACAAAGGACGAGAATGGGAAGAAGATAGGAACGAGCATTGAATACAGATGACACTGAAGTTAGAACTGGATGAGGGAAGGCAGTAGGTTAGAGATATCCCGCATTTCCCAGGATACTCACAACGGTGAGGAAAGGCGAGCAGTGTGGAAAGGCACAGGAGGACAATAGTGAAAACTAGAGAAAGATTAGGTAAGATCCAGAAATAGCAAGCCTTAGATTTGTAAAAGAAACAACTGATCCTAAGGTAGTGTGCACGGCACAGTGATAGCTAAGGGGGGACATCTCCCCACTGGAACTTGAAACAGAAGATAGAAGGAAGACCTGGGGACAGTCCACAGCCACACTCACACTCCTCAGGAATAGCACTTGAGATGGGGGCTGTGTGATATGTGCAGCAAATAGATGCTTAAAAAATGGTCCTTTACACGTCCCATGCCTGCTTGGCTGTGCCTTAGTGGGGATTTATCTTAAGAGAAATCTTACAGTTAAATCTGTCAGCTAGGGAGAACAGAGGTGCCTTCATTTCTGTACTTGCCAGCCTCGGAGGTCTATCTGTGAGGTTGTGATTTAGAAACAGAGTCATAAGCACAGGCCTAACACTAGAGAGGAAACGATTACTTTTGGGAACTCCGCTCCAACATCTGAGAAAAGCAAAGAGACTAGCTATGGGTGAAAACCAGAGAGAGCACAAGGACAGAGATCAGCATGGCTGAGGCGTGAGCAGCACCCAGGACTCCATTACTTGCCCCACCAGAGCAGATTTCATTGGTTTAACTACCTTCTGCAGTCTCCAAGCCCCAGAGACACTTAGTGGAATATAGGATGGAGAAACTAGGTGGTCATCAGGCTCAGTTGAAACGCTTCTGGACAAAGTAGAAATAGAGGGAGAAGAGGCAGTCTATAGAATGGGAGCAATCTTTGTCACTAATATCCAAAAGATTAATAAATTATAATAATAATCCTTAAACACCCAAAGACAAGCAATTCTTTTAATGGAGAGGCAAATGATCAAGCATTTGTCTGATGCAAGTAAATGGCCAACAAATGCACAGAAAGATATTCAGTCTCTTTAGCCTCCAGAGAAATGGAAAGCACAAAGTGAGTTTCCAGTAAGCAGTGGGTTGTTTTGTTTTTCTGTGTTTTCCCTGGCAATGCAGTCTGCGACTTTGCATTAGTATTAGTGTAGTTATATTCAAACTGGTATTGATGGCTGACGGCTATTCCTGTGGCTTGCTGAATTCTCGTCACTGTTTTCAATGTTCTTGTTTCTTCCTACCTCTCTTGGTCATGTTAGTGCAGTGAAGATTCATTGTATTGATATATAATTCTTATTGATTTCATTTTGTTTACTGGTTCCTCTAGCGGGGCTCACACCTTGATTGGCGTTCATGGTGATAAACAGATAATCTTCCTCAGTTCCGATGTAGGATTATTAAGCACCCTCTGTAACGTGCATTTGGCCATTGTGAATTCCATCTGCTATTGTTCATCTTCAAAGGTCTTCCTTTCTTTTTCATTTCTAAATGACACTTCTGCTGAGTAGAATATTTTTATTGGCAGTTATTTTCTTTCATAACTTATGCATAGCTCCATTCTTTCCTGGCCAGAGGGTTTATGTAGGGAAATCCACGATTAATGAGATACCCTTTAAATGTGACTTTAGTGATTTTTCTCTTAGTGATTTTAGAAATCTTTCTGTCTTGAACTTTTGGCAGATTGATTGTAATGTGCATCAGCTGTGATCTTTTCTGGTCATCTCTGTTTAGGGTCCTATGGGCATCCTGTATACAAATATCCGTATCTTTGCTAAGATTGGGGATTTTTAAAACTGTTACAATATTTAACCAATTTTATATGTCCTGAACGTTTTTGTTACCACCTTATGATATACTTCACTTGTGGGTATTTGCCATTTAGTGATGCTTCAAAAGTCTTGAATGGTATTTCTATTGTTTCCTATGTATTTATTGATTCATTTGTTTATTCATTTCAAAGACCTCTATCAAATTAGGGTATTCTTTCTTCTGCTTGAACTGATCTGTTGCTTTTAATTTATTTAAATTAAACTCTTAAATCTAATTAATTAATTATTTAAACAATTTATTTAAAAATTAAAATTTTAATTATTTATTTTGATAATTAATTCACATATATTACTATAATTAAATGAAATAAAAACAGAACTCATCTGTTTTCTTTCTTTATTTAAAAAGTTTAAATTATTTTATGCATATGGGTATTTTGCCTGCATGTTTGTCTGTGCACCACATGCATGACTGGTGCCCACAAAAGCCAGAAGAGGGTGTTGGGTCCCCTGGAACTGGAGTTACAGAAGGTAGAGCTGCCACATTGGTGCTGGGAATTAAACCCAAGCTGTCTGGAGGAGCAACTAGTGCTCTTAACTGCTGACCAATCCCTCCATCTCCTTTTATTTATTTAATATGTATTAAGCATTTTATTCACAAGTTTTCAACTTGGTCCTTTTCTGAGGCGATCCCTCATATCTTCTAGTGTATTTCTAACGTGATGTAGGTATTCATATTTTCTTTCCACTCATAAGGCTTCCTTAAAATCACTCTTTAACACTGTTTGTCCTGTATTTCATCCATACTGGCTGCTGTGGAGTCTGTTGCTAGAATGTTAGTTACTATATGTTCTATCGAAGACACAGTGTCATCTGATTTTTCACATTTTTGTGGTCCCACTTTGAGATTTAAACAGCTGATGGGTCAGTGTTCTCCACCAGTTCCTGTGAGACATTTAGTAACTTTCTTTCCTCTAAGGGGTGTCAGTTTCTTACCGAGCACTGGCTTTGGTCCTAGTTGAGCATCATATACAGTATCCCTATGCCTCTACAAAAACTATTATTATAGCTAATGAATAAGGACATTGTGCACCATGCTGAAGTTGCAGAGATCGTCTGTCTCCATTGGCCATACTAGAGTAGCTCTGTTCTAACAACTGAGGAAGTTAGATGCAGTACTCACTGTGTGCCGACTCCCACAGTGGCTGTGGTGGCTGCAATTGGGTGATAGAAGTTTCTTGGGCACTAGTTCTGGTATTGGCAAGTACCTCTGGCACGTACAATTCTAACAATGGAAGGAGCCCAAAGTATGTATTATTTTACCCAGTAGTGGGTCAGTTGCTGCACAGGCACAGGAGTGTCCAGAAATGTAGTACCCCTTCTGTGGTGCTCACAGCCTGATGCACACAACAGTGCATGACAGCCTGACAGTGCACAAGGTCAGAGAACTGGCAGGACCCAGGTAGGGAGTAGGCAAGTGTGGAGTTTTGTTCTGCCAATTCAATGGCAGTCTGTGTCCACGGGTGGCCACAGCTAGAGGCAGGGCTTTGTTCCTGACCCCATTAGCTTCAAGCTATACCCAGGAGCTGGAGCATTTCTAGAGCTGGATCCAAGTCTGTGTCTGACCCTTTGTGTGCATCCTAGAGATCGGGCTACACAAAAGAGTTGGGCTTTTTTTGTTGTTTTGGTTTTGGTTTTTCAAGACAGGGTTTCTCTGTGTAGCCGTGGCTGTCCTGGAACTCACTCCGTAGACCAGGCTGGCCTCGAACTCAGAAATCCACCTGCCTCTGCCTCCAGAGTTCTGGGATTAAAGGCGTGCGCCACCACTGAAGAGTTCTTATAGCGAGGGCATAAGAAGTAAATTCAGAGTTCCTTTTCAATCCTGTCATCAATAGGCTCTCTTGCCTGTTCTGATCCAGGACTTCACCCCTGCCCCCATCCCTCCATCACCGCTGCTGCTGTCCTCTTTCTTTCTACCACTCCAGGCCCAGGAGGGAGTCTCATCTGCAAGTTCCTTTGGTTCCCTGGTTCCACACCCTCTCATCCTGGTTCCAGACCCAGGCAGCACAAAGCCCACACATTTTTTGTTTGTTTGTTTTAGTCTAACCCAGGACTCTGAGTCAGAACTGCTCATCCATGCTGCCTCACCAGGCACAGGCATACGGGGGAAGCTGCATGGGCACCCTCTCTTGCTAGGCCTGACTCAAGTCTGGACCAGCACAGCACTCCAGGCCCAGGACCAGCTGGTAGCCAGATTCCATGGTGATTTTCTTTAGGGCATTGGCCAGGTCCTTTCTTCCCCCTCTTCTTCCTTTCCCTTCCCAGGCCCAGCTGGGAGTCACACTAGGGGACTTTTTTTTCCAGCTTCATCCAAGCAATCTTACATCATCACCGAGACTCTGCAAATCTGACAGAGTCTGAGGGATTGAAGACAAGGTAGATTAGATCATTTAAATAAATGTATGAATTATTTTTTAAAACTGCACACACAGAATAGACAGGACCCACAGAACTCTTAAGATCCAATGCTGCAAATTTAGCCATAGAACAAATGCAAGTAAGGAGTAGGAAATATTTTCAGTACAATCGCTGAAGAAAATTTACCAAATCTAGGGAAGAAGAGGCACACAGAACATCCAACAGGCAAGAGTGAAAAAGAAATTCCCCAAGCCATGCTTCTATTAAAAGATTAACTCAACAGAACAAAGAAAAGCTACAATGAGATGGCTCAAGAAGGCAAGCCCATCAGCATAGTGGCTGACTTCCCAACGGAAGCCTGAGATGCCTGGAGCAATGTACTTCAAGTTCTGAAAGAGCAAGAATGTCACTCCAGACTATTGTACCTGACAAAACATATTTCGCAACTGAAGAAGAAAAAAATCTCGCACAATAAAAGCAATCTAAAATAAGTTATGACCCTCAAACCAGTCCCATGAAAAACACCAGAGAAATATTTCAGACTGACGAGAAGGATAAGTTTATCACAGGAAAAGGAATGACAAAAGTGTTGGACCTGAAGGTCGCAACTACGGGTAGTTCCCCCTCGCACAGACGCGGAGATGGAGAGCGATGCAATCAGCAAGAGGTTGATTATTTTTATTATTTCCAATGCATTGGGGTCGTCCTGCACGCGAGACAGGGGCGACCCCCAATTCCTAAAGCTCACACTTTTTATACATTCTTGAGGCAGATTCTGGTCACAGCCTGAGTTGGTTGTTGACCTTTCACACAATTAGGGGATTCTTAGTGAGTGTCACTGTGGTTATTCTTTACCCCAGGGCCATTGTTGTTCGGGAGAGCCTATGTTGACAGAGAATACCTGCTGGCCAGTTGGCCTTATCTCTAGGGAGGGGAGGAATGCCCCTTTCTTATGTCCCACAGGAAATATCTGCTAGCTAGGTGGCCCTATCTCCGGAGAGGGGAGGAGGGGAGGAAAAGCATTTCTTTCAAAAGCACAAATGTAATGCATAATAGGACTAAGAAAACAAACACCAAAAATCAGTAAAATGATAGCAGTTAGTATACAACTCTTAACAATAACTGAAGATTAATGGCCTCCATTCTGCAATCAAAAGACAGAGTAGCTGATTAGACCAAGAACCATAACCCATCCATTGTCTGTGAGAAACACCTTGGCTTCAAGGAGTGAAAGGATGGAAAAAACGTATCCCAAGCCAGGAGGACCAGTAAACAGGCAAGGGTTGTTATCCTAATTGCTGAAGAAAACAGATTTCAAACAAAAACTAATCACAAGAGATGGAGTGAATCAAGAAATTCTAGTTAAGAGAACAATTCACCCGGGGGCATTCCAACACTGTGGTGTTTTGAATGAAAATGGCCACCATAGGCTCATAGGAAGTGGTACTGTTAGGATGTGTGGCTCTGCTGGAGTACGGGTAGCCTCGTTGGAGTAAGCGTGTCACTGGGTGTGGGCTTTGAGGTTTCAAATGTTCAAGCCAGACCTAGTGTCATTCTCTCTTCCTGCTACCTGCAAATACAAGTGTATCTCAGCTCCTCCTCCAGCACCATGTCTGCCTACACACTGCCATGCTTCCTTCCCATGATGACAATGAACTAAACCTGTGACCTGTAAGCCAACCCAATTTAGTGTTTTTCTTTATAAAAGTGGTTGTGATCATGGTGTCTCTCCATAGCAATAGAAACCCTAACTAAGGCAAACACAAAACATATACAAACTTAAACAAATTTCATAAAACAGATACTAGTAATAGTAGTGTTACACTGCACTCATTGTGCACCACAAAGAAAGGGAGAGAATGCACCAGTGGGATCATGAAGCAACAAAATCTTTTATTATTCCCACAATATAAGCCGAGTCACTGATCAATCAATGTCACCAGACAAGGACTCAGGAGCCTCATTTCTTCTGGCAGTAGGGGCTGAAGCAGGATTTATAAGCATAAAATCCAAAAGCATCTGAGCAAAGTTACAGTTATAATGATAAATACAAACAAGGACATGAAGGACCTCAGCAAGGAAAACTTATCAACTCCGAAAACAAACCTGAGGAAGACACCAGAAGATAGAACACCTCCCACCCTCATAGATTGGAAGAATTAATACTGTGAACATGTTCATCCTAGCAGTATATCTGGTGAAATCCCAACCAAAATCCCCTTGTTATGCCTAACAGAAATAGAAAACAATCTTAAAATTCACATGGAGGCATAAAAGACTCTGGAGAATCAAAACATAGCAGACACAGATCAGTAGAACACAACAGAGGACCCAGGTATAAATCCTTGCAATACAGAGCTGATTTTTGACAAAAATACTCACTTAAGAAAATACAGCATTGTCAGCACACAGTGCTGGGAGAACTAGATAGCACATACAGAAGAATTAAAATAGATCTCTCTCACCCTGGACAAACATCAACCCCTAGTGGACCAAAGACTTCAATGTAAAATCCAAAACTTTTTGAGCAGTGGTCCTCTACCTTCCTAATGCTGTGACCCTTTAATACAGTTCCTCCTGTGGTGGTGACCCCCAACTATAAAATCATTTTCATTGCTACTACATAACCATAATATTGCTACTGTTATGAATCATAGTATAAATATTTTGGGGGATAGAGGTTTGTCAAAGGGGTAGTGACCTACAGGTTGAGAACCACTGGTATAGGCAAAGGTAAGAACATTTTAAAGGAGACTCTAGCCACTCAAGAAATAAGGCCAAGAGTTGACAAATGGAACCTCATGAAATTAAAAATACTCCTTTACAACAAAGGAGATTATTAGTCCAGTGAAGAGGAAACCTATAAAATGGGCATAATCCTTGCATGCTATGTATCTGATAGAAGACTGATGTCAAGCACACAAAGAATTCAAAAATTAAAGCATGAAGAAAATTATCCAATCAAATAATAGAGGATAAATCTGAATGAAAGCTTCAACACCTACTAAACATCTTACAAACTGTTCAAATGTCATCAGTCATCAGATAGAGGCAAATGAAAACCAATCTGAGAGTCTTTCTCACCTCAGTCAGAATGACTGTCATCAGGAAATCAAATGAGGGGCTTGAGAGATGACTCAGATATCAGGAGCACTGGCTGTTCTTCCAGAGGCCCTGAGTTCAATTCCCAGCAACCACACTGGCTCACAGCTATCTATAATGAAATCTGGTGCCTTCTTCTGGCCTGCAGGCATACATGCAGGCAGAACACTGTATGCATAATATATAATTCTTTTTTACAAAAAAGAAATCAAATAATAGCAAACACTGGTTACAGTATTGGGAAGAAGAATGCTGTTCACTATTAGTAGACTTGCAAATGGATGCTACCTGTACGGAACTCCGTGTAGATGTCCCTTAATAAGCTGAAGGTAGAATGGCTATGTGACCCAGAGACGCTACTCCTGAGTATCTGGGGACCCTATCTCCTCCCACAGGAATTCCTGTTTATCCATGTCCATTGCTTCTCTATTTGTAATAGCTAGAAAATGGAAGTCGCTTGGCTGTCTATCAATAAACTAGTGGACAGTGAATTTTGGTATATATACACGATAGAATTCTATACAGAAAAAAAAATGAAATAGTAAGATTTACAGGTAAATAGATAGAACTCAAAAAATACATATACTGGGTTAGGTAACTCAGACCCAGAAAGACAAATGGCAAGTGTTCTCTCTTACATGGCTCCAGACTTGGAAAATTGAGAGCTGTGTGGTTGCGTGTAGATGCTGGGAAACTAGAAAGTAGGCATTCAGACCGAGGCAATGCTTTAAAGAGAGGGGCGTGGTGGAACATGAGAAGTATGAAGGGGGGGGGTATGAGCACAGAAAGGTTTAAGGAGGGCTGGAAGAGGGGAGGCTGAAGGGGTACCCACAAGACAAGAGTGTGTGGGAAAGTCACATGGAAGCCTGCTGTTCTATAAGCCAGTCAAAAACAAGTTTAAAAGCAGGATTGGAAGACAGATAATTCTGTCTCTAGAGGGCATAGCTTATTAAGCCAAATTCTCAGAGCCAGGTATGAGATCCCTCCTTATGTAACCTCATTGGTCTCCCAGTAACATAAGCCAAAAGTTGGAAGCTTCAAAGAACAGTTCAAAAGGTACAAAATAAAACAGCAACAAGTGATCATTGTTGAATGGACGGGTGACAAGCATAGGAGAGGCCTTGAATTTATCAGAGGAAAGAATGCTCTAAAACAACTTCTGATTCTGCAAGTTTCTCTCCTCTTTCTCCCAGCTTGTGTTCACCCATTAGTCGATCTTTTGGAAAAGCAAAAGCTTTACCATGTTTCTCCCAGACATTGAAAGAAAAGAAAGTATGGAAGCCTTAGACTCGTAGAGAGTTTGAAACAATTATTTATACAATCCATGGCATTGTGGATAACAATGAGAGAGAGAGAGAGAGAGAGAGAGAGAGAGAGAGAGAGAGAGAGAGAGTTTCAGAAAGGGACCTAAGGGACATGCTCCCAGGAAGGCAGAGAAGATCTGCGAGGCAGAATTCTTGGAAATGTTCAAGTGGGGGTTCCCAGTCACTCTTCCAGGTCAGAGTGCGCTCTGCTTGTTTGATGTCCCTTGAGTCACACATTGTCTTGGCTTATGTAAGATCTCTTTTGGGACTATGAAGATCTAGTTTGCAGCCCGGAACTCCCACAAGGGGCAGTTTTGCCTTGCCCCAACTGGGAATAGGCCATGCCAAGCACACAGTGGGAAGAGGCCATGCCAAGCACACAGTGGGAAGAGGCCGGATTGCAACAAACATCACAGAACAATAAAGGCTGTAATTATCTGGTTTCAAACACCAGAGGGACTGATGATGAGAAACTTGCTTTGGTATTGTCCAATGTGCCCAGGCAGCCTTGGAGAGGAGTGATCTTGTGCTCAATTCCACACTGATATACACTAACAAAATTTAGTAAAAACTGTCATTAAAAACTATCTTTTTTCCTCAAATCTCTGTCCTGAACTATCCTTAAATACAGCTTACAGGATTTAATTCTTCTGTTCCCCTTATAACTCTTCCAGTTTTGAGCTTTCCGGTTGCTCTGTTACCCTGGAGAACACTGGGTAGAGGAGAAACCGCCATGGAAATTCTGTTCACAGTGAACAATGGTAAAGGTAAATGTCGAGGGAAATCTGATGAGTCTGAGGTTGGACCCA
Organism: Rhynchomys soricoides; assembly: GCA_019843965.1. NCBI lineage: Eukaryota > Metazoa > Chordata > Mammalia > Rodentia > Muridae > Rhynchomys > Rhynchomys soricoides. Next base: position 4,940,792 of record JADRCH010000155.1, on the reverse strand, counting down.
AAGATCCACTGGTGCACTGGGTTTCTGAAGTCCCTTCCCAATGTAATGACTGAGTTATCGTATAAGTAAAAGCACAGGAAAGAGAGACCAAACTGAAACTGGAAAATAGTAAATGAATATATATCATAGGAAGTTCAAACTCACAGAGGTGAAGAAAGAAGCAGAGTCCTTTTCCACAAGGCCCTAAAGCTCACTAGCTTGTACTTCTACACTGAAGCAGCTTAGCTTAGTATAGTCAGACTAAAGTAGAGAATGTTGACAGAGAAGGACGTGTACAATGGTTTTTTTATCAATCCCCCAAAGTCTTTCTGTTGGACTACTTGGAGTAAAAAGAGGAATGAAGACAGATCTGTTTGTTGTTGTTGTTGTTGCTATTGTTTGTGTGTGTGTGATACTTTATGCAAATCAGAGTGTACATTTAAATGTGTTTAAAACCAAACTATTGGCTTAGAAATTTTGTGAGGATCTTACCTGAAATATTTCATCTTTGAGATGTCACCATGTACCTTAGTGATATTGACCTCAGTATGTGGCAGAAGGTGACCCTCAGCCTCTGATTTATGGGTTGCTGGGAATCCAGTCTAGGGCTTCCTCTATCCTGGGCAGGCAGTCTACCAACTGAGCTATATCCCCAGCATTCTTTGCAAGATTTTAGGAAAAAAAAATATTGAAAATGTTGTTTCGTTTTGGTACCTTACATTCAAGTGTATAGGTAGTTATATGAAAATATATAAGTCTGTGTAATGTCTTGGATTTAGCCAATAAGAATAAAATCCCACAATGTCTATGTAGCTCTGTTGCCTGTGTTCTGTATAGCACATGCTTCCCTAGAGAATCTTCTGATTATGAGATGATCTGATGTCACACTATATGGTCTGACTAAAGAATTCCAGATGAAACATCCTGCTTCTTGCAGATGCATATCCTTTGTGTAAAGCAGGGATACCTATGTCATTTGCTCTTGGTGCTTGAGCTCCTTCATCTAATGTATTCAGTATTTCTCTGTTCCTGTTTTGGTTGCCCACCAGAGTGAAGGCACAAGCCCAAATGACTGTGGTTTAGATATGGCTTCCTTGGGTCCCCTCCTCCGAGGTGTCCCAGGCTGACTCCAGGCAGGATAGGTCTTTAGGAACACTGAGATGCTGTGAAAGCAAACCAAGTGGTAGAGTCTAACTAGGGTGAAGAGAGGACAGAGCAATCTCTGAGCTGGCCACTTCTGGGCAGAAATTTAATTAATGGTCAACAACCAGATGCCTATCATATTCAAACTGAAAAACACTAAGTCCTCATAACTTCTTATATAAACTTAAGTAAAACAAGAGGACTTTTACATTTAGGTCCAAGGACATAACCAGGCAACTTAAAATGCCCCATTAATGCACTCCCCAAAGAACTCATTGATCTAAACAAACAAACAAACAAACAAACTCTTCACTGAGCAAAGGAAACAAGATTTGACTTTTGGTTGGATGTTGTTCCAGAGAACAGGGCTGGTACCTGGGGTGTCTGGGAAAGAAATCCCAGAAGGGCATTAATTATACAGGCAGCAAAGGCTGCTTCATCACCTACTTCTCCCTAAAAGTAGAAAGACCACATGAGGAGACCAGAGGGCTTGGTTGACATGGACTTGATTTCCCAGTTCATGCTGTACTGCACTGACTTCTGCTGTATGACTTCTTGCCTGCCTCTCTATCCAAAGGTCCAACCAAACATCAGTTGAAATTTTTATTAAAAATCATCTGTATTGAGCATATAGAGTCCATTTACCTTGTCATTGTCCCCTGAGAAACATGGTATAACGAATACCACTTTCATTACACTAAGCACTGTTGTAAATAATCTAGAAATCAGATGTGCATAGTCTGCAAATACTTCACTATGTTAGACAAGACTGTAGAATCCAGTGTCTGCCGAAGGCCCTAGACACCCATGCAGCTACCAATAGGGTGTGCAGTATGCATGGTGCTCAGCCCCAAAACTGTTCTCCATTCTGTCACTTCCTGGAGTTCCTGTATAAGATACCTATTTGTTCAAGCTGAGTTTCCCCCTGGGCCATAATGTATGTGTGCAGTACTCAGGGGTGACTTAGACTCCCTCTCCTTCTCACCAAATGTTGCTCCGTGTTCTGCCGTATCTATTCTTAACTCTGCCACAGTGTTTGTAGTCCAGCACTCTCTGGTGATCTGGAATGGAAGTTAGGATTGATAGTTCATGAAACTTAAGGGATGGTCAAACCACTCATCAGGAATGTTGGGAACAGATCCCTGTCTCAGGGATGTTCTTCCTCCTTAGCCTGTTTATTGTTACCTTTGTGGTTTGGCCAAGAGCATGGTAAGCAAAGAGTCATCTCTGGTCATGGGTTCAGCCTTGTCTTGTGATCTGTTTACTTCCCCTTTGGTAGTTTTCCACCCCCTCCCCCGGGGGTCGGGGAGGGGGGAGAGTATTTAAGGCAAAAGGAATAAAAACATTTCGTTTCAGCATTCTGCTTGCAGGAATGACCCATGTCTGTGTCTTTTGTTTCAACCCCCAGGCCTACGCTCAGCTCTCGGTAGCTAGGTGGCAGGGGGAACCATCAAGTGGAGGTCCCACCAAGATCGAGAATAGAGGAGAACCTGATGGGATCATTCCTAGGAACCGGCCGGCAAAGTGAAAGGAACATATTGGGCATCTCAGCGCTAGCAAAAAATGAAAGTGGCGCCCGAAGGAGGGGCCTGAAAATAGGTGGGGGGGGGGGGGAAGAGGACCAGACTGAGAAATGCTGTCTTGGCTGGAGCTCCACAGAAAGCAGAAGAAAAGTAAGATTATCCTGCACGGTAGTAAGCAACGAACAGCATTAATGCTAGCGCTAGGTATACATTTTATGTTTTGGAGGCTATTGCTGCAGAAAGTGCATTAATATAGGATACTGGCTAGGCTGAACAGGTGTTGACTCAACACTCCTAGGGGGTGACAGCAAAATTAGGACTGTGGAATTCTAAACAGGCATTTGTCCGCAGCTAAAAGTTACATCAGGTGAGAGAAGTAGGGTTCAAAAAACAGATGTTAGAAAAATTATCCATGGTTCCCAGAAGTAGGAATGCTAAATAAATATACAAATTGCATGAGAGAGAGAGAAAGATAGAGAGAGAGAGAATAGATTTCAGAAAAGAAAAGCAGTTGTCCCTGTACAGGACACATTATCAAAAAAGAAGGAAAATGAATATAAGCTATTTCAGAGCTCTCCTAGGGACAGGAGGAAACCAGGAGACATCCCAATTCCTCTCTAGCTCATACTGGAGATATCCTTACTTCAGGTTCAAGTTCTCTTCCTTCTCTCTATTGTCTGTCTTGGTGCACCAATCTGTCCAGGTGTCAAAACTGACTATTTTATGTTCAGTCTTTGTTTTTGTTTCATTGTTGTTCTGCGTTTCATGCTGAAAAGAAAATAATGGTTAAAATTTTATCTGCTGGCTATCTACTCCTTGATTTAGTTTAACGTGTTTAAAAAGGCAATCTCAATTGGCCTTTGGAGCCCTGCACCTGCAGTTAGGAGTCTAGCACAGCCGGAGGAGCTGTTTGCAAAAGCTGCTTTTAAAGGGGCCAGCAGCTTCTCAAGTTCTATGGCAGTGCCCCAACCCGGAGGGCAGTCAGCAGGGGCCTCAAAACCTGGAGAAAAGGTACGGGAGGGACAAGAGACGCGAAGAAGGACAGCAAGACAGGATTCTGATCAAGCTCCGTGTATTATAGACAACAGCATGGGCTTTTAAGCAAAAAAAAAAAAACCGCAACCAAAATTCCTCGTAGCCATGGCAACACAGACCTCAGCAGGTGGAGGGTCTATAGTATAGGTTTCGATTCTCCCGAAGCAGTTGACTTAGAGTTAATGTAAAACCTAAGAATGGGGCAGTATCTTAAAGTTGTAAAACCTGAGAATGGGGAAGTATCTAGGTATTTGCCTAAGATAGTAATCAGCATTCTTTTCAGAGCACTGCTCCTTGCTCTGGGCCAGCTGGCTTCTTTGTTCTGGGTTAGGCGGCTCCAGCATGGCAGGTAAGCTGATGGTTGTGTTTTCCCCAGAAAAAAATTCTGCAATTGCGTTTATTGGGTTCAGCAAGGTGCTCCTCTCTTGAAATTATAGCTAGAAAAAGCAAGAAAATTTTGTTTGGTGTAAATATATAAGATGTTGGACCCATGAAGGTCGCAGCTACCCGTAGTTCCCCCTCGCATAGACACGGAGATCGAGAGCAAAGCAATCAGCAAGAGGTTTATTATTTCCAATGCATTGGGGTCGTCCTGCACATGAGGCAGAGGCGACCCCATGGAGCCTGGTCAGGGACCTTATATAGGATTTTAGAGCAGCTGCCATTAGGTACAATGTGATTGGCAGAACAGTGTGACTTTTAAACTGATTGGTCTTTAGGGAATGAGGTAGCAGAAGCTTAATAAGCCCCTCCCTTCCAGCCTACATGCTTTCTAACCTGTTCCTCCGGTGTGCTTGGAGGTGGCGAGGGGACATCTGCTAGCTAGGTGACCTTATCTCGGGAGATGGGAGGGAAGGAATGCCCATCCCACAGGAAATATCTGCTAGCTAGGTGGCCTTATCTCCGGGGAGGGGAGGAAAAGCATTTCTTTCAATGTGTGTAGCTACTTCATTTTTGTTTTTGACAGGTTTTAAATGTATAAACATATTCTGCATGTCTTGGTTATAGAGTACTGGCTTAAAAGTTATTGGGTATGATTAAAAATTTGTAACATTGGTAACAGAAAGTTAGCTTAACTGGTAACTCAGGGTTGGAGTCGTTCTAATGAGAGGTCAGCTCGGGAACTTTGAGATATCCCACCAGGGTCCCCTCCCTCAGAACACATGGAAAAAACAGGTTAGAAAGCACATAGGCTAGAAGGAAGGGGCTGATTAAGCCCCTGCTACCTCATTCCCTAAAGACCAATCAGTTTAAAAGTCACACTGTTCTGCCAATCACATTGTACCTAATGGTGGATGCTCTAAAATCCTATATAAGGTCCCTGAACGGGCTCCACGAGGTCGCCCTCCCATCTTGGTATGTAGAGCGACCTCAGCATGCTGATGAATTAATAAATTTCTCTTGCATTTTGCATCAATCCCCGACTCCATGTGTCCATTTGGAGGGTCTTCGGTAAGTTAAGACTCCCCAGAGTCTTACACTAAACAACAACACGTGGCTTGAGCCAACCCAGGAAAACAGGTCTCTAAAGATACTTCTCAATTGGGATAATATTTTATGTAATTCTTATCCTAGAAACTAGACTTATAAAGGATAGGATTTTTAAAAAGTGTTTCTTTAATGAGGTATTGAAAGCTGCACTATCATGCATTTGTTGGACCCATGAAGGTTGCAGCTACCAGTAGTTCCCCCTCCCAAAGACACGGAGATCGAGAGCGCTGCAATCAGCAAGAGGTTTATTATTTCCAATGCTTTGGTGCCGTTTTGCACTGAGGCAGAGGCGACTCCCAATTCCAAAAGTTCACACTTTTTATACACTCTTGAGGCAGATTCTGGTCACAGCCTGTGTTGGTTGTTGACCTTTCACACAATTAGGGGATTCTTAGTGAGAATCCCTTAGTGAGAATACCCTAGGGCTAGTCACTGTGGTTATTCTTTACCCCAGGGCCATTGTTGTTTGGAAGAGCCTATGTTGACAGAGAATACCTGCTGGCCAGTTGGCCTTATCTCTAGGGGGGGGAGGAATGCCCCTTTCTTATGTCCCACAGGAAATATCTGCTAGCTAGGTGGCCCTATCTCCGGAGAGGGGAGGAGGGGAGGAATGCCCCTTTCTTCTGCTAGCTAGATGGCCCTATCTCCGGAGAGGGGAGGAGGGAAGGAAAAACATTTCTTTCACATTCAGATATAAGAACTGGCAGCAAAGTTTGTAACGTAAAAGTAAATAATACTCTTGGTATTGATTTTATTGTTTAAAACTGAGTTTTGTTTTCCAAAGTTATGGTTGTGCTCTGATGTTGCAAGAGAAACTTAAAAATTATAGTTAAACTGCCAGTGTTCCATTGGCTGCAGTTTGCAATTCTATCACAGCCTCGGGAAAAGCAACTGGTAGAATTTCTGGAGATCTTGTAGCAGGAATTCCTTTAGTTACACAATTGGCTTTTGAGAATGCTGCACCATTATTAGACCACATAGAGCAAAGACAGACTTAGCTGGATACATTCATCTTGTGCAGAAATCAGACCCTCATACAATCAGGGTCTGCCTATGGCTTGCTGCCTTACAAGGGACCACTGTACAATCAATCCTTCCACAGAAATGAGGGAATAAAGATGTTTTAAATGTGGAGGTTTGGGTCATTTTAAAAATGATTGTTCCAGGAACAGAGGCAGGAGCGGACAATCAAGTCAAGCCCCAGGAATCTGCCCTTGGTGCCGGAAGAGTAATCTTTGGGCCAGGCCTCAGGAAGTAGGCCCAGTTAAGAAACATTTGCATTTGAGTTAATGCAAAGCTCAGAGCAGCCTCTGCAGAAGCTTGTGTGGTATTCTTTTTGTTTTGACTAGCCCCTAGAAAAGTGCTTGCTCTTTCCTCTGGGAGGAGGGGTCAGCCTCAGACCCCAATGCACTCACAGCAGGTGGCCTATCCAGGTATTATAGATAATGATAATGAGGGAGAAATTAAAATTATGGCTGCTTCCCCCAAGGCATTATGACTGTACCTGCTAACAAGAGAATTGCTCAGCTTGTTTTAGTTCGCCTAAGAGTAAGCGAGGACAAGATGGCTTTGGTTCCTCTGATGTGTACTGAGTTCAAACTATTACTAATAAGAGACCTAACCTTAATTTAATAATTGAAGAAAGTTTTGAAGGATTAATAGACATTGGAGCTGATGTACTCACTCACTTCCAAGGGATCGGTTATTCCATTCATCCAAAACAAAGTTCAAACATAAGATTTATGAAAGGTTAAGGAGGCTATGGGACTTACGGAGGCTTTAGAACCTGGCTTGCCTACTCTAGCTGCCATGCCAGGAAATACATATAGAATTATTATGGATTTGAAAGATTGTTTTTATACTGTCCCTTTGCATCCTGATGATTGTAAAGGGTTTGCTTTTAGTAAGTTTGTAATTTTGAAGAGCCTATGAAACGATATCATTGGAAAGTTTGGCCTCAAGGAATGGCTAAAAGCCTTACATTGTGTAAAAAAAATTTTGTTGCTGCTTCAATACAATGAGCTAGGATTTTGAATGCTTCAGTGTACATTATTCTTTATGGAGAGTACTTTATTAGCGTATCCTTGTGAAGGAGTTTTACTACAAGCCTTTGCTCTTACACAATGAGCTTTAAATTTTTGGAGTAATTGTTGATCCAGAAAAGATTCGAAGGCAATTATCTCTTTCAATATTTGGGGCCTCAGTTGTATCCTGAACAAACTGTGGCACAGAAAACTCAAGTAAAAAAAGTTAATTTACTTACTTCAAATTAGTTTCAGAGTGTATAATTTTGCTTCCTCCTTCTCTGAAACTTAGTCCTGGGACAATTAAGTCTCTTGTTTGCCATTTTGAAAAGTGATTCTTGCCCTAATTCACCTAGAGAGTTAACTACAGACGCCCGAGAGTGCTTGATTTTGGTACCAAAAAACCTTGCAAGAAGCTCATCTTGATTATATAAATTATTCCAAGCTCCTTCAATTTTTGGTCTTTACCTCTGAATATTCCCCAACAGGGGTCTTTTGGGCAGCAGGCCCCGTTGATATGGGTACTTTTGCAAGATTCTCATTCTAAGGTGGTGACAGCTTATCCTCAAGCAGTGGTACAATTAATCTTCAAGGCTCAAAAACTAGCCTTACAAACCTTTGGTAAGGAACCTGAGGTTATTGTAACACCCTATACTAAGGAGCAAGTACTGGTGTTATCCCGGAGTGTTACTGATTGGGCCATTTTTATGTGCACTACCATTAGCCATTTTGATAATCATTATCTTGATAACATAATACGTCAATTTTTAAAAGTCCATCCAGTTATTTTTCCAAGAATTGTGTCCTCTCATCCATTGCATAGTGCCCGTTTGGTGTTTACTGATGGACCATCCACTGGAAGGGCAGCTGTAGTGTCAGGGGAAATAGTCGAAATATTAGAAATTCCTGTTAGCTCCGCCCATCTTGCAGAGTTAAAGGAGGTTCAGCTTGCTTTGAGCGTGTTTCCTGATGAGCCCTGTAATATTTATTCTGGTAGTGTTTATGTTGCACAGATAATAAGTCTTTTGGAGACTGCTGCATTTGTAGCCCCAATTTCCCCCATATGTTCTTGTTTATCGCAAGTTCAAGCTCTTATTTGGCAGAGAAATAGTCCTCTTTTTGTAGGTCATATTAGAGGACATTCTCTATTACCTGGGCCTTTAGCCCACGGCAATCAAGTAGCTGATTCATTTACATGAGCTATGACTGTCTTTGATTCATCTTCTAGTTATGATAAAGCTGTGCGATTACATCAAAAATTTCATCTTGATGCTAATTCTCTTAAATTCCATTGTGCAGTGACTCGGGAACAAGCTATACAAATAGTCGCCCATTGTTCTTTATGTGCTCAATTTATCTCTTCCCCAACTTTGGGGATTAATCCACGTGGCATTATGGCCAACAACATTTGGCAAATGGATGTTACCCATATATCTTCCTTTGGTAAATTGCAGTTTGTTCATGTTTCCATTGATACATACTCAGGATTAATTTTTGCATCAGCCCATGGTGGGGGAAAATTTTAAAATGTCAGGAGTCATTGCTTATAAGCCTTTGCTTTTATGAATGTCTCTCGGCAAATAAAAACTGATAATGGGCCTGCATATAGTAGCCCTCCTTTTGCTAAATTCTGCAAAGAATAGGATATTGAACATAAAATTGGAATTCCTTATAACAAGGGCAAGCCACAGTGGAGTGTGCTCATCTAACAATAAAGAATTATCTTTTAAAAACAAAAACAGGGGACCTGGTATCTTCACACGTTCACCTTTCCATAATTCTTTATATTTAAATTTTTGACGGTGGCTAACAATGGTAGTTGTGCTGCTGACAGGCAGCGGAAGGACAAAAGGACAGAGTGTGGTCAGGTCCGGTGGCAGGACCTGGCCTCAGGAGATTGGAAGGGACTGACCCTGTGTTAGTTAGGGTTAGAGGCTCTTTGTGTTTTTCCTAAAGATGCCGAGAGCCCTATTTGGGTTCCTGAGTGCTGTATGCGTCCTGTCACTCCACTGGAGCCAGGTGAAGATGGAAGTTCACAGGAGCTTTGTGTAGAACCCACCCATCTTGATGCCAGTGGGGATCAGTAGCCCAGTTTGGCCTGTTTTTATTACCACCAACAGAACTATAGGAAAGGCTGCAGCTAGGATAGAAATAGAAAGGTTTAATATTAGCATTGGCTTTAGGTTGGTAGATAGTTTGTGCTTTATTAAGGTATTGAATAGAAGTGAATTAAATGTAACATCTTCCCTTAAAGGTTCCTGTATTACACTTAGTAATGTTTCTATAGCTGATTTTCCCATAATGCAACCAATGCTTCAATGATTGGGTTTAGAAATATTCTTGGCCCTATACATTTTGATAGAAATGATTCCAATATTCCTCCACGGCCAGCTCATCGATGTTGGCCTGGAATGTTGAATTTTGATTTACAAAGAGTCCTTTTATGGGGGGACTATGTTGTTCAAAAACCCTGGCTGCTTAAGGGCAGGAAGGATGTATGGTGGTATGGTCACAGACCACCTCTGAAGAATGGTACTCAAGAAAGTTCACCTTTTCACTATTGAAATCCTAGTCAGGCTGGGGTAGTTCCCACTTTTAGTGGCATGTATTCATGTGGGCCCTATACATGTTTAAATTTTGTGCCTTTGGGCCTACAAGAGGGAATTGTGTTTAATAGTGCTGTCTCCTGGAATAATAGTGGAGTGTTTGAAAGCTCCCTGAATTTTCAGAATGTAAAAGAGAGTAGAAATTTTTCTATTGTAGCTAGGCCCTGTGTGATGGCCCCCTTTTGCTTTATCTTGTGGAATAATACTGATTCTAATGTGGAACAGATTCTTAATTGTTCATCTAGGCACTGTTTGCTGACGAATAGCTGGGAATATGAAGATGCTGCCTTGGTGGTTCATGTTCCTGGCATTGTCCTTATGCCCCTGGAAGACGATGGCAAATTTCCTATAACCCTATATTGAGTCAAGAGAGATTTTGACATCACAGCTGCGGTTGTTGCTGCCATTGCTATTTTTTGCTACTGCAGCGGCAACTGCTGGCATAGCTATTTCCCAATCTGTTGCTTCAGCTAAGACCTTGGGTAAATTATCAGGAGAAGTAGCCAAGGCACTTACTACTCAGAATAATTTGAATTATTCAGTTGGGAATCCTAAATTTGAATCAGCAGACCACTCTGCTACAAGAGCAAATAAATTCATTGTGGGAAGCACATATGCTTTCTTGTTCCTCTCTCTATCATAGTATATATGTTACCCTTGCAAAGGTCCACAAGGCTAGTTTTGAGGTAGGACGATTGAATGCTTACTTGGCCAGACCTGGAATTGGAATTTTCAAAATTATACCCAAACGCTGTCTGTCCAGATCCAACATATCAATGAGACCCATGTACTCCCTCTTTCAAGGGAAAATTTTCTTTCAGGTTTAAAATTGGCTGGACACCTGATCAAGGATTGGGCTGGTTGCATGGCTTTGGGAGTCCTGGCTCTTGGTGCTGCTGTTATTGAGCTCATTTTTCTGTACCACATGCATACACAACAATACCAGACTCAGGCTATTACGAAGCAAACTATGCTATCGTTGGCAGGAGAAAATCCATCAGCCCAAGTATGGCTCAGTATGTACAAAGAGTAAGCAGCCAGAGATGGGCAACTCTCTGAGGGCTTCCTCCTAAGACAGGGGCTCTAAGTCTGGCAGAGTTTTCCTATGACAGGTAAAGGTGATAGCTTGTTTCCAAGGTGACCTAAGACAGGTGCTACTCAAAAAAATTAACCCCTGTCTCAGGGATGTTCTTCCTGCTTAGCCTGTTTACTGTTACCTTTGCGATTTGGCCCAGAGCACGGTAAGTGATGAGTCCTCTCCAGTCATGGGTTCAGCCTTGTCTTATGATCTGTTTACTTCCCCTTTGGTAGTTTTCCACCCCAGGGGAGGAGAGTATTTAAGGCAAAAGGAATAAAAATGTTTCAGCATTCTGCTTGCACAAATGACCTGTGTCTGTGTCTTTTGTTTCAACCCCCCAGGCCTATGCTCGGTTCTCATTAGCTAGGCGGTGCCGTCACAGGAACTTATTTAGCTTTTCAGTTTGTTTGTTGTGTCTGTGTGCCACTGTATGTGTGTGTGTGTGTGTGTGTGTGTGTGTGTGTGTGTAGATCAGAGGATAACTTGAGGAAATCAGTTCTTGCCTTGCTTCTACCTTATGGGTCCCAGGGACCAAACTCAGGTAACCAGGCTCGGTAGCAAGTACCTTTAACCCCTGAACCCTCCATTTCACCAGCCTGAGCTTCTGGATTCTTAGAATGGAATGGAATGGATGCATTCCTGCCAGGAGTGTTAAATGACACTCAAGACAGCACTTCTGAAAAGATATCAACATTTAAAGGAAGTAAGAAACACAGAAAGGACAGTTCTGTTTTCTAAATAATCCAGTTGTGACATGAGTAGATGGCCCATGTTTAATTGCATAAAAGTTAGTAATTGTTAAAAATATCTAAAGAATTAGCTTAATCACATGATGGTTAGTCTTTATCTGCTTGGCATAACTTAGAGTTACTTGGGAAGCAGAGATTTTAACTGGGGAATTACATACATCAGATTGGCTTGTAAGAATGTCTATGGAGCATTTTATTGACTAATAAACACATATTTCCAAGCCCATTCAATTTCCCACTGAAATATCAAATATTATCTGATGGACCTGTCTATGTATGTGACTAAGTCCTTTTCTCTGCAGCTTCCAATGCATCTTTGTTCTGTATTCTTAATAATTTGACTATAGTATGACATGGGGAGTTTATTTTCTAGTTCTATTTGGTGTTCTTGAACACCAACACCTCCTGTGCTTGAACAAGCCTTTCTAGATTTGGGGATCTTTCTCCATAATTTTATTGAAAGTATTTTCTATGCCTTCAGTGGGGAATTCTCCCTCATCTATGTCTGTAATTCATAGATTTGGGGACATATTCTATCATATCCCACAAGATCCATTTCTTCATGAGTCTTTATTTGGCTTATGACATTTTTTTATTTTCATCATTGTTTCAGATTAGTTTTCTTCAGTGTTTCTGTTTCTTTATTAAATTCTGTTCTTGTGTGGAAATCCTGCTAATTAGGGTCATAATCTACCATGACCAGGTAGTTCCTCTGAGCTCCCCCCAAAATGGAGGACTCCCTTTGTCAGCATGGCTTCTCCTTCTCTGACCATGTTTGGGGATCCTGACTCTCCCCTGCACATCCTTTACTTGGAGAAGGTCTAGTAGTCCTTGGAAGACCTACAAGAACAACCCCTCCCCCAACCCACCCCAAGAACCCTCCCAGCAAGTACCTGGGATTCCTGGAATGCCGCTCCACACAAGCAAGGCACTCACAGAACTTTAAACTCTAGCCAATGCTTTTCATTTACTGTGAAAACTCCTTTCCACTCTCTAAGGTCCATATACACCCTTGGCTCACCCCAAATAAAGTGTTTGCATACAAGCACACCCCTGAATAAAGGTATTCACACAAGCTAAGATCATCTAAGAGAGCTGTTTCATTGGAGACCTTTGGAGAGGCCTCCATCTAAAAGATCGTTAGAAAAGGCCTGCTCTCCAACCCCCAGCACCTAATCCCAGCTGTTCCGGGATCCTGTAGAACTCCACCCATCCCAGATGAATTCTGCTTTACCCTTCCAGCCTGATGGGTGTGCAGTGAAATCTGGATATCCTGAGCGGGAGGAAATGGAGGATGTGGAACCATAGCTGGACCCCAACATGCATACCACATAGTCTCAAATCCTTAACTGACCTATTTCATTCAGCTATTTGTGTTCCTTTCGAATCCACTCAGATTATTTTTGTTCTTTTAAATTCATTCCTAAGTTTGTGTTCTCTGAAACTTTGAACATATTTTCAACTGATTTTTGTTGGGGATCTCAATGTCCTCTTATTTGAAGGGACATCTCATTCAAACTACCTTAGATTAAGACCTCTTCCTTAGGCCAGCGGCACTCAAGTGAAGTCATTGCTCTCATTTGAGCCCAGGAATACAAAGCCAACATGGACAATGTATGAGACCCCATCTCAAACTTTAAATGTCAATCAAAATAGATTTCAGAGACAAACATTGTCAGTGACAAATAAGGTCATTTCATAATGACGAATAAATACAGATGCCAATAAAACCACATAATTCTAAATATGAATGTTCCTAATAACATATATAAACAAAGCAGATAGATTTCAAGAATAATTAAATATACAAATTTCTTTCTTTGTTTTATTTCAAGACAAGGACTCTCTACATAGTCCTGGGTGTCCTGGAACTCACTCACTATGTGTGGGTCTCCTTTCTCCTTGAGGGTCATTGGCCACTGGCCCTTGAGGGTGAAGGTAGCAGGGTTTGCCAGCTGTGAGGTAATGGAAGGACTTCTGGAGACCGCCTCAGTGAGACAGCTCTAGTTTAATGCTCCAAGGGTGGGGTATATTAGGGCTCTTAGAGGTATGGGGGAGAGGGTTGATTGGTCATAACACAGTACCTAATTACCATCTGTCTGGAAGGGCTGAGTGAGGACTTATGTGCTGAATTATGCAACACTTGCAGAAAGCTCTGTGAAGGTTCATCCTCCAGATAAGGCCAGACATCTGTACTTAGAGATATTCCCTAGATGAGGTCAGTGGGGAAAGGGAAGCTCTGCTGAAAGGGGGAATTCTCCATTTTGCATTGAGCTCGGAAAGCTTATCTGGACATGGCGAACATAGCAGGGCCTTCCAACAACTATGTAGACCAGGCTGTCCTCAAACTCACAGAGATGAGCCTACCTCTGCCTCCCAAGTATTAGGATTAGAGACTTGTGCCACCATACACAGCCCAAATCCAAAACTGTAACAAAAGATTTCAATACTATTTTTCTTTCTTTCTTTCTTTCTTTCTTTCTTTCTTTCTTTCTTTCTTTCAGTATAGGTTTGGTTTTTTGTTTGTTTCTTTGTTTGTTTGATTGATTTTTCTTTTTTACTCATTAATTTATTGATTTACTTTACATCCAGATGGGAGTTTCCTTTCCCTCTTCTCTTTCCAGTCCCTTCCTCTCACCTTCCTCAGAGAAAGGGAGACCTCCCATGGATATCCACCCCCTTGGCATATCATGTTGCAGTAAGACTAGGTGCAGCTCCTTCTATTAAGGGTAGACAAGGCAGACTAGTCAGGGGAAAGAGATCCAAAGGCAAGCAACATAGTCAAAGATAACCCCTGCTCCTGTTGGTAGGGGTCCCACATGAAGACCAAGCTGAATATCTATTATATATATGTAGGAGACCTAGTTCTATCCCAAGCATGCTCTCTAGTTGGTGGTTTAGTCTCTGTGAACCTCTATGTGCCCAGGTTAGTTGATTCTGTAGATCTTCTTATGGTGTCCTTGACCTCTCTTGGCTCTTTCAATCCTTTCCCACCCCCCTCTTCCACAAGATTTCCTGAGCTCCACCTAATGTTTGGCTGTGGATCTCTGCATCTGTTTCCATCAGCTGCTGGGTAAAGCCTCCCAGGTGACAGTTACGCTAGCCTTTCTTATGCAAGCATGGCAGAATATCAGTAATAGTGTCAGGGTGGGCTCTCTCTCATGGCATGAGACTCAAGTTAAGTCAGTAATTGGTTGGCCATTCCCTCAATTTCTGTTCCCTCTTTATCCCTGCACATCTTATAGGCAGGAAAATTGTAAGTTTTTGTGGTTAGGTTGGTGTTTCTCTCCCTCCATTGAAGCTAGCCTGTTTCTAGGAACTGGCTGTTTTAGGTTCCATATCCTCCATTGCTAAGAATCTTAACTAAGATCACCCTCTTAGATTCCTGGGAGTTTCCATTGCCTTAGGTTTCTAGCTCATCCCAGAGATGGCCCCTCCCCACCAATTCCAGTTTTCTCTCCCACATTGATCCCTCCTGTTCCCCACCCAATTCCCTCCCTCCATTTATCCCTCCCCCATGCTTATCTTATTTCCCCTTCACTTTCTCAATGAGATTCAAGCATCCTCCCCTGGGTTCTCCTTGGTACTTAGCTTCTTTGGGTCTGTGGATTGTGGCATGGTTATCCTGTACTTTATATCCACTTATAAATGAGTATGTACCATGTTTGTCTTTTGGGGTTTGGGCTACCTCACTCAGGATGGTATTTTCTAGTTCCACCCATTTGCCTGCAAATTTAATGAATCCCTTGTTTTTAATAGCTGAGTAATACTCCATTGTGTAAATGTACTATATTTTCTTTATCCATTCTTCAGTTGAAGAGAATCTAGGTTGTTTCCAATTTCTGGCTATTATGAATAAAGGCATAATGAACAGAGTTGAGCAGGTGTCCTTGTGGTATGTTGGAGCATCTTTTGGGTATAGATCCAGGAGTGGTATAGTCAGGTCTTGGGGTACATCTATCCCCAGTTTTCTGAGAAACTGCTTATTTACAAAGTGGTTGTAGAAGTTTGCACTCCCGCCAACAATAGAGGAGTGTTTTCCTTGCTCTACATGCTCCTCAACAAATGCCATCACTTGAGTTTTTGATCTTAGCCATTCTGATGGGTGTCAAATGAAATCTCAGAGTCATTTTGATTTGCATTTCCCTGAGACTAAGGATGCTGAACATCTCTTTAAGTGCTTCTGGGCTATTAAAGATCCCTCTGTTGAGAATTCTCTGTTTAGCTCTGTACCCCATTTTAAAAATTTGGCTGTTTGGTTTGTTGATGTCTAATTTCTTCAGTTCTTTATATTGTTATGCCCATTCAGGAAGTGTTCTCAAACCCCAAAAGACCACCAAAGAGCCGATTCTGATGCAGTCACACTAGGGTCTTTATTCATGCTTGAGCTTGGGCTCACAACATTACAGACACAGCAGAACAGGAGTGTGAAGCCCCAACCCAGCTTCAAGCAAACATTTATAGAAGCAAACAAACAAGCAAGAGGGTTTTTTGCACATCTGATCGGGGGGCTATTATGGAATTTGTTGCCTTCAAATTGATTGGCTGGTGCTGGGAGCCAAACCATAAACTTAAATTTTGCTTTTCTCCTGATTAGTGGCTGTTAGGGAGTGACTTGAAGACAAGTTCTAGGTGCAGGCTTGTTAGTTAACTAGAGTTCAACCTTAGGTCAGGTTTTCTAAGATGGAGCCTGACTCAAGATGGAGTTGGTCTAGTCTCTCAATATATTTTTAATATTAGCCCTCTGTTAGATGTTGGGCTGGTGAAGATCTTTTCCTATTCTGTAGGTTGTTGCATGTAATTTTAATAACACACTTCCTCCTTTGACCCTCAGCCCAATGCTCCTGGCTTAGCTCTGATCGCTCGCAACCATCCCCCAACTCAGGAAAGCTGGGAGCTGCTGCCTGCCTACCACTGGTCCCTACCAATAGAGTGGGCTTCTCTAATATTCTGCCCACTTTAGGTCCTGGGAAGAAAGACACTAGACAGTTTTAAAATTTAGAACTTGCCAGATAATACAGTTGGTAGATGCAGAATCTCCTGCCCTAACCTTATCAGCAAGCTTATTTCAGCCACCCAAGATCTTAATGGTTGTGCCTCCTGTTCCAAAACCTGGCTGAAAAACTTTCTCCTTCCTCATGTCTCCTCTTCCTCTCACCATGAAGCACTCATGAAGACAACAGCCAGGAGATGGGAATAGCAGGGCATTTATATGACACACTGTAGGAAGAAATCTGTTTAATGGCTTGTTTATTTGAGTTATTTCTCTGGCCCAAGTGGAGCCTGGAGTAGTGCAAAGATGATACCTTCTGACATTAACCAGATATCTTGTTCAGGGATCCAGATGTCTGCAAGGGAGGTGACAGATTCACTGTAATAACCACCCAATGGGAGGGAGGCTAGATGCAGAAATGACCAGCTGGCCTTCTACATGCTCTATAAAACAGCAGTGTTGGGTGAGGTACTGAGTCATGTTTTTTCAGAGGTTAGCATACTCCCTCCTCAGATCATCAGCCCTCTGAGCAAAGCACGGCTTAAAGACTCAACTTTTGCCTCTGCTTATTGGTTTTGTATCAAGCAGAGTATACGTGTATATTTTGGCAATCCCACTGGGACTACTTTGGCACTTTGGTAAGTGACTGGATACTTGGCCTGAGGGTTCCCAGATTCTGAACTTGGAAAACTCTCTAAAGGCCACCAAGTGAATTAACTTACCCCTTCCCATCTCCCAGCATTGGACTTGTTCACTTAACAAATTGAACCACTGTGCTTTCTCTCATGTTCCCCTTTTCCATTACATCCTACAGGGACTTGCTTACAGAACTTTCTGTTCTGTCTTCACCAAGTTATAGTCTCTGCAGATGCTGTCTTGAAGGTACCCATATTGTTGGTCTTCTTCATAGTTCTCTGTCTGTTAGAAAGAAAGCATAGCTTCCAACTAAGGATCATGGGAGAATGACCTCCTTCATGGACTCTGTGGGTAGGGGAACTTATTGGTATAAATGCCTTGGAAACTAATTGGTGCTGTGTGATGAAGCTGAGGAACTCATGGGTTCATCTCTTTGAAAAATTATTTTACATATGTAAGTAGACACAATGAGGTAAAAACCACATTATTAAAACTTAATATAAAACTAGAAACAAGCCATCTGTTGAATAGTGTTGGGAGCCAAACCCATGAGATGCCCAGAGTCAAACCCATGAAATTACCCACTGTTATGTGAAGCCGAGTCAGTTAAAGTGCAAGGTTAGGAAAGGACAGGGCATTGTGATCTCGGGTCCCAGGAATTGAGAGAATGTCTGGTATTTCCTGAAAACCGGTTACAATAGTGGGTTGGCTTGGGCAACTGTAATCTTCCCACCTGCCTATCTTTTTAAGCTGCTGTCCTGAAATAAACCTCGAGAGCTTGATCAGAATGCACGACTTGCTCTCCTTCTTGGTGTCTCTTGTCCCCCATTCTTTCGCCCCCTCCCCAGATTCCCGCTGAAACCCCTCAGGCTGGGGCAGTTGATGGGCTATTAGCTCTCTGACAATATAGATTTGACCATTGAATATACAGAGACATACCTTCACATAGTGTACTCCAACAGGCCATTGCTGAAAAAAAAAAAAAAAAAACAAAACAATGGCTCATCCCTTAAAATGGTTGCCAGACAAACCTGTATGGGTAGAGCAGTAGTCTTTTACTTAGGAAAAATTGGTGTCACTTGAGCAGCTAGTACAAGAGCAGCTGTAAGCTCAACATACAGAAAAGTCTAGCAGACCATGAATTCCCCCTGCATTTGTTATAAAAGAGAAATCAGGAAAATGGAAGGTGATAACAGACTTTAGAGTAGTGAATAGAGTAAGTCAACCAATAGGTCTGTTATAGCCTTGAAGTCCTTTACCTTCTTTAAGTTATGGCTATGATAGATAATTGACTTAAAACATTGCTTTTACAATCACTTTTCATGAGGAGGATAGGAAAAGGTTTGCTTTCACAGTACCTACTTATAATGGTGGAGATATCAATGGAAAGTTGTTCCATAGGAAATATTAAATACTTGAACTTTATGTCGATATTTTGTGGAACAACTGCTAAAAATAATTCATAGGCAATTTCCTCAGTCTATTATTTATCATTATGTGGATGATATCTTGTTGGCTGATTCTGATGCAGATACTTTAGAGAAAATGTTTAAGGAAACACAAAGAAATCTGCCATGCTGAGAGTTACAGATTACTCCTGGAAAAAAAAAAAAAAACTACAGAGAGGAGATTCTATAACTCTTTGGGTTGTAAAGTAATTCAACAGAAAATTCAACCACAAAAGTATAGCTCTAAAGAGATTAGTTGCAGACTCTTAATGATTTTCAAAAAATAATGGGAGATAGTAATTGGCTACAACTTATAATTAGATTAATTAGTCAAGAGTTAAATAATGTGTTTCAAACTTTACAAAGAAATTCGGATTTAAAAAGTCTAAGAAGGTCAACAGCTGAAGCAGAGAGAGGGTTAACTCTGGTAGAACAGACACTACAAGATACATATGTAGATTGCATAGTTCCCAATTTGATTGTGTTTGCCTTCAACTAATTCTCCTACTGGGCTCATTGTTAAATGGAAGATAGTATTGAGAAATGGATTTTCTTATCATACAAAGTAAAAATTTAAAACTTACACAGAAAAAGTTTCTGACTTAATCATAAAAGGTAGAATAAGACTACATCAATTGTCAGGAACAGACCCAGCCAAATCATAGTGTCTCTTACTAGTGCTGAGATTATGTTATTAGTAATTAATGAAATTGGCAAAGAACTTGTGGCAACTATCTGTGGGAAATTAACAACAAATATCCTAAAAGCAAGCATCTTCAGTTTATAAAAAGACGTAATTGGATTCCTCCACATATTAGAAAGGGAACACCAATTCCTGAAGAACCTACATTCTATCCTGCTGCAAGTAAGTTGGGAATGGCATGCTGTAAGTCAGACAAAATAAACAAAGTAATTCAAAGCCAATATACTTCAGTTCAAAAGTCAGTTTTATACAATGCTTAAGGTATTATTAGATTTTTCTAAATCACTTAATATAATTACTCACTCAATACTTTGCATATAGAAACTGATGAATTTATTCCTGATAATTCAGAATTAACCTTGTTATTGATGCAACTGTAACAGACAATCAGAAATAGAATCTATACATTCTATATCACCCATATTCAGTCTCAGACAGGCTTGCCAGGTCCACTAGCACAAGGAAAGAAAGAAATTGGTCAATTATTAATAGGAAATGTGTTAGAAGCCTCAAAATTTCATGAAAAACACCATATTAACAGTAAAGGTTTAAAGAAAAAAAATTCTATCACCTGGCAGCAGACCAAGAAAATTATAAGAAAATGTCCTAGTTTTTCTTTGTATAACCAAACTCCATTGACTGTCACAAGTAACCCTAGGTAAGTATCTAAAGAAATTAAATCTGTCAGATGGATGTGTTTCATTTTGCAGAATTTGGAAAACTAAAGTTTGTACATCACACACATTGATACATATTCAGAGTTTCAATGCGCAAACTACTTTGAGTAGTGAAACGGCTGATTCTGTAATTACACATTTAGTAGAAATCATGTCTATTGTGCGGATAACTGTACAAATTAAGACTGACAATACCCACACATATCTCCAGTAAGATGAAGCAATTCTTTGCATATTATAATATAAAGCACACCTCAGGTACACCACACAATCCTACAGGACAAGCCAGAAGAGAAAGATCTAATCCTACTTTTTAAAAAAATTTGTAAAACAAAATGAATAAGACCCACCAAGGATAGACTAAATAGTACTTTGTTAACTTTTTCTGAATGTTAATGAGAAAGGAACAACAGCAGCTGAGAGACAATATAATTGGATTAAATCAGCTTATATACTACAAGGAAGTAACAACATCAGTGTTGGGGATGTGGTTTGTTTGTTTCCATGGGAAAAGAAAAGCTCTGGATAACATTAAAACTAATAAAGATTAGAATTGATCAGGAGAGGTCTCCTTAAAACCTTGGCCACTAATCTGAAAAACATTTAGTTCATTGAAAATGTCTCTGTTTATAATTTCTTACTAAACACAACACAATTGATGGCTTAAAACAGTAAGGGAGAAATGTAATGAGAATTTTGGTGTCTTTAAAAAACACAAAAATGTTCACAGGAACATGATTTTGTTTAAGCACAGGTGTAAGATATGGGGCTGCTTTAGATTGTCCACAGAAGTTGAGTAATGATTTTTCTCATGCTCTAGCAGGGGTGTGCTTTTGCCAGCTGCAAGTAGTTTTTGCAAGACTGACATTTGAAATTCTGGGGACTCTTGAGAGGGTATATAAATGCTAAAGCCTCGAGAGGGGAATGGCTGCTACTTCTCTTCCCCTCCCCCTCCTTCTCCCCCCTCCTCCTCCTGCTGCTGCTGCTGCATCTGCTGCTGCTGCTGCTGCTGGTGGTGGTGGTTGCTGGTCACTTTTGTTGTGGCTTGTCAAATGGTCATAAGCATAGTGATGAGAAGAAGAATTTGGATATCATGTCATGGTGAAGATCAAACTCAAATGTTCCTTATCAGCAGGAAGTAGTCTAACAATATTGATGCTCCCTTCCCCCTCTATCCTTCTTTCTCTCCTATCTGAAAGAGTACAACAGGGGTGGGGAAGGGTGGGTGGTTGAAAGAGCCAGCTACTCATACCTGAAGTCAAAACACTCATACATATAAAGAAAGAATTTTTTTTTAAAGAAGAAAAATCCATCTATGGGCTAGAGAGACGGTTTAGGAGTTAATAATATATCCTGTTTGCTGCACAGTTCAGCTTTCAGCACAATGTCAAGTCCCTGGTCTTCTTCTCACCTTTCCATTTATCTGTCATCCATTCTCACACTGACACTCATACTCATATGCATAAGTGAAAATAAAAAAATACATATTTCTTAAACGAAAAAGAAAACTTGGAAATGGTTCCAACATTTCTTCTATTTGTTCAAATGTTACTGAAAAAGGTGGGAAACATGTCATTCTCAATTTTTTTTTTACCGAGACAAGGTTTCTCTGTACAGTCCTGGCTGTCCTGGAACTCACTTTGTAGACCATGCTGGCCTCAAACTCAGAAATCCACCTGCGTCTGCCTCCTGAGTGCTGGGATTAAAGGCATGCACCACCACTGCCCGGCCAACATGTCATTCTCATAGGCAAATTTTGGAAAGAATCATGGAGATCCAAGCAACAGACTCAAAAGTCCATCCTCAGAAGCTGAGCATGGGAATATAGGTCTAGGGGAGCATTTTAGTTAGAATTATCTAGAAGAACATGAGGTTCGGGTTTGCAGGAGGCAGAGATGAGGTGGACAGCAGTGGCAGGCTGCCCCAGCCACAGCAGTAGTCAGCCAGCCCAGCTTCATCCCAAACCCCTCACTTTCAGACCACCTTCTCCCTGCCTGGAGCTAGTGTCCACTCACCCAAGGATCAGTATGTCTGTCAATCAATTCTTGGCCAGCCACCTCCATCCTCTTCATAGTCTTCATCTTGTGGGTGTTATCTTTTGTGGGATCCAAAGCTTTAGCTGTAGCCTAGGATTGCCTTGTCCACAA
>JADRCH010000155.1:4889679-4918550 GCA_019843965.1 Rhynchomys soricoides | reverse complement strand
TTCCTTCTCAGTCCCTACTCCTGCACTCCCATGGCCCTCAGACTCTGGATTTACCCCTCTACTGCCCACAATCTCCTAGGTCCTCCTCTACCCCATTTCTTGGTCAAGCCAGATACTTCAACCTGCAGTCAGCATTTCCAGGTCTGGCATTCGTCCTCATACACTGTCGTACAGTCTTTCTGGACTTGCCTGGTATGGATGCCTAAGGAACTAAGGGAACAAATGGGCAATGGGAGGTTGACACAAAGAACAGCCACTGCCGAGTCATATGCAAAGAGAGTTCAAGGAGCCAACATCAGTGACTGGTCTCCAGTGTTGCTGGAAGAGTTCTGAGAGTATGTGATCAAAACTCTCAAGTTGCTAGTTATAGTTACAGTTCTGGCTTGACCAGATGCCTGTAAGGCAGTGGTTCTCAACCATCCTAATGCTGAGATCCTTTAATACAGTTCCTCATGTTATGGTGACCCTCTGTTATGAATCATAATGTAAATGTCTGATATGTAGGATATCTGATAGCTGACCCCTGTGAAAGGGTCATTCAACCCTCAAATTGAGAACCACTGATGCAGAGAGTCCTGAGTCTCTGCTCAGCACTAGCCCCAGTTACATAGAGTCTCTGGAGAGTGCTATCAAATAGCTACTGACTTCTTGAATTTTCACCCCAATGTAATGAATATTTCTCCTGTCCCTCTCTATGTGACTGGTGCTAGTGATATACCAAGCAAGTGATATTATTTAGATAAATAACTAAAAGAGTTATAATGAAGTTTCAGTGTCATGCATAGTTCAACAATTCATCAGGGCTGAAGGGGATACAGAGAATTTAGCCACATCTAGGACATTGGGGAAGAGGGAGAGGGAGATGTCCTCAGAGTATATGAAGTGTGCTTCTATAGTCGTTCATTCTCTTTTCTACAGTATAAACAATGCCAAGGCCCACCTAAGCTCCATTATAGCCAGGATCTTGGCACTGGTTGTACACAACTGTTATTGGATGGTGCTGGCTCATGTCCCTGCTGATTCTCAAGTGCGTGTGTGCATGTGTGCATGTGTGCATGTGTGTGTGTGTGTGTGTGTGTGTGTGTTTGGGGGTCAACTCTGAGATATCTATATATATCTATTTAGATATACATAGACAGAGATAGAGATATTGATATAATGTTATATATAATGTACATATATAAAATGTATATATAAAATGTGTATGTAAAATAGATATTTTACTATTGAGCATTATATAGTTTTGGATATTATAAACACAGCAAGTTGTGATAGAAGAATTCACTTTCTGAATTCCTGTGTTCAGACCTTTTCATTTCACTAACATGCACTAACTGAGCGGTTAATATGTGCCCTCACACTGTGTGAACATGGTGGAAAGAATACATTAGAAGTATGGATCATCCAAGTGCAGTTTAAATTGTGGTAATTTACTTACTCTGTAAGCCTCAGTTTCTTGTCTATAAACTGGGCATGATTAAAACACAATGAATGTTTTATCTACAGGTATATCTGTGCTCTGTGGTTGGTTTGAACACATTAATTATAATTCCTTAGTTGTTGTGGAGAGCCCTGGGGCTTTTTGTATTCTAATTCTGCCCTCCTGGAAGGGGCTTCAGACAAGGAGCGAGTTACACCTGTGACTTCTTGTGAACCAACCCCCTAATGAATAAAGGAGCCAATCACTGGGCACATAGGGGGACTTCCAGGTCGGAGAGCGGAAGAGAGGAGGCAGGAGAGTGAGAGCGCTTTTGAGATGGAGACAGCAGATAGGTAAGATGTAGCTAGTAGAGTCTCCTGGTATCATAGCAGATCCACAAGGATTCAACACCAGGTAAAGTCTAGATTTCAGTTTACATAAATGTGCACAGGACTTCACAGTCAAAAGAGGACCATGACAGGAAGATGGTAACCAGAAGGGTAATGGAACACATGGGGCTTGGAAGCAGAAGGAGAAATTACCTGGGGAGGGAAAGAGTAAGAGAGGAAGGTGACAAGGACGGTGGGACAGAGCAATAGAATGAAGTATGTATGTACGTATGTATGTATGTATGTATGAAAATGTCATAATGAAACCTATCATTTTGTATGCTAATCAAAGTATTAATAAGAGACATGCAAGCCTTCCATCCTGGAAAATATAAAATGTAAAATATTGTTGACAAAAATAAATGTCACAATGCTGGTAGGAGCTAGCTAAGGAGGGGGTCTCCAGCACTACTCCTGCTTGGGTTTAATTTTATTTCCTTCGTTTTAGGTCTGTTCATTTTCTTCAGCATGCTGGACTTCTGTTTTCCTGTCCTTCAAACATTATCTACTCCCTAGCTTTCACTTGCATTTCTTCTCTGAAGCATTTGTTCCTTTCATTTCTAATAGTATCTCTTCCATGTTATCCTTTGGAGATATAAAATTACAATCTAATACAAGGATAGACAATACTGTCATCTTCTTATGGGGCCCTACAAATTCATGTAGGGAGAAAGCAGAACAGAGGTTGCCAGGGATGGGGAAGGAGATAGTGGAGATCTGTTGTTTAATGGTGCAGGCTTGCTGTTTGAGATCATTGGAGAGTTCTTGAATGTGGGTACACGTAAGGAAACAGAGATGTTCACCCCCCCCCAAAAAGAGTAAAATGGTAGATTTCTCTGTGCTGTATACTATGCCGCAATTTTTAAACAGCAGAAAGTGTTACTCTAAAGATGTTTAAGAGACAGATTCAGAAAGTAAATGTAACAGCCAATGTGGATAATTCAAGGGCAAAAAATAAGGATCCTGGTGACTTTCTGTAATTGCAGCAATTGGGAGTCCAGGGCAGGAAGATGATAAGATATAGGCTGGCCTAAGATACATAGTGAAATTCTGTTGGGGATGGATTAAAAACCTATAAGTAAAGCATTAACTTATCCTTAGCAAGTGTAAATATATCCCATTACCTCAGAAATGAAAACAATGGGGAAGGATGGGCAGGAGATACCGAAGCACCACTCTGATGAACCGATATCTGATGGAAAGATGAGAAAGATAGAGTATATGGTGGAGATATAGAAGAGAAAGAGAAGCAGAGTGGTCCATGCACTGTGGAATGCTCGAACCTGCCAGTCAGTCAGCTTGGGAACCACAACTGAGGGAGTGAGGATGATTACAGGAAAGGCAGAAAGAAGATGCAAGAGACAGGTATGGGAGGGCTGCTGGTCAATAACATGCCAGCTACAAGTGTATTTTTTCTGTGTCTTTTAAGGGCAAGCAACACAAAGCATGACCAATTCCAGGAAGTTAAACAATGGGTATAAATGCTCATGTGGTAAGTTTATGGTACACAGTATCTATGTTTGACTAAGGCCATTTCCTTCAGGCTTGGACAGTCTCTCAAGAACATATACGTAAGCAGAGGAACTTGGCAGGTTATAATGCATGTCTTAACTAAAATCAAAGAGAGATGTTGGCAGACTCATTCATGATTAATCACAAGCAAGAAGTCAGCCAAAGTTAACTCCAGAAGTGTTTCCCACATGTCCTCCTTTTTAATCTATACAAGCCAAAGGCATCTCACTAGCACAGAAAGACGGTGCCTGTCTTAGGCGTCTCCTCAAAAAGTGTGGATCTTACCCATCATCAGTACATGAATCCTACTGTTCATGCCCTGTCTTAGGTTGATCCACCTCTGACAGAATCTTACTTGTCTTTTTTATCTATAAGAACTACTCCCCTTATCAATCATGGAGCAGAAAGTTGTGCCTGTCTTACATTGCCATCTGAAAACACAGCTTTTGCCTGTCATTGGCATGAGAATAATCTTGTATTCATGGCCTTTCTTAGGTTGTGGTTTTCAAGATGATCTTACCATCATTGAGTACCAACTTCTGCTAGGGAAGATGCTGGAGCTTGAATTTATGTAACTCTGCTTTGACATCTGTAATAGCTCTGATGATTTCTCTCAAGAAACAGGTAATAGGCATGCCATAAAAAAAGGATCATAAAGCCAAGTCCTGCTACATGCAATAAAAGTGATGTAAATGAGGACCATGATGGAAAACATCCTGTAACTTTTTCAGAATATGATTTGTAATACTATCAAAAGACAAAACTTTTGTCAAAAGACAAAGGCTTTGAATTTATATTTGGGGCCACCTTCTGGATTGTATCAGAACAGGCAGGTATACTTAAACTGGAGTCCATTTGATCTGTGACAGGTGGGTGGGTCCAAGTCTTAAGGCTCTTGATTCCCTGAAGCTTATGTGAACTTTAGCTTACAAAAGGATGTACATTAGTAATTACCATTGTGTTGAAATCCATATTTTAGAAGAAGTAGTTAACAAGTGTCTGTTAGAAAACAGGAGTAGACTCGTGCCTTTGAGACCTAGTAAACGCTATGGCTTTGGGTTAAAAGGCACAGAACAATTTTTTTCCTCAATCCAGAAGACTAGATATAAAGATTGAACAGAGTTATTTTTTTTTTAGTATGATGAGAAGCATCTTTAAGTTTATATTCAGATGACAGCCAAAGGGAAATTAAAATCTTGAGCTTATGACTGAATTGTAAACTGTTGATGTTTCATTAGTTTATCAGAACCCCATTGATCAATGTTAAAATTCTGAACTTTGAAATAACAATAGCATGAGGTGGGAGTATTTTGTAGCCCCCCTTTAAATAGTTATTTATTTACTTTATGTATGTAAGTACACTGTAGCTGTCTCCAGACACACCAGAAGAGGGCATTGAATCCCATAACAGATGGTTGTGAGCCACCATGTGGTTGCTGGGAATTGAACTCAGGACCTCTGGAAAAGTAGTCAGTGCTCTTAACTGCTGAGCCATTTCTCCAGCTGCTGTCACATACTTTTATAAGCATTTCTCATGGGGCCAGTCTGATGAAGAATTCTCAGGTTTTTTTGTTTTGTTG
Organism: Rhynchomys soricoides; assembly: GCA_019843965.1. Classification (NCBI taxonomy): domain Eukaryota; kingdom Metazoa; phylum Chordata; class Mammalia; order Rodentia; family Muridae; genus Rhynchomys; species Rhynchomys soricoides. The sequence goes on along the minus strand of JADRCH010000155.1, from coordinate 4,913,649 downwards.
TTGTTGTTGCTCTTTGGAGTTTGTTGATGTTGTTGTTACTTTTACTTTTCTGAGCTCTATTATCTGTGTTTTCCTATGTCTTTTACTCCCTAGAAATACTCACTGTACCCAGCTTCAGTTTACTGTGTCACAGGGCCAGGTCTTATATGGTCTGAAGAATGTCAGGTTAATCTTCATTTCCAACTTGACTGCATGTTTTCAGAAAGGTCTAACTGAACAGGGGATTCCCATCCTAAATGTGTGCTGTCTCATCACATGTGCTGGGATCCCAAAGCACATAGAACGAAGAATGTGCTCTGAGCACCAGCATCATCTCTCTCTGCCTTCAGGCTGTAGATATAAAGTGACCACCCACCTCATGCTTTCCCTGATGTGATAGAATACATCCCTTCTTAGATCAGGAGTCAAATAACATTTCTTAAGTTGCTTCTTGTCAGGTGTGTGTCATACTGTTACAGGTTTCCCATCAAATGTTACAAGTTTCCTCGCCTTAGAGCTGAGCTTTTCTTTTTCTTTTAAAAGTTGAATTACTATTCATGTATTTTATGTATTTGGATGTTTTGTCTGCATGAGCATGTACATGCCAGAAGGGTATTGGATTCCATGGAATACAGTTACAGATGTTGTGAGCTGGGATGTGAACTCAGAACCTCTGAAGAGTAGCCAGTGCTCTTAACTACTGAGTCAAGAGCCAGCCCGAGCTGAGCTTTTTATCTCATGGTAGTAAAGAATAAGCTGAGGCAGCACAGAAGAGGGGGCAGCAAACAAAGTTCATGGAGAAGCAAAGAAACAGCTTTTTTTTTTTTTTCCTGTTGTTTTCGAGACAGGATTTCTCTGTATAGCCCTGGCTGTCCTGGAACTCATTCTGTAGACCAGGCTGGCCTTGAACTCAGAAATCTGCCTGTCTCTGCCTCCCAAGTGCTGGGATTAAAGGCGTGTGCCACCACTGCCCAGCAAGAAACAGCTTCTTATTGCCAGGAGGGACTCAAAAATAAGTTGCCAAATGTCACATATCAAAGGAGATTTTTATATCCTGGGAAAGTGGCCAGTTTGGTCCCACAGACATCCAGCTGGAATGAATCTGGTTGGTCACACCAAACATATTTAGTGGGTTCTGAGGGGTTGGTGAACTAGTGAGAGCACGGGCTCCGGAGCCTGCTAGATGGGGGAAAGGTCTGATTAAAGTCCCAAGGCAGAAGAACCAGAAGTAAGAACAAGGGACACCTTGATAACTCCAGCCTCTGGGGATTTCAGTTCCTTTGCTCAGTTCCTGTGCAAAGTTCGTCAGGGATCTGGGGTTGTTCAGAGATTCACCAGTCTGGCCATTAACAATTTTTAACAAAGAAGAGGATTTTATTTGACCACTGGCACCAGGTCTATATCCGGGACTTGGAATTCCCTATTGCAGTACCGGGTCACCTCAGTTAAGGGTTTATAAAGCCTAAGAATACAAAGTTACAATTTGTTCTCCTGCAAGCAGAAGGTCCTCTCTGCAAAACAAGCTTATTTACAAAAGCAGTAAAAAGTTTAACCCTTAAAAGCCCTTAACATTTGGAGGTCTAAGTTTGCTTTATGGTTTTCTCAAGCACAGAGATTTTAAATCTTTAAATATAATGTTAGCAATCAACACAATGTTAGGCATAGCATTCCTCCTTTGAATTATACCTTGAGTCAAATCGTTGACTCTGTGGTGGATACCTGTTCATATGGGAACTTAATTACTATCAACTTAATAGTTCCTAAGTGGGAACTTATATGTCTAATTAAGTAATTAATGATGCAGGGGCTAACAATAATCAGCAGGCACAGGAGAGCTAAATGCCCTGGATAGCTGATGACAGAGTTACTAGTTAGTAAGAGCCCGAAAAAAGAAATGTGTTTTCAAATTTTGGCCAGATTATCCCTGATAATTCCTGAGTGGTTTGCACAGAAGCAGCAAGTTTCCATAAGATGCACAGTAATTTTGTTCTGCATAAAGTAGATCAAATACCCTACCTCAGATAATGTTGTAAGACTACCTCAGATAATGAGTCAACCTATTCTAATTTTGGCATAGACTTTTCTAATGCAAATAAATCCTGGCTTATTTGAGGTCCTAAGATTTTGTAGTTGACATCAACCACGCTGTGTCCATTGCCCCAAGAGTGGCTCCAGCTGTTTCTAATCCTAAACTTACTATGAGGAATATGAGAAGAGGAACTGCATGTTTCATTTCTTTCTGCTGGGAAGATTTGCAAATACAAGTGTTCTCTCCTTGATGAGCTGTCATATACAAACATCCTGGAAAACAGAAATACTGAGATACAAAATGTGGAGACTTGATGAATATGTGAAATAGCTAATCAGGGACATGGTCTACCATCACATGTGAACCAAACAGTTTCAACTGGGAGCTGAAGGAAGGAACATCTACCTGATGAAGTGGTAGCTGGGACTGGTGAGACTTTAATGGCAAGTGTACATTTGCTCTTAAAGGGAGATGTAGACATCTCTCCCACAAAAAAAGCAGGAGGGCACATAGTCAGACAACACAACATTATTAGTCTACAGCCTGTGTTTATCTTCTCTTTAGTGGATCTTCACAGGCCTTAGTGACAGGTCCATTTTCCTGCAGCAGGGTTGTTATCTTATGATGTGCTTGACCTGGGAGTAATGCATCCAGGTGTGGACACTGTCAACCTTACCAGCAGTGGAGGTGGTCAGGATGACAAGGTGTGGTCCCTTCCATCAAGGTCCCTGTTCCTTTAGATCTAACATTCCAGCCTTTTTTGAGGATAAGAGGCAGTGTACTCTCTTCTGTAACTGTTTCTTCGTTGAAACTAGGATGTCATTGTCAGGGACCAAGAAGGCTGGAATGTTGGTCAAAGGGAAGTGTTGGGGCTCAGGCAATGGAGAGCATTCATCAGAGGCATCTGGTTTGCTAACCCAGCTAAAGAGACAGGGAACAATAACATTACCTGGACTGGTTAACACCAACTTTCAGCAAGTCCAGGGCTTCTTGCAGTGTTTTGGATTAGTCGGTAGTCCATAGCTGATTCATGGATGGTGTCTGTTGTGCAAGTGGAAATTTGCTGGGACAGATATAGACTAGGGACAGAAGTTAAAGTTTAGGAACTTAAAGGAAAACCTTACATTTAGAACTTTCCCCTCAGGGCTAAGCAGTGGGTGGGGAAGCTTTGGCCGTTGGTTGACAGGAGTACGTATCTGGAGTCTCTTTGACCTGTGACAGGTAAACCCAAGTCATGACTGCCTGAAGCTGACACAAATTTAAAGTTTACAAAAAGAGATAAAAGTTTTCATGACCATTGTTTGTAATCTGTACAAAGATCCACACTGTAGAAAAACAAAACCAACAGTAGACTCATACCTTTGAATTACAGTAAAAGCTTTGGAACCCCAAAATAATTTTGAGTTAAAATGTTAACACATTTTACTCTCTCCAGATGGCTGGATATATAGAAAGATTGGACAGAGATTATTTTAGCATGGCAAGAAGCACCTTTAGTCTATACTTCGAAAACAACCAAAGGAAATTTTAAATGTTGAGCTTGTGACTGTAACAGCAGTCAGGGCTTTCTTTGCCAGAGCCATATTAATAGCTCATCAGAACGTGGTTGACCAATATGTTAAAACTCTGAACCTTTGAAGTCTTAATGTCATATGTCATCTTTAAGTTTTATTGTGTTATTTTTAATTATTTTCTCCCACCCTTACAACTTACATAAACATCAACCCTCTTTTTTCCATTTAATCACTTACCATGAGACACAAGAGGTTGAACACACACATACACATATATACATTTTCAAGTCAGTTTCTGTTAGCCTGAATATACCTTAGGTATGGAAAGATATTTCATACTATCTTGCTATCTCATAAGACAGGAATATCTCAGTTTTAAATCACAGCCATGGCCCTAACTCTATGGATTCTTCTCTTCTTCACCATATTTTTAACTTTTAAAATCCTTTCCATCCTGGTTCAACCTGTTTCTCAAGCCTCTGTTATTCTTTATCTAGAATAATACAGCTCTATCTCATTTTAGTCTGTCCAAAAATACAGTCAGATCTTATCTCATGACATTAAACCTCTGCTGGTATTTTTAATCAGAAGATCAAGCTAGGGACGAAGGTTCTTCATAGTGACTGTCAGATTGGCATCAGACTCTGGTCAGAGAAAAGTAGCCCTAAGCCAGAATGTGACCTGGAATGATTTTTTTTTTTTTTAGACAGCTGCCTTTCTGAAACTTTCCTGGTTGGTTCTGCTTCTGGCAGCATTTTCTGTCTGCTTTTTAAATGGATTTCTCAGACCTAGTCCTCTGGGTCCTGAGGTGGTATATTCAATTAGCTCAAGTATGTATCTGGTCATAGCCTTCTATTTAAAATGAAAACTGAAATTGGAAAAATTACTAGAGACTTTTTGCATATATCAAACCACTGACATTTGCAGGCTCAAAGAATTTTGAAAACATTCAAGGACAAACATTTTGTTTTAACCCATGACATTATTCTGAGAAAAGATGATATCAAGAAGACCAGTTATTTATCCATATTTTAAAAAGAGCAAAGAGTTACTGAACACAGTAAACAAAACCTCATTGGAGTAAAAATTATTACATCTTTAAAATTATCATAGCCTTTTTAGTGTTATTTTCCAAAATGATTCTCCTCATTTACTCATAATACTCATAATTACTCATAATTGAGTAATGATTTTACTCATATACTCAAGACAAGAATCACACACACACACACATACACACACACACTCAAACATGTTACCCATACCTAAAAGACACTTGGATCCAGTGAGTGGAGGAAGGGAACAGAGTAAGCTGAGAACAAAGAAGGCTTAAAGATAAGATTTAAAAAAAAAAAAAAAAAAGCAGCACCACAAATACAAACAATCCAAGCAACACAAAACCGACAGACAAAATTCTACAATTTGATGGCCACCCAGACAAACCAAAACCAAATGAGGGTCAGCATGACCCAGGCAGTCCCTCCAACTTGGGATAACGTCTTGCTCTTCCATGAGTCTCACAAATGCATGCTACAGACAGGATCCTTACCTATACCTCAGGAGGTTTTCCAGTGCCACTTTTCTTATAATCTAAGTGTAGATTGTAAGCATAGAGAACCTGTGGATGGTTTCCTCCTAGTACTGGGTTTGTCTGATTCCTTGGCTTCCAGTACTCTGGGAGCCTCCAGGATCCCAAGGCCAGCCAGAAAGAGAAGGTGGATCTGGCTGAAGGTCCAGATCCCAGATGAGCCCCCAAAGTTATGGGTCCTGGGTTGTGAAGAAACCCACCAGTCTGGCTGTTAATACGTTTTAACAAAGAAGCTTTTATTCAGATACTGGCACCAGGTCTACTCCAGGGACTCAGGATTCCAGAATACAACACCCAGCCACCTCTGTCATGGAATATAAAGGCAAAGAACACAAGGTTACATTCTGTCTAAACCAGTGGCTCTAAACCTTCCTAATGCTGTGACCCTTTACTATATTTTTATTGCTACTTCATAACTGTAATTTTGCTACTGTTATGAATCATAACAGTAAAATGATATCTGATATACAACCCTTGTGAAAGGGTTGTTCAATTCCCAAAGAGATGGGAACCCACAGGCTGAGAGCCACTAGTCTAGGTGCAAGCAGAAGATCCACTCACACAAAACAAGTATGCTTACAGAAGCAGTAAAAGCAGTAAAAATAAACTGTTAACATCCTTTAACATTTGGTTTAATTTTGCTTTAGACTTCTCTTAAACACAGAGATTTAAAATGTTTAAATGTAACGTTAGCCAACACAAATTCACTATAGAACTCAATGTTCCCAGAGTGCTTGGAAGTTCTAGGTCATATTGACTTTTTTTGTTGTTATTGTTTTCCTTTGGCCTGTGGATTAGGCTGCCTTGTGCCTCATTTCTATCAACAACAGAGAGAAAGTAGCTAACTTCAAATCGATTTAATTCTTATTGTTGTCTGGGGCCCCAGGTCTATAATTCATTCTTGCTTCCTTTTCTTTCTCATGTTCTAGCTGGGACATCCTATCTAGTGCTCTAAACCACACTTTTTTACTTGTTAGTTTTACATATATATTCATTATTGTCTTCGTCAGGGTTTTATTGCTGTGAATAGACATCATGACCAAGAGCCACCATGTCTCTTATAAAGACATTTAACTAGGGCTGGCTTATAGTTTCCGAGGTTCTGTCCATTATCATCAAGGCAGGAGCATGGCAGCGTCATCCAGGCAGGCACGGTGCAGGAGGAGCTCAGGGTTCTACATCTTATTCCAAAGGCAAACAGGAGAAGACTGACTTCCAGGCAGCTAGGGCAGGGTCTTAAAGCCCTCATCCACAGTGACACACCTCCTCCAACAAGGCCACACCTCCTCCAACAAGTCTCTACCTCACAACAGTGCCAATCCCTGGGCCAAGCATATTCAAACCACTGCACTTATTTTTTGTTTAAATACACATTAACACAAAAGTTGTGTATATTATGAAACATACGGTGGCATTTCAATACATGTACACAGTGATCAGATGAGGACAGCTGGTACATTCGTCATTTCATTCAGGTGTAGATACAACATAGTTTATTCAATAAATTGTAGTCTGTAGAAAGATACTGGGCTGATTTCAGTATTTTTGCCGTAAGATTTCTCCTTAAATGTTATTTTAAAATTATTATACTGCAGAACTTAGTAGTATAGGCACCATAATCCCAGCTACTTATGAGGCAGAGGCAGGAAGATCTTGAATCCGGGTCCAGCCTATACAACACAATAAGTCTAGCTCAAAAGAAAATGACTTATACACTCACACAGATAATCCCAAAATAATATATGGAAATTTTGGTTAATTCACCAAGTTTCACTCAGTGGTGACATTTTATTTATTTATTTATTTATTTATTTATTTATTTATTTTATTCACCTATTTTTTTTAAGTTTCTCTCTTTTATGAATTAATTTATTCTTCTCTTATATTTTACATCCCAATTGAAGTTTTTCCTCCCTCCACTCCTTCCAGTCCCCCCACCTTACACACACACACACACACACACACCCCTACACTCTCACCCAGACCCACTCCTCCTCCTTTTCCCTTCAGAAAAGAGTGGACCTCCCAGTGATATCGACTGAACAAGGCATAACAAGAAGCAATAAGTCTAGGCACGAACCCTCATATTAAAACTGGATGATGCAACGCAGTAAGAGAAAAGGATCCCAAGAGCAGGCAAAAGAGTCAGAAATACCCCCACCCCCACTGTTAGGAGTCCCCCAAGAACACTAAGCTACACAACCATAACACATACAGAGGACCGAGCTCAGACCTATACTGACCCCATGATTACTGCTTCAGTCTGTGAGCTCCTGTGAGCCCTGCTTAGCTGATTCTATGGGCTGTGTTCTCATGGTGTCCTCAACCCCTCTCTTCTACAATTCTCCTTCCGTCTCTTCCACAGGGTTCTCCAAGCTCTGCCTTATGTTTGGCTGTGGATCTCTGCATCTGCTCCCATCAGTTGCTGGATGAAGCCTCTCTGATGGTGGTCAGGCTAGAGAATATGGAGCAAGGGGAACACTTCTCTTTTGCTGATGCGAGTGCAAACTTGCACAACCACTGTGACACTATTTCCATCAGAAAAGATGGGAACATTTCACCCAGAAATCTGGTTAAAGTCTCCACAGGCTAAGGGTGAAGAATTTCAACGCAACAAACAAAAATCATGGAATATTTTCTAAACAAAGACAGTATTTCTCTTTTTAAAAATATATTACAAGTAAGAATGCTAAAATAACAGAATCATGTGGAGGCCCAGTGCATCTATGCCCTTGAAATGAAGCCTATTCTTTTCCTAATATGAACCTGTAAAGAATCTCACAAATAATATTAAGTAAGAGCCTTGTTTAGTCAAATTTCTGCCTTAGTTTCTTTGCGACTTGGTCTATTGAGGAGTCCTTTGACTCTTGTGATAAATGGCTTTACCTCATTCACCCATAATCCTGTGTAGTGTTCCCCAGGAGCCACCCTGTTTTCTCATTTACTGAAAAACATATTTCTTAGAAGCTCTTTAAACAATATAACTTCAGGGGCCATCAAAAATCTACACACACACACACACACACACCTGTTTAGTGCTAAGACATGTAAGCATTTCTCTCTTTTGAAGGGCCCATGCCTATATTTTGAGTATATACCACTCTCGTTCTAAGCATCCCCCCCCCACGCCCAAGTTTACATCTGTATTAAAACTGGTTCTCATGTTTTAATGAACTCTAACTCAATTTGAAATTCTTGTCGTTAGTGAAGAATCCCTGCTTCACTTGGCAGCTCAGTTCCTATTCCCGTTCCCCACAACACCCCAAGGCCACAGACCTTCAGAGTCTTGATTTTACACACTCGTCTGTGAGTTTGTGGTTGATGAAGTAGATCTCCTGTGTGGAATTGTGCAACAGCGCCACCAACAGGTTGTAAAATGTTCCTGTCTCTAAGTGGAATTCTGCCGTGCCCTTTGAAACACAATTGGCCTTCCTTATCCCTACTGGCAATCACTAATCTTCTCTCCTGTCTGTGTAGCTTTGTTACTTTGATGTTATTATAAACATGGGAATGTGTGATGTGACCTTTTCTACCATGCTATTATTTTATATCGAACTAAACTATTTTTAAAAAACAAAGCTGTATACAAGCTTTTATACAATTCAAGTCTTAGGATTAAGCAATGACTTCAGTATAATTAATCTGCTGGCACTGGATGTTAAAGAAGTTATAATATTTCACCTTTGTAAAAAGGGCACAGAACCCACATCATAACTGGGATTCTCAGTGACTCCGTGCTTTCTCTTACACGTAGGGTCCGGTCAGTTCTGAGATAAAATCCCTCCATACATGATGCCCTTGTTTCCTTTATCGCCACGATCCATCAGCCCATGCCATGAGCCAGCTAGCTGCTGCAGCACTTTCATTTTTGCCTTTGGATGTTTTGATGTATCCATTTGAACCCCATTCAGGATCCCAGCTGCTGTTGACAAGCAAGTGGCTACCATCCTTTGAATTTGCTCATTCAGCTGTAGCCAACCACAGAACATCATGACCTAGATCCTTGCTGCTCTAGGCCAGATCATAATAAATGCCTGACTTGTTGAATTGAAAGGATGCACTGCCTGTATCAATAGCAACGATGATGGACCCCATGGTTGCCCCTGCCATCGTGAATGCCTTTCCCCATTGGGGAATGCCCCAAATACAGTGCCATTAACCACAGAAAACTCGGGTCTGTACTCATAAATTTTATCCTTACCTTCAGGTGGCTGGAAATCCTGAGTTCAGGACTCGTTTTCTTTAATATATATTTATTAGTTTTTTTTACTGTTCCAAATCACTTGACAAAACCAACTTAAAGGGAAAAAAGAGTTTATTTAGGCTCACAGTTCCAGAGTACAGTCCGCCCAGGTACTGAAGACATTGTAGTAGGAGTGGGAGGCCCCTGGTCACATTGTATCTACAGTCAGGAAGGAGAGAGCAAATGGGAAGTGAGTTAGGGATGAGAAACGTCAGAGCACATCCATAGTGATGCACTTGTTCCATCCAAGCTCCCTTACTCAGAGTTCCATGTCTTCCCAAGCAAAGCCACCTGCTGGGGATCAACTCAAATACATAGACCTATGGATGACATTTCACATTCAAAGCCCAGTAATGGCATGCCATGTCATTCCACCGCTGAACCCTGAATGCCTTCCCCCAAACAACCCATGAGGTTCTGCTTTCTCCAGAGATCATTCTGCTGGTTCTGTGGAAGCTCTATGCCAATGCCCCCAGACGCTCTAAGAGCCTAACAACCCCACTTCTTGATTCATCACAATAATGACACAGCTTGTCTGCAGCTGTGATCTTGAAAACCACTTATCACCCAACTAAGAGAGGAGTCCTGTCTTTAATCAGTATGAGAGATGGTGAGAGCAACAATCCAGGGAGGAGGTACCTCAGACCAAAGATGAATAGAAAGTAGGAGAGCATTGAGAGGCCCCAGCAGGAGAAAATGACAAAGCATAGGAGGGGGTTGCCAGGAGGTTGAACAGAAAGGTAATTAAGGCATGGAACTTTTCTCAGCTGCCATCTAAGGGGCCAGGTAGAGCATCCAAGAATGACAAAAGAGAAATAGCAGAGGGAATGCCCATACAGATCGCACAGTAGAGGGCCTTCTGTTTAGGTTTGAGAGGGGACTTTTGTAGTGGCCCAGCAAATTCTGGTAAAATTCAACAATTAGATTCTGTAACCAATAAAATGAGATAGTTGAAGGGACTCTCATGGCTCTGGCAGGTCTTGCTCTTCTCTCCCATTCCCTCTGCCTTTGATTTGATTTAAAAAAAAAAAAAAATAGATTACATTCCTAAAGGAAGCACCAAGGCTCCTTATTTGACCACTTCCTCTTCCTGAGGCTGGTTACCAAGGCCCAGTTCAAAGTACTGAAGCCCAGCAGTCAGAAACCCCCTTCCACTCACTTAATTAAATGTCTAATCAAAATCCAACACTTCATTCTAATATGGGGTTTTCGATTTTACTTTTATAAGCGCCACTTGCCTATGGGCCATGTCTGTCCTCTCTATTCAGAGGCAGTTCTTGGTCCCCTGTCCCCCTGTCCCCTTTCCTTTGTTGCCTTCTCCATCCCCCTTGTACTCTGTCCCCTATGTCTGTCTCTTATTCACTGTTCTCTGTTCCCCTGGGTCAAGTGAATCTCCTTTGTGCTGAGAACTTGGGCCAGGAGGTCCTGAGCCGATACTTTTCTAACAAGTCTCTTACAAGTTAGCATTACTTGTGGTTCATTAAGGGTGATAGTGATGGACCAATGACCCTTGGGCCTATCAGTCAGTAATAGCCAATCCTAGGAAACTTACCAAGCTCCAAGTCCATGATTAGGACCTTTTAGGGACAGAGGCATAGGAATGGGAGTCTCTGAATATAGTATAATTTCCGGTGAGCTTTCTCTCAGTAAAAGGAACAGGGGAAGTGCAGTAACCATGGACTGGGGCAAGCTCTCTCCCAGTGGCCCAAGTGAGTGGAGAGGATGTCATCCCTTTGTCTGAGTTACCCTGCAGTCAGCCCTGGAATAAGGGTGCCACTAGCATTTGGGGTTTAACCTGACCTCATTTAAGATTTTGAGTTTTAAGGTCCTTCTGTTATTAAAAACCTCGAAGGTTACTTTTGTGTCTGAGCAGTGTAGGGGTCCTCCCTCTAATCCTTGAGACTTTTTTCTAATATTTGGGGCTGATTGAAAAGGGTGAGGATATAATCTTCCTTTCATCATTGTCCAAAGTGAGATTTGCAAATTTAGTCTGCATTATTTCTGATAAGCTGGAGAAAAATAAGGCCAGATTTTCCTCGGCACCCTGGGTGTCTCTCTGGTGTTATTATATAATTTAGTAACTTAAAAGAATCTCCTTTTCCATTCCTGCCAGGAGGTAAGCATCATAAAGCCCTGGGAGATTACCTGAATTGGGTTGGTAAAGGGGTCAGTTGGTGGGGTTGTCACACCCTGAGCATGAAGAGATTCAGTGTGTGCCTGAGCTGCCCTCCAGGCTACTCACTCTCTTCAGGCAATAGAATAAAAGTCATAGTGACACAGATGGCATGCTAGGTGGAGTCAAAATAGGGAGCACAGGAGTCAGATAGTACCCCGAGAGACAGACAGGGAAAGACAGACAGACAATAAGCAACTTGCCATTCTCCTGGCTTCTTTACCCAAGACAAAGACTAATAAAACTTCTTTTCCCACCTTCTTGCTGCTGACTGGACCAAACATATGCTAGGCTGGCTCAACTGGGTCATGAGCCATTCACCCAGTTCTCCTTCATACAAGATGACCAACCCTAAATGGGAGAGGAACCCTCTGCAGGCCACCAAAACCTGTAACAAACCCAAGCCCTCTGGGGTAGCAGATTCCAGTTTCTGGATTCCCTTCCCACATGTGGACACCTGTCTCTTTGTGTGGTGTGTATGTGTGTGCTCCTGCGGGCACCTGACTCTTTGTGTATGGTATATGTATGTGCTCCTCTACATTGAATAAAACTTGGTTGCTTGTTGTGACTGAAACAATTCCTGCCCTTTAATTCTTTAATCAGAAGAGAAAATGAACCAGATCCAGGACCTCTAGGCTACATATTTGGGGGAGGGGGTGGGGATTGTCTGAGATTTCCTTTGATGGTGACCAAGTCATTGCGGTCCATATAAACCAAGCCAAATTGGGATAGGAGGGTGGCTTTTGAATTGCCCAGGGCTTCTACTTTAATCCCAGAATGGAGAGCCCACCACCACCACCAAGGTGAGTATCTGGTAGTTGTATTTTTCCCTTTTCTCTGACAGGGAGAGTCCCCTTTGGATGATTTTAGCTCCAAAATCTGTGTATCAGAGAGCAAGAGAATGTTTTCATATAGATCTGTCTGAAATCCCACAGGGCACCCTCCCGTTGGGACCTTTTGGGTTAATTACTGGCAACTGGCTCTAGAGAGCTTTCTTTCTGAACTTTATTCCCACTGAGACTCGGTTGGTTTTTCACCTTTATCGTGTTAATCATAAGTCTCTAACCATAGAGTGGGATTCCTTCAGCAGTTTATCTCATCCGAGTGTCTATCACTTATCTAAACCAGGATGAAAGGAGCTATTAACAAAGGAGTTAAAACTATCTAAGAATTCTTTAAACAGATTGAGCCATTTGCTGATCTAGACGCTATCTGCCCCTTTACCAGACACTTGGGACTAGAGACCACACAGCTCCCCCTTCTGGCCTAAATGCCATATGACTTGAAGCACAATTCTGGGAAAACTGGCCTTAGGAACTAAGAGAGAGAGTTCAGAGAGAATACTCTCATATGATATTGACCATCTCTACCATTCCCAAGTACAAAAATCAATTCAAAATGGATAAGAGACCTTAACATAAGATCTGAAACTTTAAAGCTACTAGAAGAAATATAAGGAATATGAATATGTGTGTGTGTGTGTGTGTGTGTGTGTATGGAAAAATACTTCAAGATACGAATAAGGAGAAGAACATACTGAATAAGACTCTCACAGGCCAGAAATGAAAGATGGACTCCGTGAAATCCAAAAGCATCACCATTGTAAAGAAACAACAAGAAACGGGAGACAGCTTACAAAATGGGAGAAAATATTTGCTAAGTATTCATCTGATAAGGAACAATATGTATAGAACATTTTTTAAATCCAATAAACACACACACACACACACACACACACACACAAACACACAAAAGGCTCTCAAAAGAAATATAACAGCCAGTATTTGAAACATTGTTAACCATTCTTAGCCATGAGGGACATGCAAGCCAAAACTACAATGAGAGTCCATCTTACGCCGCAAACATGGCTACTGCAAAGAAAGCAACGGAGGATGAGCAGGATGTGGAAAACTTGTTGGTAGGACTGGAAATTAGTACAGACACAATGGAAATCAGTATGGAATCACCTCAAAAAGGTTAAAGATAAAACTGTCTTATGATCCCCTCAGAGATGTGTGCCAAGAGGAAACAATGCCCGCATCTCTCAGAGACATCCGCGCATGCGTGTTTCATGCAGTATTTTTTTCACACTAGTCAAGTTATGGACTCAGCTCAGATATCCGTCAACAGATGATGGATGAGGAAAATGATGTCTGTGTACACAACAGGATACCAATTAGCTATGGAGAAGAAAATGGTGTCATCTTCGAGATCACCGTGTTCAATGAAATTATCAAGGACCAGAAATACAAATATCACATTAAAAATCATTTGTGAAATCTAGGCTAAAAATAATAACACTTGTAATCGGAAGTGAGTGGTGGGGGAGAATATTATTTGGGAAGGAGGGGCCAGTGGGAAGGAGCTAAGGAGAGGCTAATGAGGGTCGACATGCTCTGACTATATAATAGACGTGGATGAGAACGTCTTTAAGGAGGGTCATTATTTTGTACAATGCATTTGTGCTAGTAATAAGTCAAGCTAATAAAAACTTAAAAACATGCTAAGGCACAAGACACAGCTTCTTGGGGGTCACTGTGGGTGCTTAAAGCCAGGGAGCTATACTTACCCAGCTGCTAGGACACAAGTCAATGTTTCCCAACATTGTCCAGAGCGGCTATTGTGAATCAATCCTGCAGAGTCAGTTTGAGTGTTGGCGGACACAGGAGAGGCCTCTTGCCCTTTACTTCGGCAGAGACAAAAAGGCCTTTCATCCTAAGGCCAGACGGCTTCCATCCCAGCGCCTGAGGATTTGGAGCTGGCCAAGTGACAGGAGGGACTCTGGAAGGTTGTCTTCAACACTCAGGAAGGGTTTTTTTGTAGCAGGGAAGGGGGAACATGGAACACAGTTGTCAGTCATTACTGAGGTAGAGTGTGCTTTGTCTAAGCTACTCCATATTGTATAAGCCAGCAGATTTCCAGAGTATGTCTCGCCCCAGGAGACTCAGTTTTACAAGCAACAATTGATTCCATTTTAATGCAAACACAGTCAGGATGAAGACTCTCTACCTTGTTGGTCAGGTAATCACCACTTGTCCACCACTACCTGTGAGACACAGGTTCATAATTTAACACCATGACCAAAAGCAAGTTGGGGAGGAAAGGGTTATTTAGCTTATATAACTTGGAGGTAGGAGCTGGTACAAAGACTATGGTGGTGGTGGTAATGTGTGTGTGTGTGTGTGTGTGTGTGTGTGTGTGTGTGTGTCCTTCTGATAGAACTCAGGACCACCTGCTCAGGAGTGGCTCCACTCACAAGGGGCTAGGCCCACCGCCATCCATCACTATGAAAATGCCTACAGGCTTGCCTACAGCCCAATCTTAAAGAGGCATTTTCTTAGTTGGGGTTCCCTCCTCTCAGATGACTCTAGGTGTCTCATGAGCCCCAACATGCAGACAGCTTCCAGTTGCCCTAGGGCTTTGGTTTGTCTGTCCCTACTGCCGACAGAAGTTACCCAAATGGCCATTCATTTGTCCACACATCTGCCATCTAGACCTGCTGTCTGTCCACCCCTGCATTTGTCTGGATCCTGTCCTATCCTTTGCCTCTACATACCACGCCTCATTTGCATATCAGGTTGAGTCTGAGGCTCAGCAACAGCATCTCCAGCAGTGTTCTCCAGAGAATCCCCATAGAGATCCCCTTTGAATCTCTACTATCTTTCTGCTTGCCTCTAGTCCAGCTCCTTATGATCTCCTCTTCAACCCTTTATAGCTATCTTACAACCTACACACACACACACACACACACACACACATTTTGTCCAATGTGTAATCTGAGAATTAATTAGTAATTAAGATTGAAATAAAATAACCTGTGTTTTACTTGGCCAGCTAGCAAGGGAAATTTGGACTATTTAGCAAATTAGAGGCCATAAAACTGATGTACTTTGTAAAGTTATTGCTATTTAATCTGGTGGTGTGCACACATTGTGGAAAGACTTAAGCCCGTCTATGACTTTGTCAGTGTTTTCACACCCAGCGTGCTGGATGACATCACCACTCGACACACTTCCATGGGCATCTTCACGTACTCACGGATAGCATACCACAGAGAGCTCCAAGTTGCCGATGACTCCACATCCCCTTCTATCCCCCAGCAAAGCATGTCAGTTGTTGCTACTTTAATGAAATCCCAATTGCTAGACTTTTACCAATGAAGACTCAGGAGCCAGATGCTGGGGTGAAAACCTGCTAGGACAGAGAGGCAGAGAAAACACCCAGCTGACCTTCCTCTTCAGCAACATCCAGAAGCAATCCCCTCCCCCAGGCTGCCTCAAAAAATCCCTCCCCCAAACTGAATGCCCTCCATTCTACTTCCTGTGTGTCTCTCTATCTCTCCTCCCAACTCCCTCTTAGTCTGTTTTTTTTCTTAATAATCCTGTGTTCACTTCCTGTCTACTGGTTGCTTGCTCTGCCTATTGACCTGTGGCTGACTTTATTTAATCCTGTTAACAATATCCAAGAAGCTCTTGTATTAGAGGTGTGTGTTAAGGCTGAACCACACCACAACAGTCTTTTCTCCATAAATAACACAATCTCGGGGTTCACAGTGTGATTAAATTTCCGGCAGCATCAGTAGTAACCAGGTAAGAAACATTACTATTGGTTATAATATGCCCACTCTAATATCTTTTGAAAAGTCAGCCTTTGATTTGAACCTTTCATCCCTCTATCCTAGAAGATTTGAAGGGTTACAAAGTTTCCTCAACTCTTCTCTCTCCTGGTCAAGGAACACAGGCGCTTTGACTGCTTTATGACCCAGCCATCTCTTGATTTTCTATCAAGCTTAAAGTAAGTGAGATCTTGTGTATTCTTCTGATAAAGGTAACTAGGTTGTAGCTCAGACATTGAAAGCAAGTATCCCCAGCCCGGATTCAGACCCCATAAACCCTCCAGTGAACTCCACATCCAGCCCCTCTGGCTATCCCCAGGCTTAAGCAGAATGGTCTCCTCTCCCCACCATGACAAGGATCTAGCTAGCACACACACACTTGTCAGGTCCAGTGAAGGCTGTATACCCGTTACCCCATGATTCTTTCTTTGGAGACCCATTGCACATCTCAAAATGGTTTGAAGTCTTCCCTCCTAGGAATGCCTCTGCTGTGGCCTTGGGAGTGTCCCCAGCTTCAGATCTGGCAGAGACAAAACTTATTACTGATATTCCTGAAAATGATGATTAAAATTCCTCAGAGTTTCTCGGGGTTAGGAATTGGGGAGTCGTGTGACTTCGTGGGCTTTGCACTGTGTCAGCTTGGTGTGACTGAACCACACTCATCAGAATTCCTTCCCAGAGTGTTTCCTGAGACAGTGGGCTCTTGCAGACACTGCTACATGAAAACTGGAGATGGGGAGGCAGGCAACAGAAGCTGCTTTGGAACCCAATCCCCCATCCTACTCCTAGCCATTCAGCAAACCCCACCTCTACTGTTCTAAGGTTTGACTACAAGCTCTGCGCTGGCTTCCTTATGAGTATTTGTCATTTGCAATAAACACATTCTCGGATATTATTCCCCAACCCCATTCTATCCTTTTTTCTTGTGTGTGTGTGTGTGTGTGTGTGTGTGTGTGTGTGTGTGTGTGTTTGTGTAGTTATGTAAGGTCACATGAACATGTAACGGCCAGGGATCAAGCACACATGCCATTCTTTGGGAATCATGCATTTTTTGAGACAGGAACTCCCATTGGCCTAGAGTCAGGCTGGCTGGCAAGCCCAGATCCACCTACTTCCACCTCCCCAGCACTGAGACTGTAAGCATGTGCTACCACACTTGACATTTTCACATGGGTCCTGGGAACCTAAACAAAAGTATTACTATAATACTGTCTGACCCGAATACAAGCTGAGTGTGAGAATAATTGGCCAACGATAAAATCCTAACCCCAATGCCATGCTATAACTGGGCTTTTTTTGTGACAACAACAACAATCTGAACTGACCATGTACAGGCTACATGACGCTCAACAGGGATAAGCCACCATACAGAAAGACAAAGGAGGAGCCTAGGTCTTACAGGGAACACCAGGAGTAAAACTTACCAGGAGTAAGACTTATCTACTGTCTTCAGCACACCACCTAAGGAGAGTGCTTGAGCCTCAGGAACAATTAGAGCCCAGGTTGCCTTTCCATAGACTCTGCAATACAACGAAAAAGACAGGAAGCCATTTCTCACTCCATTCTGCAGCAGGCACTTGCCCTCCTGGTAACTGAGTGAAACCTTCCCGCTCTGCCAGACTGGTGCTCCACCTTTTTTCTTTTTCCTGCCAAAGATGATTTAAAGTGGAAGCTTAATAGTTCTTTGGAAAGTCATTTGGATGGTGTTTTGCTGGGGTAAACGCGTGAAGGAACGTTTTCCTGAAGTGGACACAGGCGAAAGACTAAGACAGATTCATGAAGGAACATTTTACTGATGTTCTGCTAAAGCAAGCACATGATAGGACACGTGATGAAGAATTCTTTGCTAACAACATGTGTGTATTTGTTCACCTTACATGCATAGTTGAGCTCCATATATTGGAACATCATAGAGAGAAATGCACCAAAAAACTTCTGGTGGTGTGCCGTGGCTTTTTTGCTGCTTCTGTGGACTTTGGCTGATTGGCAGAGTGATGTCAGCTGAGACAGAGGCATATGCTGAGGCAAGACCCGTGGAGGACACATGATGTTTGGAGGGCATAAACAGGACTTGACAGACAGTGGCTGAGGCTGAGCTAGGCTTGTTTATAGAGCTAGCTGTACAATGCCTGCTGGTCTCATATCTTTGTTGATCTTTGCTTCGCTGAGAGAGGCACAGCCCAGAACTTCTCCTGACATTCCCGTTGGCCCTGGTCCCTCCTGCTGACTCAAGCCAAGGCTCAGGCCCGGCTGTCACTACTAGGTCCTGCCACCACTGCTGATTCATGTTTGCTATACCCAACTCTACCAAACTGGGCTGCTGGTGTATCCGTGAAGTGTTTGTGAGTGGATGGAGCTGCCGCTGCTAACCTGTGAACTGAACTGCTGATTTCCAGACAACACAGATGGGGGTTGCTCCAAGAACCTTTCTAAACAGGTCCACTTCCCCCATATCCTTTCTTTTCCACTCTCTCTGCTGGGTGGTGGGCTACAAGGAAAGTTGAAGCATTTAAGAACCGTCAATGAAAATAAAGATTGAAAAAAATTAAAGCTTCAATGATTACTAAAAATAACTACACCAAATAACTACATTAACCCAAGAAACTTCAGTAATTCAGGATCCTCAGCAGCTGAAGGCGTTAACTTCTTGGTGTTAACTAACAGAGACCAGAAAACCCACCCTTGCAGGACTGAAGATACCCAAGACAAACTGACAGACAAACAGAAGAGTCTCACAGATCTCCCAAGAGCTAACCCTGTTCCCTCAACGAGAGAGATGGGGACATCTTACCTTGATTCAGCTGTGTCATGTGTATTCACATTTGCTTCTGTGTAACCGTTTGTGTGTTATTCTATAACTGAGTAACAAACTTATGGCTGTTTAGATACTTTATTTATTCATTTTCCTCCCTATATGTTGAGGTGGTGGTGGTGGTGGTGGTGGTGGTGATGGTGATGATGGTGGTGATGATGGTGGTGGTGGTGATGGTGATGGTGGTGGTGGTGATGGTAATGGTGGTGATGGTGGTGGTGGTGATGGTGATGGTGGTGGAGGTGGTAGTGGAGATGGTGGTGATGGTGGTGATGGTGGTGGAGGTGGTGGTGGTGGTGGAGGAGGTGGTGGTGGTGATGGTGGAGGAGGTGGTGGTGATGGTGGTGGAGATGGTGGTGATGGTGGTGGTGGAGGTGGTGGTGGTGACGATGGTGATGGTTGTGGTAGTCGTGATGGTAGTGATGGTGATGGTGGTAGTGGTGGTGGTGATGGTGGAGGTGGGATAATGATGATGATGATGCTGAGGTCCTGAAATACCTGCTTTGATGTAGCTTTATCAACTTGATAACCTTGAGTCACCTAGGGAGATAATCTGAATTGTTCTGTGGGTGTGTCTGGGGTAGGGAGTCTTGATTGCTCTGGTGAATGTGGGAAGTGCCTTCAGGTAGTAGCCCTGATGAAAATGAGGAGAAAAGCTTTGCCTTTTTTGCTCACGTGGCCCTCACTCTTGCTGGAGTCGATCTACTCTGTTACTGCTACTGCTAATTCCATATTCATGTTAGAATAGGTGACAGGGAGAGGGGACGTTTGATGTGAAATAAAGCCAGTGGAATTCCTGAAATCTTTTGGACAGTCTGCCAGGTTGGGACCACTAAGGTCCATGGCATCAGGGACTGATAAACTCAGCCTCTCCACACACCATGTAAACCAGCATTTCTCACCCAGTGGGTTGTGACCCCTTTGAGAGTCCACCCTTACAGGTCAGCTAAGACTATCAGAAAACACTAATATTTACATTACTATTCCTAACAGTAGCAAAATTACAGTTAAAAAGTAGCAATGAAAATAGTTTATGGTTGGGGGTCACCACAACATGAGGGAATATTAAAAGGTCGAAGCATTAGGAAGGTTGAGGACCACTGGTGTAATCCAGGCTAATAAATCTTCTTTTGACCCCTGTTCATCCTATCAGGTCTGTTCCTCTAGAGAGCCCTGACTAATAAATATTCCTACCTTAAATGTATGTGTGTGCCCACTATATGAATGTGAGTGTCTGGGGCTATGTTAAAAGGCCTAGTAAGCATGTACTTAGAAACTTACCTACTTGCTTGCCTTCTTAGTGGCTAGTAAATGTATCTTTGAATCTATTAAATATTTCCTAAAATCTCAAAACATTGTTCATATAAAACATCATTCATTGGGGTGATAAGATGAAAGTTTCACAAATTTATAAAATTTATAAAATTTGACATTGAATAAAGAGATTTTAATAATGACTTCTTACCAAAACAATTTCTTGGAAATTACTAACTTTCTCTCATTTATTTAGTAATAATGGATAACAAAAATAATAGAACGTAAAAATGCTTTATGTCATTTGGGATGCCTCTGGGTAATGTATATTGTGAATCCTTGCTTATAAAATTGCTATGGATTTCTTTTTCAAAATTATTTTTAATAAACAAATGTTTGGAGTGAGGATCTATCTATCTATCTATCTATCTACCTATCTATCTATCTATTTGAGACAGAATTTCTCTGTGTAGGCTGTCCTGGAACTTATTTTGTAGACCAGACTGGCCTCTAACTCACAGAAATCCACCTGTATTTACCTCTTGAGTGCTGGGGATAAAGGCATTTGCCACCACTACCTACAGGGGGGCTAGACAATGCATCTATAAGATCAGGCTACAGCCTGTAGAGCATTTTCTTCGTTATTAAAGGGGGAAAGCCCAGCCCATTGTGGGTGGTACTATGCTTGATGGTCCTGGGTTCTATAAGAAAGCAGTGTGAGCAAGTCATGAGGAGCAAGCTAGTAAGCAGCACCCCTCCATGGCCTTCACAACAGCTGCTCCCTCCAGGTTCCAGTCCTGTTTGAGTTCCTGTCCTGACCTCTTTTGATGATGAACAGTTATGAGGAAGCATAAGCCAAATAAATTCTTTCCTCCCCAAATTATTAGTACCACAGTAACAGTGGCCCTAATTGGGACAGCTGTAAAACACGTATCTGATAGATACGTATGTGTGTCAAGTATCCCTGGTGAATTTCCTTTCATGGTGGATATAACAGGAGATGCAATAACAGCAAACAGTAGCATTCAAAGCCTAGGTAAGCTCGTTCTACATGCAATAGAGATGCCTATGTTATTAAGCAGAAAGCTAGTAATAATGAATAACTTACATATCTAAGAAATTTTAACTTTTAACATTAAAAGATACAAACTGTTGCCTATCTGCTTGTGTTTTCCTCTTTCAAAAGTTTTTATTTGTTCGTTTGTTTTTAGATTTTTATCTTGCTAACTTAAGGAAACAAAAGTCCATTGAATCCCAAGCTGGTTAGCGCCAGTTCAGTCAAATGAAAGCCTTATGAATAATCAGGCTAGGCTTCATATTTTTAGGAGATGGGCATAGTGGTGCACGCCTTTAATCCCAGCACCCATGAGGCAGAGGCAGGTGGAGCTCTGTGAACTCAAGGCCATCCTGGTCTACAGGGTAAGTTACAGGACAGCCCTAGCTACATTGTGGGACCCTATCTCCAAATCAAGAAAAATTAAAAAATTCAGGTCCCGGATTAAGAAGTGTTATTAATTGTGGCTATTGTGAAGGGCATTGTTTCCCTGAATTCTTTTTTAGCCTGTTTGTCATTTTATATAGATAGACAACTAATTTTTCTTTTCAGTTAATCTTATATCCAGCCACTCTGCTGAAGGTGTGTATTAGCTGCAGCAGTTCTCTACTACAATTTTGGGGGTCATTTATGCATACTATCATATCATCTTCAAATAACAATACTTCGATGTCAAAAGCCAACTCAATATCCAGGTAACTAAGGAAAGCAGTGAGGTATGGCATGAGTGATTGGGGTCAATGCTGATAGCAGCTAACAGGGGTTAGGGGACACTGATAGCTACGGACAATGTACGGGGTCAACACTTGTTGTGCTGATGGGAGCAAAACTGAATAACCCAGTGCCAGCAAGAATGTCTAGCAAGAAACTGTGAACTTTTTTAACTCTTAAGAGGCCAACAAGAAAGGAGAGAGAGAAAGTCACACACACACACACACACACACACACACATTGTGCACGCACACACATATATGCATTTAGTGGATGGAGCACAGCCCCAACAGCCACACTTTATTTTTTCTCTCTGCCTTTTTATACCTTCTTAGACAAAAGTTCTTTATAAAATTACCTCACAGATAAAATGTTACACAAAAGGGAGTTGCAGAAGGATTTTGATATTATATTCAAAACAGTGTTTCATTTTTATAAGTTCATTATAAGTTCAAAGCAACAGTTTCCCATGGCCTTGCTTTATCACAGTGCACAAGTATGGCCTCATCCTTGGACCTGACCTAGAATGAATGTTTTTCCTTGATCACAAATCTTCCCCAAGGCTATTTTTCTTCATAGTGCACTTTATGAAAGCTCATTGTACTCCTTATTTTGTAGCCTTTACTTATTATTTTATGAAGAACACATTCTATTCTTGATTCTAACTTTATTATCTATTTCTGGCAAAACAACTAAACCTATCTCCTTAAATTTTCTTCCTAAAATTATTTGAATTAAATCAGGAATTCTATAAAGTCATTACTTCATCTAAGCAGTACTATTATATGAAAAGA
This sequence comes from Rhynchomys soricoides, assembly GCA_019843965.1. Classification (NCBI taxonomy): domain Eukaryota; kingdom Metazoa; phylum Chordata; class Mammalia; order Rodentia; family Muridae; genus Rhynchomys; species Rhynchomys soricoides. Next base: position 4,890,883 of record JADRCH010000155.1, on the reverse strand, counting down.
AATTTTCATATTGATCTGCAGGAAATTTGCCAATGCCTAGGAATCACTGGGCTATGTAATAGTGGCAGGAACGGTGTATAAGCAGTGAGGAGAAATTCTGGGATGAAGTCTCTGAGGCCCTTGACTCACAGAGCATACCCATGGTAGCCATGCAAAACATTGAACCATCTCCAAAAAGCTCACTTGCTTGCCATAGTCTTTCCTATAATGGCTTGTGCCACTTTGACTTCTTTCTTTCCAATTTGTATTCCTTAATCTGCTTCAGTTGTCCTATTGCTCTGGCTAGAACTGCAAGAATTATATTGAATAGATACATTGAAAGAGTGGATAACCTTGTCTTGTTTCTGATTTTAGTAGAATTGCTTTGAGGTTCTCTCCATTCAGTGTGATGTTGACTACAGATTTTCTGTAAATTTCCTTTTTTAATGTTTAGGTATGCCCCTTGTATTCCTGATCTCTCCAAGACTTTTATCATGAAGGGGTGTTGGATTTTGACAAAGGACTTCCAGCATCCAATGAGATGATCATGTGTTTCTTTTTTCTTTTAGTTTGTTGATATGGTGGATTACATGGACAGGTTTTCATATGTTGAACCATCTCTTCATCTCTGGAATGAAGCCTACTTGATCATGGTGGACGATCTTTTTGATGTGTTCTTGGATTCGATTTGTGTATTTTACTAGGTATTTTTGCATCAATGTTCATGAGGGAAATTGGTCTGTAATTTTCTTCCTTTGTTGAATCGTTGTCTGCTTTTGGGTATCAGGGTGATCATGGCCTCATGAAATGAATTTTGTTTCTATTTTGTAGAATAATTTGAGGAGTATTGGTGTTAGCTCTTCTCTGAAAGTCTAGTAGAATTCTGAGCTAAACCCATCTGGCCCTGTACTTTTGTTAGTTGGGGAATTTTTCACAACTACTTCTATTTCCTTAAAAATTATGTGTCTATTTAAATTGTTTCTCTGACCTTGATTTAACTTTGGTAAGTGGTATCTATTAAGAAAATTGTTGCCTGGCAGTGGTGGTGCCTGCCTTTAACCTCAGTGCTCAGGAGACAGAGGCAGGAGGATTTCTGAGTTCGAGGCCAGCCTGGTCTACAGAGTGAGTTCCAGGACAGCCAGGGCTACACAGAGAAACGCTGTCTTGAAAAACAAAACAAAACAAAAAAAAAAAGAGAGAGAGAGAGAGAGAGAGAGAGAGAGAG
>JADRCH010000155.1:4849434-4889579 GCA_019843965.1 Rhynchomys soricoides | reverse complement strand
CACATGGATCAGTATGATTAAGATAGTAAAAATGGCTATTTTACCAAAAGCAATCTACAGATTCAACACAATCCCCATCAAAATTCCAACACAATTCTTTACAGACCTGGAAAGAACAATACTCAACTTCATATGGAAAACCAAAAACCCAGGATAGCTAAAACAATCCTATACAATAAAAGAACTTCTGGAGGTATTACCATCCCTGATTTCAAGCAATATTACAGAGAAATAGTAATAAAAACACATGGTATTAGCACGAAAACAGACAGTTTGATCAACGAAATTTAATCAAAGATCCAGCTGTAAATCCACACACCTACAGACACCTGATTTTTTAAAAAGAAGCCAGAAATACACAGTGGAAAAGAGAAAGCATCTTCAACAATTAGTCTGATCTAACTGGATGTTGGCATGTATAAGAATGAAAATCAGATCCATATCTATCACCCTGCATGAAACTCAAGTCCAAGTGAATCAAAGATTCAACCTAAAACCAGATACACTGAACCTGATAGAATAGAAAGTGGGGAATAGCCTTGAACACATTGGCACAGGATACCATGTTTTGTTTTCCTAAACAAAACACATAGTGCAAACACTAAGATGGTCAATTAATAAATGGGACCTCATGAAATTGAAAAGCTTCTATAAGGCAAAGCACACTGTCAATAGGCCAAAACGACAGTCTACAGAATGGGAAAAGATTTTCATCCACTCCATATCTGATAAAGCAGTAATATCTAAGATATATAAAGAATTCAAGAAAATAGACATCAACAAACCAAATAATCCAATTAAAAGTGAGGTATAGATATAAACAGAGAATTCTCATCAGAGAAGTCTCAAATGGCCATGAAATACTTAAAGAGATGTTCAACATCCTTAGGGAACAGGGAAATGCAAATCAAAACGACTTTGAAATCCCATCTTACACCTGTCAGAATGGCTAAGATCAATAACTATCGGAGACATGGACCAAGGGGAAAACTCCTCCATTGCTGGTGGGAATACAAACTTGTACAGCCACTTTGGAAATCAATATGGCAGTTTCTCAGAAAACTGGGAATGGATCTACTTCAAGACCCAGATATACCACTCCTGGACATATACCCAAGAGACACTCCATCCTACCACAAGGACACTTGCTCAATTACCTTCATAGCAGCTTTATTCATAATAGTCAGAAACTGGAAACAATCTAGATATCCCTCAACTGAAGAATAAATAAGGAAATTGTGGTACATTACACAATAACAATAGAGTATTACTCAGCTGTTAAAAATGACATCATAAAAATTTCAGGCAAATGGATGAAACTAGAAAAAAATCATCCTGAGTGAGGTAGCTTAGACCCAGAAAGATAAACATGGTACGTACTCACTCATAAGTGGATATTATCCATAAAGTAAAAGATAATCATGCTATAATCTGTAGACCCATAGAAACTACATAACAAGGAGGACTCAGGGGGACACAAGAATCTCCCTGGGAAGGGCAAATAGAATAGATTTTATGGGTGGAGGGAGAAATTACCAGGAGAGTCGACTGGAACTAGGGAACATTTGGGGGAGAGCTAGAAACCTAGTGCAATGGAAACTCCCTGGAATCTACAAGGGGGACCCTAGCAAAGACTCCTAGTAATGGGGAATACAAAGCCTGAATAGGCCATCTTCTGTAACAAACAAGGCTTCCGGTGGAGGGGTTGAGACACCCACCCAACCTCAAAACCTTTGACCTACAATTTGTTCTATGTGCAAGATGAGCTGTGGTAAAGGTGGCACAGAAAACGTGGGAGTAGCCAATGAATGGCTGGTCCAGCTTGAGATCCATGCTAGGAGAGGGAACCCACCCCTGACATTGCCTAGAGGGCCAGGAACCAAGGGATGGATAGCCCAGAGTCCTAAAATAGAAACAAGCATCACTGAAATGTTCCTAATAATATTTTCCTGTACTAGGCCGGAGCCTAGCATAATCATCATCAGAGGCTTCATCAAGCAAGTAATAAGAAGAGATGCAGAGAACCACAGCCAAACGCTGGGAGGAGCTTGGGAAATTCTGAAGAAGAAGGGGAGGAAGGATTGTGGGAGCCAGAATGGTCAAGATCAACCAAGTAGGGCTCTTAAGGGCTCGCAGAGACTGAACCTCTAATCAGAGTGCCTGTGTGGGTCTGACCTAGGTCCTCTGCATATATGTTATGGTGTGTAGCTTGGTCTTCTCACGAAACTCCTAACAGTGGGAGTGGGGGCTGTCTCTGACTCTTTGGCCTACTTTTTGGACCTTTTGCTATTTGGGTTGCCTCGTCCAACCTTGATATGAGGGTATGTGCCTAGTCTATTGTGACTTGTTATGTCATGTTTGGTTTATGTCCCTGGAAGCCTGCTCTTTTCTGAAGGGAAGCAGAGGAGGAATGGAACTGGGGGAGAGGGGAGATGGGGGGAGAGGACTGGGAGGAGAGAAGAGAGAAGAAACAGCAGCCAGGATGTAATATATAAGAGAAGAATAAATAAAAAAGAAAAAGATACAGAAAAAAAAGATACAGAAAAATAGAGGAGGGGAGACACACACACACACACACACACACAGAGAGACAGAGACAGAGAGAAAGAGACAGAGAGACAGAGACAGAGACAGGGAAATAAAGAGAGACAGACAGAGACAGACAGAGACAGAGACAGCAAGAGAATGATAACGTAAAGATGAAGGTGAGTGGTGGATCTGGGAGAAGTCGGGGGAGGGTATGGGTAAGATCAAAACACATTGTATTAATTATCAACGAATTAATAAAGTATATTATTTTTGAAAAAACATCCTATTAAGACATGATCTAGCAACAGCCATACCAGAACTGACAAGTGAGACCAAATCTTTGTCATTTTTTAAGACCTCTATAAGACCGTTTGCTTATGTGTACTGTTTACATTGCTTGTGTTTTTATGTTTACTTGGTACCAAACTGGCTTATGAGTAATGTTCATTATAACTTCCAAATTAACCCAAGTTCCCCTTACTTCTTAGTGTAATTAAGGTTTTAAAACCAAACAACAACTAGACAAACAGGCTTAGTCAAGATGTTATTGGCTGATTATTGTCTCAGCCCTGACTCCACAAGTGATCTAACACTCTCCTCTTGGTAGGAAAATAAACAGATGAAGACACAAGTCCCCCTCCAGGGTTCAAACTTCCTCCTCACTGACAATTTTCCTCGCGGGAAGATGACATTATAGGCTCTTCTATTCCTACAATCTGAAAATTGAGGACTGTGAGTGAGTCCTTTCTAACTAAGAAACTGAGTTTTGTGCCACTCATCCCCCCTCCTACCCCTTCCTCCTCCCCACTATGAGAACTAGGTCCATTGTTTCCCACCGCCTGAGATCTGCAAGCTGCTTGCCCACGAGTTCCCGCTTGGACTTTCGAAATCAGAGATAACAGCAACGGCCTCAAAATGGAGGGCTACTGCATCTTGGTATTCTCACCCAGTATATGCAAGATACTGGCAACATTATCATCATGCAATGCTTTGGATGCAAAGCCACCAGAATGCCTACAGAAAGTTCAGGGATTCCTATTTCACTTCCCCTTGGTTCTTCCCTCACGGAGTTCTCCCTGGAACTCTCTTGCTTATGAAGCTGGGCATCCTTGCCAGCACATGACCTGGCAGGAATCTCCCTACAGTGTTTCCCATCTCAAAAGACCTGGGCAGCCTCTGCATAACAGCAATAGAACCCAGGCATCCACAAGAGGAAATGAAGCACTGTGTGAAGAGGGAGAGCTGGAGTCGGATTCAGATGATGAAGTGGAGTGAGCGGAGCAAGATGGAAATCACTGAGGAGCTCCGGAGAAGAGAGAGCGGGCGACAGCAGCAGCTGGACTCGAAGCGCCTGAATGACTGTGTGAATGCGGACCTTGGTCTGTACTTCAACCACCACAGGTCAGTGGAACCACCATCTGAGAAGCCCTGACGCCAAGCCGAGATGAAGCGCTTGTACGGCAACAGTGCTCCCAAGATCCTGGCCATAGAGGCAGCTGGGCAGCTGAGCTTTGACAAGCACTGTGACAGAAAGCAGCCGAAGTACTGGTCTGCCATTCCCTTGAAGTTCTGAGTCCTGGGCACCAGGACCCTAGGCAATGCTCCAGAGTTCCTAGCCTCACCCTCTTCATCTCTTCTGAACATTTTTCAGAGAAAGAGAACTGTATACCAACATGGTGGATACAGTCTGTGAACCACTTATAATTCTGCCAACAATACTGTTGCCAACAAAACGAATGTTCACTTGACATAAAGTGATAATTGTATGTACTGGGCTGGCTCTCAGTTTTCTCTGTAACAGTCCATTTCTCTGTAATGGTCCAGTTCATTGAGATTATTGCCTAGAGATGCTGCCTATTGTTTTGCATTTTTAATTCCCTTCTTTAAAACGTCTGGAATGTCATAAAAGCCTTAAGCCACATTTATTCCTACATTTTTAGACCAGTTCTCATACAGTGCATGCTAGCTACAAACTCTTAAATCTTCCTGTTCTCACCTCCCAAATGCTAGCTTACAGGTTTGCACCGTCTACACTGAGCTTCTGTCCACATATTTTCTGTGACTATAGATCTTTGGATCCCTCCGAAAATGATACAAGTGTACAGTAAGACAAGTGGCACTTGTTACTCAGCTAAGTGTCAGCCCGCATGCTCTATAAAAGATGTGAGAAGCCAGGCAGTGGTGGCTCACGCCTTTAATCCCAGCACTTGGGAGGCAGAGGCAGGTGGATTTCTGAGTTCGAGGCCAGCCTGGTCTACAGAGTGAATTCCAGGACAGCCAGGGCTACACAGAGAAACCCTGTCTTGAAAAACCAAAAACAAACAAACAAACAACAAAGACTTGAGAGTAACTACTCTGGGCTTGGCAGGTCATGTTGTCTGTGTCATAACTGCTTGACCTGGTCTTCATAGCATAAAAACATCCATAGTTACTGAATAAACAAGTGAATGTGACTGTGTTTCAATAAAACTTTATTTGTAAAAGAAAAGAAAGAAACTGAATTTTAAGTCAGTTTTGTTTTTTAAAAAAACCTATCTCTATGTAGTTTTATCTTAGTGTTATGTAACAGATAAAAATTCAAAGTTTTGTTTTCAGTATTAAAACAAATAAGCTTATGGTCTTTAGCACAGTTTGGAGGTCAATGCTAACGTGGACAGAGACCCAGTGTTTGGCTCCTATCCTAAGTCAACTAGGTCCCAGGAGAGTATGAGGTATCTCTGAAAGCATCCCATATCTTTGACAAATCATCTTTCTTCTTGACAAGGAAACTTCAGATACCCAGATTGAAGGCCTTATCCAGGGCACAGATCAATGAAGAAGAAAGTCAACACACGGGGACATGCCCTTATGCCTCCAAAGGAAGCAGCAAGGTCGGAAAGACCCTGAGTTGTTCTAAGAGATGGCGCATCTGGTCAACAAAAGATTAAAGGAGCCAGAGGCTCTTCCCCAGCCCAAGTGGCCCATGGGACAAGATCCTCACCTGACCTTAACAGAAAAAAGAGAGAGTGATTTTTGTCATAATACAAAACAAAGGCTGATCTAAATTTTAAAAGGAAAAACAATAGGGCCTTAAGTAAGCCTTTCAGTTAAACCCTGCGTATGAGCTACTGCTATCCTAGATAGAGCAGTCACAGAGCCCCCCTGGAACAATTATACAAAGACAGGCTCTATCTATGTATTTTCCAATAAATGTATCTGAGTTTATCAGCAGTTGTAACCTTACTTCACGACTTGGTGTTTTAATTATTTCTCTTTTTATATGATTTGTTCCCAATGGTTATGACATTATACAGTGTCCCCCTTTATCTTTTCCACGATCAATCAACATTCTAAAAGTGTCCCCTGTATCTCATCTTATTCTTAACTCCCCTTCCTCTCTCTGTCTCTCTGTGTCTGTCTCTGTCTCTCTGTCTCTCTGTCTCTGTGTGTGTGTGTGAGTGTGTGTGTGAGTGTGTGTGTGAGTGTGTGTGTGTGTGTGTGAGTGTGTGTGGTATGTGTTAATTTCCCCTAAGGTATTAAAGCCTCAATTGAACAAATGTCTTTATAAGATTGAGCTGTAGGTGAGGTTGCAGGGCATCTTTTAAATCAGTGATTGATCGATGCGGGAGAGCCCAGCCCGGTGTGGACGGTATCACCCTTGAGCTGGTGGACCTGGGTTCTCTAAGAAAGCAGGCTGAGCAAGCCGTGAGGAGCAAACCAGTAAGCAGCACCCCTCCATGGCTCCTGCTTCCGGGTTTCTGCCCTGCCCGAGTTCCTGCCCTCCCTGGTTTGGATGATGAACTGTGGATAATGATCTGTGAGTGAAATAAACTCTTTCCTTCCCAAGCTGCTTTTGGTCATGGTGCTTCCCTAAAGCCATAGTAACTCCAACTAAGACTAAGGTAGAAGGAGAGACTCCAGAGAGTAACATGTTCTGAAAGCCCTTTGCCTAACTGGGTTTCATTCAACTGAAAGTGTATGATCAAAAAAGGACCCTGTTGTGTGAACTTGGGAGAAATTTAAATTCTACCACTCCTTTCTGGTGCTTGAGCCCGACCACCTCCAGACTTATCTGTAGTCCCATCACCATCCACATCTGTATGGTTCATTGTAAAGGGACACCAGCACTATAGATGCAAATCCACACCTATGGCAAGAGGGCAACATTTGTGAGTCAGTTCTCTGCTTGTACCAGAGACAGAACTTGGGGTGTCAGCATCAACAGAAAGTACCAACACACGGACCTGTAGGACTGGCCCCAGAAAGTGTTAAGGAGCAAGAATGCCTCCTCTTTGTCCTGGTTGTCTTCTTTGCAGCTATGGCAGACAGATGACTGCAGGGAAAGTTATCTCGACCACCAAGCAGAAGTTATAAATTAAAGATGTCAGAATCAGAGAATAGAAGAAACCCCAATCATTTAGGGTATTGGAGCTTTTAATAAGACAATGCGGCAATCACACGGGTGTGATGATTAATTTTATGAAAAACTTAACAAAGACACAGTGCCGAGGTAATTGGTAAGATATTTTTATGGATGTTTCAGGAAAGGAGTTTCTTATGAGATTAATATTAACATGGATGATTTTTAAGCAAACAAAAAGGTGGCATAGTGTTTTTCTTATTGCTTTCATAAAGTACTTGACAAAAACAACCACAAGAAGGAATGCTGAAGTCCAGAAGTCACCCCACAAACCACATGAACACAGATCTCAGTCAGACAGGGATGGTTTATTGAACACATGCCCTAGGAATGAACAATCAGGGCCGTAGTTCAGAATTTGGGGGCTCAGGCTACCACCATAAACATTTTTCTATATCAGCTTATTTAATCCCAGCACTCGGGAGGCAGAGGCAGGTGGATTTCTGAGTTCAAGGCCAGCCTGGTCTACAGAGTGAGTTCCAGGACAGCCAGGGCTACACAGAGAAACCCTGTCTCAAAAAAAAAAAAACAAAAGAAAAAAGAAAAAAAAAAGAGGCTACAACCAAAAAACCCACAATGAGCTCATACACAGATGCTGGTAGTGCTGCTCAGTGGTCAGCCCTGACTCAAGCCATTTTAGACAGAACAGTTCATATTGGCCTTTAATTTAACGGGTCCTACATGAAGCTTATAGTTGTGGAATTTCTTAAGATCAATCAATCTTATACAGAACATAACAGGATATATGATCATCATGACCTTGCTCTGAGTCAAGTTATTTTTCTGTGTAAATGATTGGCAGGCATGTTACAGCAATAATATGAAATAGCTGTCAAGCATGGAACAAAATGGCTACAGCTATGCTAGAGGGGCAGACCTCAGCAGGAAGATGGAAGGGAGGGAGGGAGGGAGGGAGGAAGGGAGAGAGGGAGGGAGGGAGGGAGGGAGTCTGTTTTGGCAGCTTCACAGTTCGAAGGCATATCGGTGGAAGCTCGTCACATTGCCCCCACAGTTTGGAGGAGAAAGGAGAATGTTTTTGATAAGCCATTTCTACTTTTATTTTTTATTCATCCCAGGCCCCCAGCACATATTCAGGATGGGTCTTCCCTCCTCAGCTCTCTCTTACATACTCAGACCTATGGATTCCTAGGTGATCAAACCAGTCACGTTACAGTAAAGCTTAACCATCACAGCAGGCTTCCTTCAGTCAGTTGAAGACCTGGAAAGAGCAAAAGTTGACTTCTGTAAACCAGAAATAACTTTTCTAGTGGGCGCCATTGACCTAGGGTCTTGAATTTCAAATCTGCCTTCCCTTGGTTCTCCATCACAAAGTGCTGCGCTGCCCTGTTTGGGTTCTCCAGACTGAATAATAACATAAGGATAGATTAGTTGGAAGGGACTGGGTGTGTATGTTTCTCCCAAAATATACTCTGAAATCATCCTGAGTGAGGTAACTCAGTCACAGAAGAAGGCTTGGTTGAGATGTGACGCTACTGGTAGTGACCGGGTGTGAACGCGGAGCTCCGTGAATCTATGCCTTTATAAAACAGCACCAGGCTTTATCTTTACTTTTCTTTACTTTATCTTTACTGTTTGAGGACATTTGAGATGACTTTATCCGTAAGGCAGAGTCCTCACCAGACACCAAATCTGCCTTTACCTTGTACTCCCTAGTCTCTGGTCCTGAGAAGATTAAGCTCCGTGGCTTATAAAGCACCTGGTATGTGGTTTTATTAAGCAGCTCCATAGAATAAGAACCAGGTACACAGCGCCATCCTCAGAACCAGCCAAGAGTGTCAAATCTTTAGTGGAGGAGGGGGTAGCTGGCGAGACTGACATTGTTCTGGTTTTCGCTTCCGATTCCACCACGGACTCTTGTACTTTGAACTCTTGCAGCCTGGCTTTCCAATAAGTGGAGCTTCAGATTCCCTTTAATCTGCCTCAAAGTTGGACTCTCAGAAATGTCCCCAATCCCATCATGGTGTCTGCTCCTTCCACTGTTTCTTTGCTGCACATTTTAGTACAGCTGACAAAAGCCTCTCCCAGACTTAGGGGGCCCTTAATCATTTATATTTGGGGATCTTGATGAAGGCAGAGTCCCTGTCAGAAAATGATCAAAGTCAGAGAGTAGAGCTGCTATCTCACTCAATCTTTGCCAAGATCTTCCGTCTTCCTTTGTGCCGTCTCCTTTTAGTCCACCCTTGGGGACACAGTCCTCCCTGCTTCTCCAGATATCCTGACTAGATGATAGACAAGCTCTTTTTCCACACCGGAGATCAAAGTCAGAGCCTCACACTTGCCAGGCAGGGGTTCTTCCACTGAGCAGCACCCCACCCTGGACTCACTCTCATAAACACTCAGGGCCATTTTTCTGAAATTCAGATACCGACATTTCCTCGGTGTTCTTGCCCTGTGAATAATCTCACCCAGATAACCTTTGGCATACATAGCCTTTATCACGGGTGTGTATGTTCCATCTGTTCCTAGCTTTCCCATGACTGTGTCATGAAGGATGCTTGATTTTGGCATAGGTCTTTTCTGCATATATTGAGATGACAGTGTTATTTTCTGTCTTTGAGTTCACTTATGTGAAATACACTTATTAATTTGCATGTGTTTAACCATCACTCTGTAATTGTTTAGGAAGAAAATCTTCTGCTATGATCCTAAACTTCTTTTGCAAGTATTTTATTGAGAGATTTGTTCGCCATGGAGAGTGTCTATGATGGCCTTTCTGTCTGCTGTCTTCATCTGATTCGAGTAATACTGGCTTTATAAATTCATTCCGAGGCCATTCATTCATTTTCTGTTTCAGAGAGTGATTTGACTAATATTGATGTTGGTTCTTCTTTGCAGGACTCGTAGGGCTCTCCAGTGTCCTGAAGTTTATCTTTAAGTTGGGAGGTATTTTGTTTTGTTTTGTTTTGTTTGTCTTTAAAAGTTCACATTATTTACAGATCAGCATACAATAAAATAATTTTTAAAGTCAATAGACATCCAGTGTATAAAGTTAATACCTGTTCAGTGGGCTGAAGCCTCTTGTTCATGCCATTCTCTAAACAGACGTGATTCATGCCCTGTGGAGACTTTAATTCCTTATTTGATAACAGGTGAACAAAACTGATAATGTTCCACAGCCACCTTTTAAAATGCTAGGTGGTACATAAAAGCACCCAGCAGACTGTTTGGTCGGGGGGGGGGGAGTACCAAGGTTGTGGGCAGGAGAGGATGGCAGGAAGGGCACTACGTGCAAGCTGTAAAGACACACATGCATGAAAACCTTAATTTTGTGTGATACATTTTTAAAGTGATAAAAAACACTAAGTGGTAAATAATTGTTATGTGTGTGTAGTGGGCAAGGCACTCTGTTTTTCAAGCTAAGATCAGTAAAAAAAATTATACAAAATTTCCTGGAGTGTCCTATGGAATCTCCAGTGACCCAGTATTTCCGCATACAGGTCATGAAGAGGATCAGGAAGTACTGTTGCCATAGAAAAATCCAATGAGCACCTTGCAGAATGCGTCCCAGTGGATCTAGTAGTTGAAGTGTAGGTGGTAGAAGATAAGGTATACACAGGGAAACAGATGACAGGAGCTCTACCAGGCCAGATGGGCCATGAAAACCATGGCCGGGTAGGCTGAGGTTGTTCAGAAATGGGAGATCTAGAGGTCCACGCTGCTTCTGGGCAAGCCAGTCACAAATATGAAGGTGTAGACAACTGGAAGAAAGATGGTAGTAAAGATGGATACAAAAAGCTCACCAAAGAGGATGCCTCCCATCAGCAGCCATGCTCTGACTTCACATCTCTGCAGCAGCCCCAACACCAGACCAGCTTATAATCTACCATCACTGGTTCAAAACTTGGAGAGTACCGTGTCCCTGGCTCCTAACAGGAGCCTGCGTGTACTCATCCAGGCAAGGTCTGTTTTTATTTTTTATTTTTCAGTCTGAGGGGCTGTTTGTTGTTAACTGCTTCAGTCTCATGCTAGTTACAGATCTGTTTCATCTGCCTTTTCTTGGTTTAATTTTGGCAGGTGATATCCTTCTAGAACTTTATATGTTTCTTTGAGATTTTCCAACTTAGTAAAGCATAGTATTTCTTGGGTATTTCCTTATGATTTTCTAATTTATTGGTATCATTTTTAATATGTCAATTTTCAAATCTAAGTTTATTAATTCGGGCTTTCTCTTTCTTTTGGTTCATTAGGCTAAGGATGTATTGGTCTTATTTAACTTTTCAAAGAATCTTCATTTCATGATTCTTGGCGTTGTTTTTCATTTTTATTTCTTATCTGCCCCGATCTTAGTATCTTTCCCTACCTACTGCCTTGGGTTCAGTTTGTTCTTGCTTTTCCAAGGCTTTAACATACACATTAAACTATTTGTTTGGGTTTCTCTGATTTTTTTTTAATGTAGGTACTTGGAACTATAAGCTTTGCTTTTAGGACTGCACAGACTCTGGTCTGCTGTGTAAGCATTTACACTCAGTTCTGGGAAGTTTTACATTAATTCTCATTTCCTCAGTGACCCTTTGCCATCCAATAGTGTGATGTTACTCTGCATGCATTTGTGTTTTCTTTGGTTTCTCATTAGTATCTGGCTTCATTCCACTGTGGTCAGACAGATAAGATATTATTTCAATTTTCTTGTATCTGTGAATACTTATTTTGTGTCCTAAGATACATTCTACTTTGGAGAAAGCTCATAGGCTCCTGGGAATGTGTATTCTTTAGTGTTCGGGCAGAATATTATGCAAGTAGCTATTACCACCTCTTATTATTATCTAATCCAACATTTCTCTGTTTATGTTTCTGTTCAGATGATCAAGATATGTGCTACAGAAGCCTCCCATCTTACTGTGTTAGGGTTTAGCCTACTAGTATTTGTTTTATGAAATCAGGTGATATTGTGTTTCGTGCACGTATGCTTAGAAAGGTAATGCCTTGCAACGGGCTGCTCATTAAAGAGTATGAAGTGGCCTTCCTTAAACTGCTGTTAGAATAGCTGCACCTGTTTGTTTCCTAGTTTCTATATGCTTCGAATACTTTTTAAAATCCTTTCCCCGAAGGTGATATCCGAATTTGATGGTGAGGTGTGTTTCTCAGAGGCAGCAAAAAGATGGATTCTGTTATCTAATCAAATCTGCTAGTCTGTATCTTTCCACTGGGAGAATTAAAAAAGCATTTAATTGGGTCTTGCTTACAGTTTTAGAGAGTTAGTCCATTATCATCATGGCAGGGATGGTGCTGGAGATGTAACTGAGCGCTACATCTTAATCCACAGACAGCAGCAAAGAGAGGGACATCGGGCCTGGCATGAACTTTTAAAACCTCAAATCCCACCCCCAGGAACACACCTCTTCCAACAAGAATACACTACTGCAGCAAAGCCATAATCCTTCCAAACAGTCCGTGAACTAGACTATGCATGCAAATATATGAGTCTTTGGGGATATGTTTATTCAAACCACCATGTGTGGACAACATATCTTGATCATACCTGCCTCTCACTTCCCCTCTAACAACACCCCTCCCCAGGATCCTTCCTTCCTCCGTAGCTCCTTTGTTGTTGTTTTAAATAAAGTAAGGCATGGAAAATCTGGTTTCTGTGATGCTTATCATGGACTCCTACATGAAGAAACAAACACGTTAGCCACTTTTCCAGTTGTGTGAAATCAGGCAGGGCTGGGGGACAGGAACAGGAGGGAAGTGACTGAATTACTGTGGTGTGGCTGGACTAGGGACATGGAGATAAGCATTTCTACTTTCTTAACTGGTCCTGGTTCCATCATAAACCCTCTCTTTTAGGAGTGTCCCAGATTCCTGGATCAGGGTCGAGTCCTGGCCCTGGCTTGAAGATCTTTATATACTCTTTACAGAAAACATAGTGCAAAATCCAGAATGTTCTTAGACTATGGACCATATAAAATCAACATATAAAACCCAGTAGGTTTTGTGTATACCAATAATGAACTTTCCAAGAAAGAAAATTTAAAAGTCATACTAGCTTAAAGAATTCAAATACACAAGAGTGGGCCTAACCAAAACAAAGACTTAAATGGTGAAAACTAAAACCTAGAAGAAAGAAATTGAATAAGACATGGGGAGTAGAAAGACTCCACATCCACGAATGTGCAGAATAAAGATTGTGAAAATGGATGTACTCCTAAACAATGTAGTGATTCAATGCAACCCTAATCAAAATACTACTGATAATATTCTTTACAGAAATAGGGAAATAGTCATATAACTCAAAAAGAAGCATCCCAAACAGCCAAAACAATCCTGACAGAAAGAGTCATGTTAGAAGCATCATAAGGCCTGGTTTTAAATTATGCTACACAGTCATAGTAACAAAAACTGTACAGTACTGACTGGAACAGCCACACAGATCCGAGGAGAGCAGAAGACCCAGAAGAAGCCTCGCAGTGGAAGTCATCTGACTTTTGGGGAAGGCACAAAAGCACTTAGAGGAAAGATGACCTCTTCAATGAGTGATGCTCAGGAAACAGAATATCCTCAGGCGACAGAATGAAATTACACACCTATCTCTCATTCTATTAAAAAAAAAAAATTCAAAGTGGACCAAAGACTTTAACATGAGACCACTAGGAGGAAACACCTTGATACATAAGCATAAACTTCACAAATAGGACTCTAACATCTCCAGAAATTAAAGCAAGAATTGGTGTGAGGACCTGCATGAAATGAAAAATAGATTATACACAGTAAAAAACCAAAATTAACAGTGTGAACAGAGTGCCTTCAGAATGAGGGACAACATTCACCATGGGGTTAATATATATAATATATAAATAACTAAAACATCATCAAAAACAAATATTAAATAATCCAAACCAATCAGTAGGCAAGCGAATGAATTGAGCAGTCAGTTTCCAAAGAAGTTCAGTGCCTAAGAAATCATTTAAAATATTAAACGTCCATAACTAGCAGGGAATTGTAAGCCAGAATTGCATTAAGATTTCATCTTGTACCAATTGGTGACTGGTGATGATAAGGCAGGAAGAAAGAGACTTGTACACCACTGTTGAGATTGCAGATTAGTGAAGCCTCGTGGAAACCCATAGGGAGCTAAAATAGAGCTACCTTGTGAGCCAGTTGTGCCTCTCCAGAGTCTATATGCAAGAGTCTAAGCCAGTATACCAGGAAGATTCCTACAAACCTATGTTGCAACACAACTCACAAAAGGCAAGTCATAAAATTGCCATACTGAGTTTTATTCATCCACAAAGAATAAAATTATATCTCTTTCAGGACAGTGGGTGGGATCAGGGTTCACTATATCAAGCAAAATAATCCAGACTCAAGCAAATATTGCTTGCCTTCTTTTATAAGTATAACATTGATTTGTTAACTAAAAATATGAAAATATAATAAGACAAGCAGTGGCCCTGGGGACTGGGGTGCAAAGGCACTAGATCATCTTGAGCAGCATCACTACATGATCCTGTAGTGGTTGGTGAAGCACTTAGGTGGGTTTGTGTTGAGTCTTGATTCTGCCACTCTATGCTGTGACTTACAAGTCTCCCTGTGCACTTTAGTTTCCTCGTGCAGAATGAGAGGCAGGAGACAGTACTGGCTGCCTCAGAGGGATGCCCCCAAAATGGGGTTTACCTCAAATGGAAAGTGCTCTCTTACATAACCCTTAGAAGGATCCACTGGAGATCCTTGACCTCAGCTTGCCTCATCCCCTGCCTCAGCTGGGCCAGCCTCAAACTTATGCTCCCAAACCCACTTGGGCACTTTACCTATGTGGTGGAGGGATGCTGGGTGGTGGACCCAAGCAGCTAATTCTTATCCTAGCGCACCCTCCTGTACCCAGGTCTTGGGATAATACAAAACAGAAAAGTCTCAACACATGCAGTTCTAGGAATGTCCACGAAGTGGCGCTGCTGTACCATCTCCCTGCCCTGCTCTTTCTTGTTTCAGGCTGTTGTGGTGGTCCTCAGCCTGGATTCACACTCCTCAAAGAAAACCATTCCTTAGTCCCAGGTTTTAACGTAATGCCTTCTACTCCCGGTAATTTCTTCCTGCACCCAGTTCAAGGTTTTCCCTCTTACAAATTTATTTTCTTTTCTTTGTAGAAATCAAAGAATCAAATGGAAAAACAGATGGTAATTTCACATACAGAAGATTCATCATTGCTATTATGTTGTAATCATCTTCCTATGTATCGCTTTTACTTAAGAGTACATAATTTTTTTTAAAAATGCTATTATTATGTCATGCTATTATAATTTACACTCTTCCTTGTCTGCAAGCATCGATTTGTTCCACCCTGTCCCACTGTGATGTATCTCAATTATCCAAGTGCATTTCACAGTCACTCTCGTTTTGTTAGCAGTTTAGGACATTACTCCTTCTGCTTGTGTTCTTCATTATTCTATGACAAATATGAACAGAGCGCTGCTGGGGATTATTGCTCTCTTTCCATGCCGAAGAGCGCTGGATTGCTGTCAGGACTTTTGGATCCTCAGCCATGCTTCCTGGCCTCTATGTCCTGTAGCTTTCTTCTCAGAGTTCTAGGATGCTCTTGATGCTGAAATCGGCTCAAACTTGGTGGGGGGAGGATCCCACCCCCGCTCCCTGCTCCTGCCCCGCCCCCACCCCAGCTTGCTCCAATAATACTTTGGATGGATTCCCTTCCCCTTGGAACGCCCCCTTTCTGCTGGCTCCAGTGTACCCTCACTCCTTTTCCAAGGCACTTCATTGCCCTCAGTAGAGGAAACGTGCAGAAATGTAGGTGACCTTGGCGCCTGGATTTACGCGGCATTTCAGTAGACAGGCCTGGGAAGTGCATATTCATAAGCACGCGTCTGTGTTGATATTTCTGAGTCAAATCCCGGAATTAATTCGACCTCGTCTTGCCTTTGTCTTGGCACAGCTGCGTGTAGACTGAAGATATACACCTACTGACGAGGAAAGGAGCTGGGACAGTCTGTTGCCAAGCAACCGTGGCTTCTCATCACACTGACATCTCTTGCTCTGCCCCACCACACTAAGTTTAAAAGTTACTACTGCTAACAACGACAACAGCATTACCCTCTGGAACTCATTTACCTTTCTTTTTTGGTTGTATAAGGTTATAAAGCTATCTGAAGCCAGGATGTTCTCTGTGCTTATGTTGTTAATCTGACATGTGGTTGGGCATTATTTGGGGGAGGGAGAGTTTATTGTCAACTTCAGGGTTTCTTGTTTTCTGTAGATTTAGTTCTGTTTTTCAAACATGTAAACATTCATAGGTTTCAAAAGTTAAATATTTATCTAACTTATATATATTTATTTCTATATATTATATAAATATATCATTATATATTAATTATTCAATATATATTTATATATACTTAACACACACACACACACACACACACACACACACACACCCATATATGGAAGATATCTTCAGGGAAGCCTAATGTCCCTCACAGCTCATGGCTAGCCTCCAACGTCCCAGCACCTCCACATGCACTTGCACACACATTAAAAAGAGCCTCCCAGGTTTTCTTCCATCTGTAAAGTTACCAGAGGTCTGACCTCTCTGGAGAACCTGTCACTTTGTTGGTGGGGTCCTGAGTAGCCCTCTGGCTCTTTGGCAGAATTACAGCCTTTGATGAGTTAGATATAGCTTTACTCTTGAACCAGCAATCCTGAATCTAAAGTTCACCCAGAAGTTTTAATCCATAGACACCACTCATTATGCGTGGGACTCTTCTCGGGAAGCTACTTGCTAAATAGGCAGGCTGTCTGTCAGAGGTCATAGGAGGCCTGAGCCCAGTTCCGTCTACCAAAATGAGGACCAGGAACAGTTAAGTGTGCTGGACAGAGGGACTGTCAGGACATGCAGGCAACCAATAACTAACTGGTCAACAGCTCAGGGGTGACTAATGACATAAAAAGGCAAAACAAAGACACTAGGGGAACAAAGCACTGGTGGTGTGGGCCCTGGGAACAAGTTGTTGAGAGACAATGGCATCTATTCTTGGAAAATCATTTCTTTGCCTTTTTCTTTTTTGGTTTTATGAAGTTATAAAGCTTTCCTTGTCATTCTGGGGAACACTATTCACCTCAAAGAAAGAGTCTTTTATGGGCCTGGAGATCAACACTTAGGCAAGGCTATCTGGCCACCTAGGACTGGATTCCTGTCTCCGTCTCCCAGCTCTGGGATTATAAGTATGTACCACAATGCCCAGTATCTTCACCTGTGTTCTGGGATCAAACTCTGGTCCTAGTGTTTCCAAGGCAAGTGCTTTCCTGGATGAGCCGTCTCCACAGCCCTATGGAGAGTCTTATTTGAAGGACTGGACCAAGCTGGTGGCCATGTAGATCTTTGCAGAATCTCTACTGGTGACTTTCATACATAACTGGAGTTGAGCATCTTTGAGTCAAATGTGCCAACTTTCTTTGCTGTTTAAATAAGGATTGCCAACACTGCATGTCATTAACCGTCTTCTAGGTTGATTGATTTGTTGGCTGGCTGGGAAATGGGGGGGTATTTTTCATTTTGTTTTGATTTTTTAAGTCATGAAATAGATAGCCCAGCTGCTCTGGAGCATACCACGTGCTTTAGGTTAGGCTGCAACTCCCAATCCTCCTGTCTCCACTTCTCAAGTGTCACTCCCCCAGCTAAAAAGTAGTTTTCTGTCTGCTAATTTGCCACCAGTCTTTTCCTGTTACATGTGCCCGCTGCCTCCTAGCCTAGGCTTGCCCTTCCTCCCTCTTCTGAGATGCCACAGGATCTTGATTTACCTAGTTCGGAGGAGTAGTTGGAAGCACATGCTGGCTTGGAAGCTGAGTGAGTTGTAGTGCTTTCTTAGGATAAAGACCTGTGCCCAGCATGGGAAGGGCCATGTGCCTCCACTCTGGCCCTTGTGGTCTAGAACCAGATCTTGCCTGCTTCTCTCTCACTGTTCCCTACCATCTGCACTATCTACATTTGATATGGCCAGGTGGGTGAAGGCTGGAAATATCTTTCCATAGTCTGAGAAATTTGTGGGAGAAGAGCCCGCACGAGACTCTGTGGTGCAGGACACTCTTCTATTTTTCAGCTCCTCCCTGAGTCTTATCCAGTCATATGATCTTCAAACACTGTCCTTGTCCCCATCCTCTGCAGCTGCCCTTCCAACCAGCAGATAAAATTCACAAACCAGGAAAGAGAGCTGTTTTCAAGGTTAGTACGAGCTAGCAGCCTTCCCACAAGCCTTCCCACCCCTGCCCAAGAGCAAGGGAGAGAGTTCTGGTCAGTCCTGGCATTGGAGAAATCTATCATAGCTGGCACAAAAAGAGTAGCATCCACCCAGATTCTTACCAAGGAAGGTAGTCCCATCCTCATCCCTTAGGCTGTTAAGTAAGTTTTCTATAGACCTTCAGGCATCACCTTAAGAACACATCTTGGGAGAACACACTGCTCATATCTTTGAGGTTGTTTATATCAGCCCTTGCTCCAGCAAGGGTGCAGGTCTCTGGGTACCTCTCCAAAGACACTCCTGGGTGTCAACTACTTACCTCATCCCAGATGGTGCCCATCAGGAGGACACTGGGAGGTGGATGAAGGACTCTCAGAAGCATACCATAATACACACCATAATACATCTCCAGGAGGTGATGAAGGCAGGCACACTCCCTTGCGGAAGGAGAACCCTCAGCTACCATCCTCCTTTTGGAGTCAAGCTCCATGTGACCCTTCATTCACAGTTTTGAGCCTCCAGTTAAACTCTACGTGGATATGGATGTAGCACTTTCTCCAGGGCCTCC
Organism: Rhynchomys soricoides; assembly: GCA_019843965.1. NCBI lineage: Eukaryota > Metazoa > Chordata > Mammalia > Rodentia > Muridae > Rhynchomys > Rhynchomys soricoides. The sequence continues at coordinate 4,870,879 of JADRCH010000155.1, read as the reverse complement.
TTGCCTGCCTTCCAGAGATGGAGATGAGGGTCACTCTCTATGTGTTCCCTGCAAAGGGGATGTGTTTCTTTCTCTCCAAAGTGCCATGCCAAGTCTATATTTGCTGAGACAAGAGTAGCCTTCTGCAGATCACCATGAACAATGTTGGGTAGCCCTCTGACCTCCATTACCTTTATCCTGTGAGTATAGTGCTCCCAAGAGCTCTTCTGGAGAGTCCCTAAACTCTTTGAGTCAAGAGTTTAGCTTCTCCTACCTCCTTATCTTACCATTGTCAGCTTAGAGCCAGGCCCACAAGGTTTCTCTAAAGCTCGACTCCGTGAGACATGTGCCTCCAGAATGCAGAACTCGAGTCCTGGAGCTGACTGGAGAGTCCGCATTCCAAAGCCCTTTTCTGAAAGTGTTCTCTTCTCTCCTCAGTTGTTTCAGGAGCCTGAGAGAGTGCGCTAGATGCAGCAGGTGCTGAGCCATTTCCCACATTTACTTTGCAAAAGGTGGTGCTGAGGCTGAATCCCAAGACCATGTGAACCTGGAAGCTGGGGATAGTTTAGGGCCTTCCAGCTTTTGCTCAACAGTTCTGGGCCAGTCCTCACAACATTGGCATCAGGCTAATGGCACAGTGGAGGGGCTTGTTCCCCTCTGCCATTGGAGGGAGGGTGGACAAACAGACTTTTCTGACAACCTGGGCCAGAAAGTAGTGTCTTCTCTATTGAAACTGGGACCCTCGGCAGTGGGCACCTCTAGATTTGGCTCCGTGGAGCAGTGGGGATTGGAAAGGTATCCTTGATCCAGGTTACTGGCCTGAGTTGTAATACCTTTCCTGGTGGGAAGTAAAATAAGTAAGCTAGAGGCTCAGTGGGAGGAGGGAGACTACACAGTGGGAGGAGGGTGACTGCACAGTGGGCTGAGGGAGACTGCAGTAGAATAGATAAAACATAGCAGATGATGATGTGTGGTGAAAATCCTGAGGTGGGATCAACCACATGCCTGTCATCTTGTGTCTCACCCCAACTGTGTGGCAATGACATTCCCCACACCTTATCTAGTCTCAAAAGCCACAAGAGGACATCTTATCCCTGTGAGTGTGTTCAGTGTTCTATAGGCCAAGAAAAGAGGGCTGTGATGGTGCATATGTGCTTGGCCCAGGGAGTGGCACTATTTGAAGGTGTGGCCTTGATGGAGTAGGTGTGGCCTTGTTGGAGTAGGTGTGTCACTGTGGGTGTGAGCTTTAAGACCCTCATTCTAGCTTCCTGGAAGGCAGTATTCTGCTAGCAGCCTTCAGATGAAGATGTAGAACTCTCAGCTCCTCCTGCACCAGCCTGCCTGGATGCGCCATGTTCCGGCCTTAATGATAATGAACTGAACCTCTGAATCTGTAAGCCAGCCCCAATTAAATGTTGTCCTTTATAAGAGTTGCCTTGGTCATGGCGTGTGTTCACAGCAGTAAAACCCTAACTAAGACAAGGGCTGAGGGGAAGAACTATGTTACTCCGGGCTGGGACGAGAAGGCTCTATGCCAGCAGTTCTCAACCTATGGGTCACGACCCCTTTAGAACTGAATGACCCTTCCACAGACTTTGCCTAAGACCATTGGAAAACACAGGTATTTACATTACAACTGAGAACAGTAGCAAAATCACAGTTATGAAGTAGCAACAAAAAATTATTTTATGGCAAGGGGTCTCCACAACATGAGGAGCTGTGTCAAAGGGGTGCAGCATTAGGAAGGTTGAGAGCCACTGCTCTAAGCTATGACTCTCCACTGTGCACATGTTTTCTGACTATTAGGAAAGTTTTGAGGTATATTCCTTGCCCCTTGATTTTCTACAGATCACTACCTATAAAACCAGCTACTGGCCTAGGCCAGTGACGTGTCTCAGCATTTCTCTGAAGCCTGGGCCATCAGGCAGGCAAAAATCAACTCTGATTATATCCCCTTTGTCCTTTCCAATTAGGGCCACAGTTATACCTCCCCCTGAACTCTCCACCACCAAAGGTGGTGTCAGGAATATGTGAAGGCTGCTAACCAACCCACAGGCAAGCCTGGATTCTATCACAGAGGTGAATATCTGGAGACAGATGAACGGGTGGAGGAAGCCAAGGATTTGTCCTATGAAAACTGTCATCTAAAGGCCAAGGATGGGGCCGGGGGTGACTAATAGACACACACACTGTGAGAAGCAGGCTTAACTCAGAGCCCAGCCTCTATGCTCACCCAGGCAAGGTCACCAGGCAAAAGAAGGCCTTTGCCGCAGTCACATTCCTGGGATACCACTATGCTCACCCTCATCCTGGCATAGACATGTGGGGAAAGCCACCTTTGACCCTGCCTTTGCTGCTGCACAGAAGGTTGGGGCTACCCTTTCTTCTTCACGAACTGCTCTGGCTCATAATATGGCTTCTCACAGCCTCCTGACGGTTGGTCATCTTCCTGCCTGGTACACACTCTTACTTTGCTCTATATGTTTGCCAGGCCCTTTATCTTGATCCTAAGAAAGTAAAGGCATTTGCTGAGCCCACATTAGCCTGCTAGAGACATCTGCCAGCAGGGCACAGACTTACAAAGATAAGATTGTGGGAACAAATTCTAAGAACAGCAGGGCCTGGCCTCATTTGCCCAGGCCAGTATAGCTGCCCCTGGAATAGACTCTCCCCATTCATCACGGCTAGCTTCCTGCTAGGGCCTTTGCAGGAGGCAGTGGGAAGAGCAACGTCCCCATTCTCAGAAGCCTCCTCACCCCACCTCTGTTTTTTCCAGCTAAAGCCAGCTGTTCTAGACATTTCACATCTTAAAACTGCAGCTGTCCCCATTTCCAAGTCACTGGCATCCATAGGGTGCCATTCACCCAGCTTTGCTGCCTAGCCTCAGGTCTGGCCTCATCTGTCCTCAGGAGTGTGAGCTCCCTGGCTTGACTCCAGATCCTCTCTGGAGCCAATGGCACCTCCTGCCCTCAGCCACTTGAGCAAATGCCAAGACACCTACCCTGACATCAGTGATTACGCCAAGGGCCATTGGGCTCTCAGCATGTCTATTTTTAGAGACCCTGTGTCTATCACTGGGACATTTTCCTCCACTGTGGAAAAATATCCTTTCTTCCTTCCACCTGCCTTTCCTCTCTCTTTTCACCTGGAGCCAAAACAGGGCCTTGGTCACGTCGGATGTTTTGACCATAGCCTGGAGACTACTTACACAGGAAAGGCCCAAGAGCCCACGGTACCCCTCACAGCCGCAACTGCTTGATTTTAAGCACGGACTTAGCTTGGGCTCAATTCTTACATTCCCCTTCTTTATTCCTTCACATTGCTGTTTTCTCCCAAAATCTCAGTAAGAGAAACCACACCCTGACTGAGGGGCATGAAGATCAACCACAGCAGAGCCAGGCAGATGGCATGCACAGCCTAGCCTGTGAAGAGGGACCAGGCTCAGAGACAGACAGGTTCCCAGCACCTAGATTACCATGAGCAGCAGAAGACAGAGGAGCCATCAGGAGAGGGGGCTGTCTTAGTCAGGGTTTCCATTCCTGCACAAAACATCATGACTGAGAAGCAAGTTGGGGAGGAAAGGGTTTAGTGAGCTTACACTTCCATGTTGCTGTTCATCATGAAAGGAAGTCAGGACTGGAACTCAAACTGGTCAGGAAGCAGGAGCTGATGCAGAGGCCATGGAGGGATGTTACTTACTGACTTGCTTCCCCTGGTTTGTTCAGCTTGCTTTCTTATACAACCCAAGACTACCAGCCCAGTGATGGCACCACCCACAATGGGCCCTCTCACCCTTGATCACTAAGATAACTAATTGAGCAAATGCCTTACAGCTCAATCTCATGGAGGTATTTCTTCAAGGAAGGCTCCTTTCTCTGTGATAACTCTAGCTTGTCTCAAGTTGACACACAAACCCAGCCAGTACCAACTTCTTCATTAGTCAGGGTTCTCTAGAGTCACAGAACTTATGGGTAGTCTCTATATAGTAAGGGAATTTGTTGATGACTTACAGTCTGTAGTCCAACTCCCCAACAATGGTCAGCAGCAGCTGTGAATGAAAGTCCAAGGATCTAGCAGTTGCTCAGTCCCACAAGGCAAGCAGGCGAAGAAGAGTGAATCTTTCTTCTTCCAATGTTCTTATGAAGGTCTCCAGCAGAAGGTGTGGCCCAGATTAAAGGTGTGTGCCACCATTTCTGGATCTGGAACTTGCTTTGTCCCAGATGACCTTGAACTCAGAGATCTCCTTGCCTTAGTCTCCTGGGACTCATAGCCATTATGCCTCAAGATCTCCATAACAAGATCCAGGTCAGAAACTTGTATCTCCCGGCCTCAAGATCAGGATCACAGTGAGCCTTCTAATTCTGGATTGTTGTTCACTCCAGATATAGTCAATTGACAACCAGGAACAGCCACTACAGGGAACCTCCTAGTTCTTTTCACAGGATCAAGAGGAAGAGGGTTAGGCCCTGCTGTCCCGGGAATACTCTCCATTGCCCCTGGCTTGGCAGCAGATTTTAGCACAACTGACACCATGAAGGAAGCACTTTTCAGGCCTTGGAATCCCAGCATGTAGGCAGCAGTACATGCTAACACGAGAACAAAGACCTAATCCATCAGACTCCATCATTCTGGAAAAGTCTCTCAATATACTAAACTTACTTTCTGGCTTCTGTAGTTCCACTTCTGACTAACTGTTCTTGCTAACTGAAGTATATCAACCCAGAACATGGGTTTTTTGTGCTTAAAAGCCCATCTGTATTGGGGCCCGAGTACCCAGTGTAGACACCAGTTGGCTAATAAACACATTCTGTTGGTCTGAACCCATGTCTGAGTAGTTCTTTCTGGTGGATACCGCACAACACTACAGCAGAGAGAGAAGGGGTCAACCACCCCCTTGGGAGCTCCCTAGACTGCAGCCAGATGGAGAGAATAAGGCCAAGCTGCTGAGGCAGGCTGCGAGGAGACAGCAATGCCTAGCGTATGCTGGGGATGCCTCCAGAACCTAGTTGATGGAGGATACCTCTTCTCCAAAGAGAAACTCAGGGTCTTCTGTGCCCACCAAGCTCTGGGACCTTGAATGAAGGCTTAGTCACTGTCAATACCCCCCCCCCACACACATTAGGTGTTAATCTTCAAAGATGGTCCCTATGAGTCATTATGCCATTAAAGTCCCAGCATGACACACAAGCTAGGATAAGAGACTTTATGCTCCTTTCAGAGAGCAGAGATAGGCAAGAAGACAATATTCAAAATGAGTTCTGGAAGCTCAGTCTTGTGAACCCTTTTTTCTGTTGTGTAATTGGAAGTTGGTGACACCAAATTTCTCTTTTCCAGGCTCTCTGCTCCAGAGGTCAGACTGCACAGCGGTACACATAGTGTGAACCATTCCTGCATCTGTATGACAGAATCTTAGAGATGGAGACTACTCTGAAAACCAGGATTCATAACACTTTGCCCTACAGAAAGCCTTTCAGGATCCAGACTTGGACCAGTCTAAGGTGTCTTCAGGAAAGAAAGCCCCACCAGGCAACCCAACACCAAGCCTACCCAAAGAGATATCCAGGGGTGGGCAGTGATGGCTAGCCTCCTGAGAGCTTCGAGAAATTACAGAGCTTCCAGAGGAGAGTCGGTCCTCACCCTAAGGCCGGAACAAAACACAGTTTGATTGTGTGAGAACACAGTTTGATTGTGGGAATAGTCAAGGGATTCTCTGGCCCTACTTCCATCCCAGATCCCCTACATTGGAAGGCTCATCTACTTCTGTGGAAGGTGATCAGTTGTAGAAATGTGCCAGGGTTAGTTTGCCATATGGGACCCAGGTAAGTACTTGCGGTGATGTCAGGTAGGGTGTCAGGCAGTGAGCCCAGCATCATACAGGTCACTGTTTGAGCACTGGCCAGGGAGTCCAGGAACGCACACTTGTACCGGCAGAATGGGCTAGACTCAGGGAGACTGCACCTATCCTAAACTCCAGCTTCTGTCCATCTCAAGGGGGAGCATTTTGCTTTGAGTATTCCCAGGTTTTACAAGCAAACCCAACCAAAGCTATCAGCTCTGACTGTTACCAGCCTAAGGCTCCTGGAAGCTGTAAGCCTCCCTCCATTCTTCCTTTCTTGGTCCTCATCTTCCCACTGACTGCCCCCCAACTATTAGGTTCTCAGTAGTCCTGAAAAGAAGGGGAGCAGATGGAGTTTGTGTAGTTGGGAAGACCCCCCCACACTCTTACTCAGCTCCCCCTTAGCTTAATTTAGTATGCACACACACACACATACATACACAAACACACACACACACACACAGAGAGAGGAAAGAGAGAGAGAGAGAGAGAGAGAGAGAGAGAGAGAGAAACAGAGACAGACAGAGACAGAGACAGAGAGGGGTGTTTCAGGTTCTCCTAGGAAAGGTTCACAAAAGGATGGATTGTGGGTTTCAGTACAAGATCAAATCATCCCAGTCAGGATCTTTCTGGAAGCCTGTACTAGACCCTCAGGGTTCTCCCGAAGTATCCATGGACTCCAGACCTGAAAACATGTAGACACTTAGATCTGCATGGTCTTTCATTAGGCTTTGCTGCTTGTACTATATTCTACAGGAGGGCTGTCTCTGCAGGTCAGGACCCTGCATTCCAATGAACATGGAGGTCTGAGCCACTGAGATCCTGAAGATGCTCTGTGGCTAAGTGCTTAGCTGTGGAAAACACCCATAGACACAGGGATGGTCTGAGCCCAGAGAGACTTCAAACAGCCTGGGATTGGTGAGCAGACATGAAAGAGTTCGGGATAGGAAAAACACATAAGGTGTGGTGGGAACATAGAAAAATGGAGGGAATATGCACCAGCCACAGAACACAGGGCCATGTGGACTCAAGGAGACCCTCTCCTCAGAGGCCTGTGAGTGACTGCAGCTCAGCATCCCTCACTGAGAGCTCCTGCCACAGGAGAGATGTGGGAATGGAGAGGGGCTGTCCCAGGCCCTGAAGCTTCCACGGCTCTTGTTCTACCAGCAGACCTGGGATTCACCAGTGCTCTCTGCCCAGTTCTCACAGATCATCTCCTGTCTCTCAGGGCCAATCCTGATGCCATCCAGGTTACCCATACTATAATCATCCAGCCTGCAGCACCCAGGAACTGCCTGTGCCCTGAGCAGTGACTGTCCACCCTGGCCAGCCCTCCAAGTTGGCACCTGTGCCTACCATCTGGGAGGACATGGTTCCTGCCTCCAGGATTTATAGCCTCAGGCACAGCACACAGATAGTCCTCACAGAGGCACACAGCTGTTTGCAGTTGGCAGAGCACTTGTGCCCATCCCCCTCCATGGTCATAGGATGCAAGTAGATTCTGGTCTCTTTGCTAGAGTTCTATGAGGTCATCTGAGTGGCCAGGAAGGACCCATGCACCACTATCTAAATTTCTCCCAGTTTCTTAAGGAATCACCCTACACTTAGCAAATAGCTTGCAAGGCTGAATTCAGAGTCCTGACTATGACTCACATGGTTCAAAAGGTTCTGAGTGCTCTTGATCCTCATTCATTCCCTCCTGTACCAGTGAAAGAAAGGTTTACTAACCCTAGCAATTTTGTTGTCCCTGACATGCAAAACGTTCTCATCGCCTTTGTATCAAACTGAAAGCCATTACTCAAAACACCACCATGGCTAGCTCCTACCCCGACCATGGATTCTAAATGCTTCTAACAAGTCTGCTTCAGCGGTTTTGCTTTCAGTTACATTGTATCAGCTGATTGTGTGAGCGCTGAAGCCTTGCCTGGTCTCTGCTGTACCCTGGCGTCTGGAGAGCGCCTGCACCTGCAGGTGCTCACTCTGCATCACAAGTAACTAAGATAGATGGTTCTCCCAATCCTCTGGGGCGCTTTGCCACCACATTGTTGAGCCATAGCCAGGTTTCTCCCTGCTAAATGGACTCTGCCCTCATGTGCTGTGATGTCCTCCCCTCCCCTCTCCTCCAGCTACATACCTCTCAAAGGGCCAGTCTCTGCCCATGACCATCAATCATCTTCCCCATTCAGTGAAGGCCTCTGAGAGGTGGGCCTGTGAGAGTCAGCATAGGCTAGAAGCCCGGGCACTGAGGAGTCAGAGGCCAAGGTTAAATCCTGAGGAAAGGAATAAATAGGATGGCAGAGAGGCCCTGCGACCACGGAACACTGGTATCTCCCTAAAGCTAAAATGAACAGTCGGACATCCAGTCCAGCCTCCTAGGCCACGGCCCCTTTCCCCAAAATCCTACTGTGTCCGTGCCCACTAATGTCAGTCCTGTAGCTCTGGCTCACTGAGGTGGCAGAGCTGGGTGGACAGAAGAAGTTTGATTCTCTTTGAGAGGTGGGTCTGAGAAGGGGAGCAATGCAGAAAGGAAACAGGGGTGGGCCTCCTTCCACCTACTGAATCTGCTCACTGAGGCACCATTGTCTCCAACAGTGAGAGTCCTCATCCACTGCACTGGGACTAGGACACAGCAGCTTCACCTTTTCCAGATCCCAGCATGCCACACTGCACCAAAGCACCCTTGGTGGTATACAGGCACCCTACTCCGGAGTCCATGAAGAGAATAGGAGAATAGGGGACACGGACAATGCCTACCCAGTGCCGTTGAGGAGAGTAGAGAAGAGCTGACTGCTCTGTACAAGCCTTGGCAGCCAGGCGGTTGTGTTAGATAAGAATCATAGGGTACACTAAGCTAGGGCTCTGGTTAATGAAGTGCACCATAAGGCAAAAATAGAAGGCAAGCTCAGTTCCAAGCTTAAAGCTGACGCTGTAAACTTCATATCCATGAGAAGCGGAGTACATTTGTCCAGACACTCGTGGGGGAGATTGTGCCTGTGAGGACAGAGGCTAGCTCAGCTTCTGCTGACGAATACTCTTCTGCAGTTCCTGGAAGGGGCCTTCCCAAGCATTCCTTTCACACACACCCCTCCGCTCCCACTGTTTAACAAGGAGCTTGAGTGGACTTTAAAACACACTCACAGGGATTGGGGGGGGGGTCAGAGGTGAACAGAGGACACTCACCTGCCTCATAGCAACTCAGGTCAATCAAAGAGAAAAAGAGAAGGGACAGCAGTGACCACAGTGTCCCGTAGACCTGGGTTGCACATCCGTTTTGACACAGTGTAACCTTGGGGGGGTCTTCATGGTCAGTGCTCCGAGGGATGGAGTGTGAAATCAAACTTTGTTGAAGGAGTGGCCACGAGGGCAATAGTTTTAATGGGTACCTAGTGCTCCATTCTCATCTGAAAGGTCTGAGTTCTCAGTTCGTACAGGCTGGGAGCCTCAGCCCTAAGAGGAAATAGCATACTCCTGCCTTCAGAGGTTGGCAGGTTAGATTGGCCAATCTTTTGGAAGATGTGTCTGGAACACAAAGGGACTAAGAAGCTCCAAGAAGAAGAAACACTTTGGCAAGAGAACAATATGGAGGCCAGGGTGTCAGAGGGACTGGGCAACAACATGGCAGGGGAGTGGGAGAGGGAGAGCCAGGATGACCTAAGCTACTCAACACCCTCTTCCAAAGATGATGTCCATTTCTGCCCTAGGGGAATATTTCTCTGACGCCACACAACCCTGGTCCCTTGAAGCCTGCCCTGGCCCAGGACACATGCACCCAGCATCCCAAACCTCAGAGAAAACCATCTGCTTTCTCTACCAGGCTGATGACCTCTCCCTGCCTGAGGCCACCATAGAAGCAGGCTGGCCCTTGGTTCCTGCTCTCAGGCAGCTGACTGTTGTTGCAGTCTTGAGGCCTGGAGGGTCAATCAGTGTTGAGAAAGGGGGAGGGAAGAAGCCAGAAGGAAGTGAAGACAAGAGGGAAGAGTGAGCAGGAAGGTGGGAAAGGGGAGCAGGGGAGAAAGGCAGAGAGGGTAAAGGGGAATGAGGCGCATATGGACCCTTTCCCAGGAGAAAGGGCTAGGTATCACCTGCTGCTTCCAGGGACACGTGACCAGATCAGGACCATGAGAAAGGCAGATGGCAAACATGCCCACATGCCCACACAAGCTCTGCCACCCCTTCTCTTTTAAAAGTAATTATTGTCTTTATTACGCCCCAAATGTTGCTCCCCTAGTCTCCCTCGAAGGGTTATCCTCTCTTTCCCCCTCCCCTTCGCCTCGGAGGGGGTGCCCCCTCAAGTATCCCCCCACACTGGGGCATCCAGTCTCTACAGGATTAGGTGCATCCTCTCCTATTGGGCCAGACAAGAAAGTCCTCTGCTCCATATGCACTGGGGGCCTCAGACCAGCCCGTGTGTGCTCTTTGACTGGTGGCATAGTCTCTGGGAGCTCCCGGGATCCAGGTTAGTTGATATTGTTGTTCTTCTTATGGGGTTACCATCTCCTTCAGCTCTTTCAGTCCATTCCCTAACTCTTCCACAGGGGTCCCCGACCTCAGTCCCATGGTTGGCTGTAAGTATCTGCGTCTGTCTCAGTCAGCTGCTGGTAGAGCCTCTCTGAGGACAGCCATGCTAGGCTTCTTTCTGCAAACACAACATAGCATCAGTGATAGTGTCAGAGATTGGTGCCCTCCCATGGGATAGAGCCCAACTTGGGCTGATTCTCTCAGTTTCTGCTCCACTTTTGTCTCTGCATTTCTTTTAGACAGGAGTAATTTTGGGTTGAAAGCGATTTTAGGTTTTGTAGGTGGGTTGGTGTTCCCATCCCTCCATGAGTGGTCCTGACTACTGGAGATGGTCTCTTTCATATCTTCCGGATCCCCGGTGTTGAACATTTCAGGTAAGGTCGCCCTCATTGAGTCCTGGGAACCTCCCCCATCCTAGGTGTCTAGGTTCCCCAGAAGTTCTCTCTAGAGGTTCCCTCCACCAGCCACCACTCTCAGCATTTGCATATTTTCATTCATTTTCCTGGCCCTTTGGGTCTCTGTCCTGTCTCCCTAATATCTGATCCTGGCTCCCTTTCCCCTCCCCTCTTCCCCTCACATCCCTTCCTCCCTCTGCTTCCCATGATTATTTTGTTCCCCCTTCTAAGTGGAATTTAAGCCTCCTTACTTGGGGCTTCCTTCTTAAATGTTTAACTTCTTTGGGTCTGAGGGGTATATGATGGGTATTCTGTACTTTTTGGCTAATATCTACTTATTAGTGAGTACATACCATGCATGTCATTTTGGGTCTGGGTTACCTTACTCAGGATGATATTTTCTAGTTCCATTTATTTGCCTGCAAAATTCATTATGTCCTTGTTTTTAATCGCTGAGTAGTATTCCATTATATAGTACAAAACCACATTTTCTGTATCCAGTCTTCGATTGTGGGATATCTGTGTTGCTTCTAGTTCTGGCTACTATGAACAAGGCTGCTATGAACCCAGTGGAGCACGTGTCCTTGTGGTGTGGTGGAGCATCTTCTGGGTATGCTCCCAGGAGTGATATAACTGGATTCTCAGGTAGAACTATTTTCTGAAGAACTGCCAGACTGATTTCTAGAACAGTTGTACAAGTCTGCAATCTCACCAGCAATGGAGGAGTGTTCCTCTTTCTCCACATCCTGGCCAGGATGTGCTATTACTTCAGTTTTTGATCTTAGCCATTTTTATTGATGTTAGCTGGAATCTCAAGGTCGTTTTCATTTGCACTTCCCTGATGACTAAGGATGTTGAACATTTCTTTAAGTGTTTCTCAGCCATTCAAGATTTCTCTTTTGAGAATTCTGTTTAGCTCTGTACCCCGCTTTTTAATTGGGTGTATTTTTTTAAGAGTCTAACTTCTTGAGTTCTTTATGTATTTTGGATATTAGCCCTCTACAGCTGATAAATGGTTTCAGCAAAGTGGCTGGATATAAAATTAACTCAAAGAAATCAGTAGAATCCTTTATACAAAGAATAAATACGCTGAGAAAGAAATTAGGAAAACAATACCCTTCAAAATAGCCACAAATAATATAAAATATGTTGGTATAACTCAAACCAAGCAAGTGAAGGATCTGTGTGACAAGAACTTTAAGTGCCTGGAGAAACTGAAGAAAGAATCAGAAGATACTCCACACTCCCATGCTCAGGGATCTATAGGATTAACATAGTGGAATTGGACATCTTACCAAAAGCAATCCACAGATTCAGTCCATTCCCCACCAAAACTTCTACACAATGCTTTCCAGACATTGAAAAAGCAATGCTGAACTTCATATGGAAAAACAAAAAGCCCAGGATAGCCAAAATAATTCTGAACAATAAAAGAACTTCTGGGGGAATCACCATCCCTGACCACGAGCTGTACTACATTCAAAGCAATAGTGATAAAAACAGCATGGTATCGGAATAGAGACAGACAGGTTGAGAAATGGAATAAAATCGAAGACACAGAAATAAACCAAAGGACACTTGATCTTTGACAAAGAAGTCAAAACCATACAGTGGGGAAAAAAGGAAAGAATCTTCAACAAATGGCACTGGTCTAACTGGTGGTCTGCATGTAGAAGAATACAAATTGATCTGTATTTATCACCTTGCAGAAAGCTCAGGCCCAAGTGGATCAAAGACTGCCAGCCCCCCTTCTTAGTCTACATCCTAACTCCCACATGCCATCTGAGTCATGGTAGGCAGGTGACATCTCTAGGTAGACTGATATCTTGAGTCACCTTCTGAAGGTTTCCTGCAAGAACTTGCTGGAGGGAGTCCTACAGGAGCCAGTCTTTTCCTCTGGCCTCCATAGACAGAAGAGAGCACAGAGGCCGGCTCTAAGTGCTGGCCAGCCTGTACTACACCCAGGTTCCTCTGAGGCAGGGTCCTGCTGGGCCAGAGACCAGAGGCAGTGGATGGAAAGACAGTAGTCTTCTCTCCTCCACCTATCTGAGGGTCCCAAGCAAGTGAAGCATGTATAAGGGGAGGGACTCCACCCCACAATCTCACCCATGAGGAATAAAAGGAGTGTGGATTGGTGCAAGGGTGGTGGTGTGCTGGGTGGAGAACTCTGCACTCCCCACCCACTCCCACACACACCACTCCCTTTCCTGTTCATATGCTCCTATCTCATCAGAGCTTGTCACTGCAACCTTTGAAATGTCTCTCCAGTTCTCCTGCCTCTGAGGGCTGGGTCCACAGCCTCTCCTGTCAGGTCTGACTCAAGCATGAAGGGCGGCCCTAGGGCCCAACTTTGATCCCTCTTTTGGCTTTTCAAAGCTTTCTGTCACATTATTTGGGCACTTGAGGACCTCATATGGAATTTCTGAATCAAGCTCTAGTCCAGTCCTACTGCATGGACTCCCGATTTTAGCTCAAGGCCTTGCTTACTTCCTCTCCTGCTGCTATAGGGCACTCCCACAGCAGACAGAGAACATAGAGAAGTGTGAGCCAGCTGCAAACCCCTACCCTGCAGCCTCCCAGGCCCCTATCCTCTCCTCAGCCTATCTATCTGCTAGATGCCAAGTGGCAGAATGGGAATGGTCAATCTGTGCCAAAATCCAACCACCCCCCACCCCACAAGGGTAGGCAATGAGGTCACAGTCTCGGCAAAATGCAAGCTTTTCTCCAGGATTCGCTTTTACATTCAATCCAAGCACAGCCATCATCCAGGGCTGATGGCTCTTGGCGGCCTATCTCCTCTTGCTTATGTGCCACTTGGGGCACATTACGTATGTAATAACCACAAAGGAGGCTGCTAACTTGCCCATGATTGATGGCAGGTTGGTGTATGGCCACCATAAGGTGCAGTGAGCAGAAATGATCTCAAAAGACAAGAGCTGCCATTTGCTGAATGCTTGCTGTGTGCACGATGCTGTTTAGTTCTTCTGGATGCTCTAATTCATCTCTTCTTCCTAGCAGTCCCACTAAGAAGTGACACTGTTATCATTAACTATGAAGATGAAAGCAGAAGCTTAAAGGGATTAAGCAATGTGCCCAAGGTTACAGCACAAGCCAATGGTGGCAGAGTTGAGCCAAGGCACCATGCTACAGCGGTGACTTCCTTTGTAACATCAGTAACACCCCTTGCTATGGGCTCCATTTGGGGCAGGCAGGGAATCAGTGGGGAAGGAAGTGCCAGGAAGTCAGTCTGAGGTTTATATTACGTTCATATGGAGACCGTGAGCTGTGAAGAGGGCTTCCCGGAAGAGCATTGATAGAATATCTTATGTCTGTACGGATGTGGCACCTGTCAATAATAAGTCTGATGGCCTATGGCTTAGGCAAGAAACAGAAGATGGGACATCCAGGAAAAGAAAAGATTCTGGGATAGAGCCAGGAACAGGAAGATTTGCCTGAAGAATGCAATAAAACTGACTCATGGTACCTGAGCACAGGTAACCAGCCACACGGCAGAATGTAGGTTAAAATGATTGGGTTATTTTAGTTACAGTCTAGTCAGAGTAGAGCCTAGCTATATGGCCAAGGTATTTGTAAATATATTTTGAATGTGAGTCTTTTTTTCTGAGAGCTTGGGGAGGAGAGGAAGAACCAGACTTAATTTCCACAGAAGAGGTAAACTTCACATGGTAAAGGAGAAGGAGATGGGAAGGAATAGAGGGACCCCTGGTCTGATGTGCAACCAAAGATGACATAGGCTACAACCTGAACCATGAGAGGAACCTGAGCTCACCTGTCAAGTACATCACACAGAGTTTGAGGAAGGTCCTCCCCTGTGACATGTGGTATGGGTTTCCAGACAGGAGACCAGGCTTTGGCTCATGTGACTTCCCACCAAAGTCAGGACCTCTTTGCTGGATAGAACTGAGAGCCCTGCAAAGGGACAGCAATCACCACACAGTAGGTCGTGTTAAGTGAACACGGGATGAAAATTCATCCTTGCCCAAGGACTGTGCTGGATAAGTTACCAGCAGCTCTGAAGCTCTGCTATGGTCCATCTCACCAACCTAAGGCCCATGGTATTGAAGGCCTGTTCACCACATGTGGCACCATTCATGGATGAGGTGAAACCTCTAAGAGATGAAACCCAGGGCGAAGAGGTTGGGTCACTAGGAAGTGACCTGTAAGAGGTACCTGCCCTGGCCACTCTCTCTTTTAGCTTCCTGGCCACAGTGAGGTGAACAAGCATCTACTGTTGATCCAATCAGCTCCCACTAATGTACTGTGCCCAAAGCAATGTGGCTAAGTGGGTAGGAGCTGAATAGTCTGAACTTAGCCAAGAAAACTTCCTGTGCTTTCCTTTAGATTGATTGCCTCAAGTATTTTGTCATAGCAAGATAAAGCAAGCAACTCAAATAAAAGACCACTAATGGCATCAGGGGCCATGCTCATGTCAGCAGCCTCTCTTGGCCCCAGACACATTGATGCTTCTCACGAGGGTTTCTATTCATGCCCTTGTACCTTCCTGGATTATTAATTCTTACTCCCATATTTTACCATGAAAGGACATATCTTTACACATCTCTTCATTGATCTTTCTAGATCAAGCCAAGGCCCCTACTGCAGGTGCCACTGTAAGTCATCTGGCCTCTATAGGTGGAAATACCATGGAATTTGGAACCAGTGTGGGGGGCTGGAATCCTGGTTTTGTCACTGGATAAGCCTCTTGGTCTTTTAATACCACAGTTTCCTCCTCTACAAAGGATAAATAGCACTACTGCCTCATAAAGCCTTGTGGGCGGGGTCACCTACACAGCCAGTCTAACCTGCCACAGAGAATCACATCCCTGTGGGTTTGAGATGCTGCATAAGCAAGCTGGCTGCGTGGTGCATTGTATAGAATTCCAAGAGCTGGAGTGTGATGAAGCAACTACCTACCTGCAAAGCCCCCGGCTCAATCGCTAGCACCACAGAAACACATACACAAAGGAAGGAACTAAATGAACCACGTACTGTTGTACACAGCACAGGATGCTGGCCATGGTAGCAGACTTACTAGTTTCTGCATTCCCATACTCTCTTTGCTTCTGTTACTCTAGGGTGCACTCCTACAGAGGTCTCCTGAACAGTGGGCTGTGTTAGCAGTGCAACTGTACTCACCTCGGGTGCACAGTAGGTGTTGGTTACATCAAGAGGCCACACCAAGTGACCACGCCTTGCAGATGTCCACAGTACACTTTGATGCACACACAACAAAGTCATCTGAAGATACACTTCTCAGAACCTAGCCTGGTGTTGAGGAAGACATGATAGTATTCAGATCTATCCCTCCTGCCAGATCATAATCTCTGGGTGGATAGGAATGCTAGCCAATGGCTGTAATTAGAGCTAAGCACTGAACTATGCATGGACACCCGCGCGCACTCGCGCGCGCACTCGCGCGCGCGCACACACACACACACACACCTGTGCTGAGGAAGGCCTGGCTAAGGGAATCAGTGAAGGACAAGACTCCATCCAGTGGGAGGAGGTGCAGAGCCACCACTGAAGCCTGTGGAACCCACAAGAAGCCAAGGGGCATTATAGAGAACACTGGGTAGGTAGTGAGCTCTCCCACTCATGAGAAAGTCTGTGAACTTACTGCTGCCTGGAACCCCTCTCACACAGGGAATAAGTTGAGTCCCCTGGGACAAACTCAGCACTGGGGCAGCTCCTATAGGATGCATCTGTTGAAGTGAAGAGAAGCCTGCTCAAGTCAGGGTCAGCCCTCTACCAGGGTAGCTGGTGGCTATTCACATTTGCTAGGGTGTCTCTGGAGATCTGAAGACTCTACAGGATGTCTCCACCTACCTGATCAGTGTCTCTCACCACAGGTCCATGGATCTCCTTGAATGAGAGCTCTGTGGAGGTCTGGGAGTGTAGGGTCCCCATAAGAACTGGGGTGCCGGTGAGTGGAAACCAAAGCCTAGGACAGGGACGTGGTGGTGCTGAGGAGGGGGCATCTGGTCTCTGCACATTTTGTATGGGAGTGGAAGCAGTGTAGCACCTAATGGGAGGCCAGAGGCTCATGGGAGATGCTCTGCTGAGGCCTGCTGAGTGGGTAGCAAGAAGCCGCTGGAGCTCAGAAGGTAGGTCATATCCTGCCGAGCTCCCTGTACACATTAGCTCAGTTCAACCTCCTGTGCTTGGATAAACACAAAAGACGCTGGAAGCAGAGATGGATGGGAGGAGGGAATCACCAGTGTAGGCTACCAAGTCCTGGAAACATGGAGGTCACAAACACTACCCAAGGACCAAAAGCAGGCCTGAGACAGGCAAGGCAATGGCCGCTGCCTCTAAGAAGAGGGGTGTCCGTGTTGTGATCCCCAGGTCAGCGTGAAGGGGCTAGAAGGAAGGAGGCACATATGGGGGTGGAGGACAGGAAGGAAAAACATGCCTCTGAATTGCAAGGCGCGGGCAGAGTCTATTTATATTGGGTTTAATTAACTCCGCTCCCTGGTGCCACTAAAGCAGCAATCACACTGCAGACGGCACTGATTTGATTGGCAAGAGATGCACCAGGCAGAATATTAAGACACCAGGCCCCTATAAATAGGTCTAATCACAGCCCCTCACTGGAAGACGGTGAGGAAGACATTAATCAGACCTGACACCCACCCCAGACTTGCTCTTAGGTGCCACATCAGGCCCCTTGGTTGCAAAAGAGGTGTGAGTGGAGCTGGGTTAAGTGTGGCAGGAAGGGCTGGGAGGCTTCGTTTGGGCTTCAAGCACTGTGTGACCTTGATGCATTGCTTGCCTTCTCTCAGTCTCTGAGTCTGCCTACTTCCCATTCTGCACACTGGGAGCTGGCATTACTCTCTGAGAAGCTGTTAACCCCAGTAATACACATGCACATATTATACAGAGCATCTCACTACAACACCTTTACCAAGTAGGAGCCAGTTCTTCACTCCTCCTGAACTTTTTCCTGCTTCTTCCTTCTGTCCCTCTGGCTCCTTCCTATGCTCCTTAGGGTGGCATTGCCCCAGTCTGATTTGATGAGTCTGGCCTTCAACTCTGTCTCAGAGACAAGCTCCTCCCTCAAACTATCATTTCCAGAAACTTCTTGGGTTCCAAGTGCTGTGAACACCCATCCTTTCCCTCTCTTCTTGTCACCAAGATGGAGCGAGCATCTTCCCAAAGATCCAAGATGCCTAACTCTCTGAGACCAGAGACTCAATCAAGAACATCCATCCTTGCTGTCTGTCATTGTGCCAGGCCTGCTGCAAACCTGCTGGACTGACACAGTTCGTGTCTTGCATCTCAAAGCTATAGGGTTTGGAAGAGGAAATGGAGGGGACTTTCTGTACACGGTGTGTCTCAGGGTGAACTCATTAGCTACCTCATCTGGATGTGTGTGGTTACCCAGGCTCACTTAGCAATGTGGACTGCAGACACACAGCCCCCAGATCAGGAAGCAGCAAGGTCCTTGGAGAATTAATAGATGTACAGCTAGCTAGTGGTTTACCATTCTGTCTGTGCACATATACTGATCAGCACGGTCTCCACAGGCTGAAAATGTTAGGACCCTGGACAGACAGAGTGGCTTGCAAACAACCCCCCTCCCCCCTTGATAAGCACTCTACTCTAGCTCTGAGGGCAGTGTTGAGGACCGAGAACCCTCCTGGTGTGAGGGGGTCCAGCAATGCCTCTTACCACAATCACTGCCTCTCCCCAAAGCCTGAAGAGAGGAGACAGATAGGATTCTGGGTAGAAGGAACTGAAGTACTCCTGCCTGCATGGTAAGGGAGAATAATCTTCCACAGTCTGTACCCCATCATCTTTGAAGGGACCTTGGTGAGACACAGTGAACACTCAACAAGGAGCTTGCCAATCAAGCCTCGCAAGGCCTGTGGTACCCAGGACAGTGACCTGAGCTGCATCTTCAGTGGGGCTTGGAAAGTGTGAATGGACAGAACTGAGCATGACTTGGTTTCTTTTCCCAATTTCATGATAAAATACTCTGGCAATAGAGACTTATGGGAGAAAGGGCGTATTTTAGCTCACAATTCAAAATCCAGTCCATCGTCAAGGCAGCAGGAGCTTGAAGTAGTAGGTCACATTGCTCCCACAAACAGAAATCAGAAAGCTGTGAATGCCAAGACTCAGCTCACTTTCTCGATTTCCTACAGTCTAGGATCCCCACCCAGAGAATGGCGCAACCTACCGGTAAGATGGATTTTTGCACATCAGTTAATTCAATCAAGATAACCCCCTACATACATCTGGAGGCCCATCTCCTGTCTAGATGACAAGAAACAGAATCATCAAAGAAATCTGTAAGTATAAAATGCACACCTAAACCCAAAGCTCTTGTTGGAACAGAGGGTGTCAATTATCTCCTGGAATTCCTACTGATGACAGGTTGAAATGACATTTCAGGTAGATTGGTTAAGCAAAGACTATTGCCGATTTCACCTGTATTTTTTCATTTTCAAATTCTTTCTAGGGATGGCATAACCTACCTTCCTTCTTTCCCTCAACATTCCTATGATTCTAACAGAGTGACTCTCTGTCTTTGCAGGCAAGAGACACCCTAGATTGGGTTCTAAGAATCAAAATAGGTGACGGTATTTTCTTTGTTTCTTTATCTTTTGTTTTGTTCGGATAGGGTCTCTCTTTGCTGACCAGTTTCCATGGACTTTATTGGATAGTAGAGATACTACAGATGGAAATCATGTGCACAGCAGCTCATGCTAACCTCCCAGAATTGTACGTACCACAGTGTGAGCTATCCTTCACCCCATGATTCGGATTAGATACCAGGAAGCTGCACATAAAGAAGCTCCCAAACCATAAAGTAAGTCTCCCAAGAGGGATCCCCACCCCCACCCCACCCCACTGACCTATACTACTAGGCTATCCTATGATATAGGCCTATCCTATGCTACTTCTCAACTAGAGAATCAAGTCCCCCAAAGACTCCATGTGTCCCATGGTACTCGAATGTATTTATGCACACACACACTCAATCAACCAATAAAATATAAAAGCAATATTTTAAAACTGCTGACTTGGATACTTCATTGGTGAAAAGTAAATGATCATTTTACTTAAGCCCTTATCTAATTTACCTATCTACTAAAATCTGCATGATAAAAATATGCTCCCAATCACCTCTACTCCTCCCATCGTAGCTCACCAGACTCCAATAGAAGGAACAGGACAAGATGTGAGTGTGTGCGCTGAGAAAGTGGCAGCAAGGGAAACCAATGTGGCCTGAAGTTCTAGGGACTATCGTGATGCAAAGGCCCAGGCTTCAGGGACCGACCAAGAGGAGCTGCTTCCTGCCTCACTGTGCCGATTACTGAGATGAGTACTCAGCAGAGTAAGGAGATTTATGTAATGTGGCTAACTGGAAAAAGAAACGAACAGTGGGGTCCAGTAACTCTGTCTCGCCTTGCCGGCACTGAGATGACATTTAGGCAGAGGGCAAGAGGTGTGCACAGTTAAACAGTCCTATCCAAGTGAGGCCCCTCATCCATCACAGACCCATCTGAGTTTCAGCCTCAGTCCTGAAAGGTCATGTGACACGTCATTTCTGTTAATTACCTGAGATACAGCCTCAATCTTGTGAAAATTGTCTTCTTCTGGGGTCTGTCCTGTGAGGTTTTGCTCTTCCTGGAGTTCAAAGTAACAGAGGTTAAAAAGAACAACTTGCCTCCATGCCTTCAGCCAAAATGAAGACCTAAAATGAAGGCAAAGACAGCAGGCTTTCTTCCTGTTGCCCCATGGGCCCAGAGGAGGGGGTCAGTGTTTTGTAGCAAGAGCAACTTCAAAGTGTCTGTGTCTAAACATTCCTCACTCCGGAGGGAATCAGGGTGCTGGCCAGTCTGGCTTGGCTTTGACAGTCCCCTGGCCTGGTGTTAAACTAATACCAGAGAAGAAGATGGGCTGAATTAGCTAAAACACATTGGTGCAAAACAAAAGCAGATGTTTAAGTGTATAGGACCACTCTAACGCAGATTACGAAAAAGAAAGCTTACAAAAGACACTTACAAAATAAAGTCAGTAGAGGGTTATCTTTCCTGTTAAGTAGCTCTGTGCACACACACTAGTAGTCTAGCTCAGATGCACTTTCAAGCAGCTGTGCATAAGAACCATTTACCCATAACCTCTCAGCTTTAGTCACTTTTGGAAGAGCCAACACAAATGACTCCATGTTCATTGTTCACAATGAGTCAATGTCTCCTTATGAAGCCTGGGTATATAATAAAGAAAAACTAGTTTGAAAATGAAGTACATGTTAGAATCACGTTTTATGACCGCTTGCACACTCTCTAGAGAAGAGAATAACAAAAGAGTTTGAAAAGTCACAGTCAGAATTTTGCAGAAAGCTTAGCAATGGACAAAACTGGTGTAGTTTTCTTTTCTTGAAGATGATGATCATGGTAAAGTCAGGAGCACATAGCACAAGGGGAGGAGAGGTCAGGATCACTGGAGATTGCCAGTTTGGTAAGGTGTTATCTGACAGGACCTAGAATTCCATAGAATACAAATCTGTGAGGGTGCTTCTAGATTGGGTTACTTGAGGTAAGATCTACTACCCTCTATGTAGGCAGTGACATTCCATGGGCAGTGAGCAGGCTTAGACTGAATGAAAAGGGAATAATGTCCCAGGCCCAGCATCCATTTCTCTCTCTCTCTCTCTCTCTCTCTCTCTCTCTCTCTCTCTCTCTCC
>JADRCH010000155.1:4656977-4849424 GCA_019843965.1 Rhynchomys soricoides | reverse complement strand
CTCTCTCTCTCTCTCTCTCTCTCTCTCTCTCTCTCTCTCTCTCTCTCAATACTTGGAATCCTTCAGACAACAGGACCACAGGTCTCACTGACAGATATTGGGCTTTCTAACTTTTACAGGTGTGTACAAGTGCATTAGCCACAGACAAACTTGCTTTCTGATATTAGAGTGTGTCCCGCATACACAATAACAGGATTCCTAGTTAGTCAAAGTAACTGGATGTATGCCAGGCTCCGATAGGACCGCCCAGGTAGTCAGTTTTCCACTTCAATGGTACTGATATCAGAACCATCCTAAACTTCATCGGCCATTTTCTAACTCGGAGGTCCACATGCAGAATGCCTCACATAAAAGGAAGCCCTTGTTGGTCACTTTGTATATATTAAACTTGCATGTCTTCTACTCAGACAATGTTCATATAATGTCTAGATAAAATATGGACACACTGTTTTACATGATTTAGTCACACATGGAATATTAAAAGCACTTAAATCACTTTAAAATAATAGTTGTTTGTAGAATGGTCATTTAAAAGACTGTAACATAAACAGATCCTTAAGTTAACCTTGGCTTTGTACAAACTCAGTTTTCTAAGTAGTCAAACGTCTGACCTAATCAGAAAAAAAACTGAGTCTGTACAAAGTCAAGGTTAATTTTTGGCAATGGTCAACTAAATCATACCTCCAAAAACACCTTTTTTAAGATTTATTTTTCATGAGCATTGGTTTTCTACAATTAACCTTGGAAAGCACTGGGTTCTAATCATTCCACCTGAAAATTAAAAATGAACATTTATATTTCAGTTAGGCCTGGCTGAGAAATATTCTTGCATAGCCAGTTTTTCTGGGCACAGGGGAAAAATGCACACAGGCAACAAACTCTGGCCCAAGTCCCAAAAGATCACATTTTAAATTAGGCATGTCAAGAATAATAATTTTAGCATAAATAGGTCTTTAAAAATGCAAAAAATTTGAAGCAGCTACAGGTACATTAGTCAGTAATTTTTAGGAATTCTGAGGGCAGACGGAGTTTTAGGTTCTTGCTCATCTTGTTGGCTGAAGCAGGAGTGAGCACCAGAGAATGTGTGCTGGGTCATAATATGTGCTGCTGAATGGGATCCCTTCCAGGAGCCACCAGTGAGCCAATGTGCCCTCTTCATTGTGTTGGGAGTCCCACCACCGAGATGTGGGCAGTTCACACTGAGGCTTGACCGACCCTGGTGTATACCTCCTGGATGACACTGGAGTTCCTTCTAACCCAGGAGTGAGCTCATCTTCCACGCTTCCCTATGCCACGACCCTGCTCTTCTGTGACTACCTTGGCAATCTACACTCAAGCAGAATGGACCAGAGGGAGCATTTTCTCTTCTTTTCAGCATCCAGGTGGCTAGTATTTAAATCATGTCTTTCTAGAGGAACTATTGTTACTGTCATCAGATTTTTCTCCACCAAGCCAATCATTATAAATGCAGACAAATGACACATAAAAACAATTAAACTTATCCAGAGTGCATCTTAGAGAATTCATTATATACTTATAAAGACTGGTCAGTCAGAGTTCTTCCTGGCAGGCACCAAAATATGCAGAGTTACTCTTTTCCGTGATGATGCCAATGCAATCTCACTCTGGACTCCTTCAGTTCACTGATTCTTGTAACCCCATCAAAAGAATTCTGATCTGACACACACACAGTGCAGTGACACAGATGGGTCAATGTAATTTGTAATCTGTCCTTCCACTGCTGGGTACACTCACAAAATTGCAGAATTCAATTTATAGTTTATTACAGAGTAGAATATTCTCGAAGGATAAGAGTGGACAAGGGACAAAGAGACTTTTGTGATGAAAAACACTTTGCATCTATTTTACACAGTTTCTAAAGCCTCTAGTAAGATAGCCCCTCCTGATGGGCAGTGTCCTACCCAGATGAGTGCCAGGTGATTCACTTTTTTTGGTTGTTGTTTGTTTGTTTGTTTGTTTGTTTTTCAAGACAGAGTTTGTTTGTGTAGCCCTGGCTGTCCTGGAACTCACTCTGTAGACCAGGCTGGCCTCGAACTCAGAAATCCACCTGCCTCTGCCTCCTGAGTGCTGGGATTAAAGGCGTGCACCACCACTGCCCAACTGTGATTGATTCTTATGGGAAGGGAACATGCAATGTCCTTGTTCTTCCCCACAAAGCCTCCAGTGTAGGTTAGAAGGTCGGATAATTGTGATGGTTTGTTTCAGTTGTCAATTCAATCGGCAATGAGATGTTGTCTAGATTGGGTAGCCCTGCAGAGGTGTCTGTCTGGATTAATTGATTCGGGAATACCTATTGAAACATGGTGACATCAGTCCTGGAGCTTGGAGGCTAAGCTATTTAAAAGGAAGAACATGAGCTGAATATTCCCGTGGATGTGACCAGCTGCCTCAACTTTTGCCAAGTCTTTTATCACAGCAACAGGAAATGAAACTAGTCCAAAAGTCATGTATTAATGACTGTCTTGGCAGTTTGGAATGTCATTCTCTATGTAGGACCAGGAATGAAAGGCAAATTCCATCCTTCGGAATAATAACTCAAGTCCTGTCATTTCAGTTGCTGGTTGTACCAACTGTTAATTACAAACTAAGGATCCATCCCAGTGACCTTCAAGCCTGCACCTTAGCTTCTAGGAGTGACACAGGTCCTTCTTGTGTGTGCCTTACATACTTCCCCACTACTTATCTACAAAATTGCAGAAGTCAAGGTTTCCTGTTATACTGGCAATTTCCCAAATAATTCAATAGAACAACAAATGTGTTAAAAAAGAAGTCCTAAAGGCAAAGCTTGTCACTCAAAAGGCAGTTGTCCAAATGATTCAACATATCATATGATTCTCATAGCTCCTAAATGCCCCCAAAGGCAAAGAATCCAGATTTCCCATCAAATTGGCTTTAGAAATTCAACTGAACTCAAAGAGAACACAAGCAGCTCAAAAGATGCCCCAACTGGCAAAGAAAAAGAAAGACAAGACTTGGGGTCCACTGATCAGTTGTTGGGAGAAACTTACTAGGTTCAAACATCAAGAAATGTAGAGTCCAAGAATTTACTTTTCTGCTTTATCTAACACTGGTAGAAAGAAGCCAACACTGGCCAAAGTGGAAAGATAAGAAAATGTCCCTGGAATAAAAGTGACTCTGGCAGTTATGAGAACTATCGGTCTTGAGTCTCCCCCTAAAGTTGACTTGCAAGTGGTTGACACTAAAGGACACTGTTTTTCCTGGCTGCATTTAACAAAGCTTTTACTGGAGCTTTTAAAGCACAAAAGTTGTGCAATGTGTCCTTATTGGGGCAAGAACTAAATAAAGGGGTCCCCTGATCTTCAATCCCATTTTTCTAGTATTGATGTAAGATTTAGGCTTAAGGTCTGGGGAAATGGCTCAGCAGCACCCCTCTTGTAGAGGATGTGAGTTCAGTTCCCAGCACTCCCTAGGATGGCCCACAACTGCTTGTTACTCCAACTCCAGAGGATCCAATGCCTTCCTCTGGCTTCTGAAATGGGAATTTCTTTGGAAATTCAATTAGACAGTGTTTTTCTGGGACAAACACATGAAGGAATGTTTTGTCAAAATGGATACACATATGGAAGGCTTAAGGAAGACTCATGATTGAAGGTTTCGCTGAAACAGACACAGGAGAGAGGATGTTCTGCTAAAGCAAGCACATGATAGGACATGTGATGAAGGATTCTTTGCTAATGACATGCATGTATTAGTCTGCCTTACATTGCATAGTTGAGCTGCATCTGTTGGGACTATAGAGAGAAATGCACCAGAAAATGTCTGGTGATGTACTGCAGTTTCTTGCCACTTCCACAGATTCAAGCCGTGGCAAGACCTTGTGCTGAGGCAAGAGCCATGCTGAGGGAAGACATGTGAAGAACACGTGATGTTTGGAGGGTATAAATAGGACTTCACGGAATAACAGAGGCGGAGCTTGGCTCGCTGGTACAGGTAGCTGTGCAACACCTGTGGGTCCTGTGTCTTCGCTGATCTTTGCTTCCTTGAGAGAGGCACAGCTGGGAACTTCCCCTGGTGTTCCTCCTGGTTCCTCCTGCTGACTGGAGCTGAGACTGAGGCTTGATTATCTCTACTAGGTCATGTCACCACTGTTGCTAACTCAACCCTACCAAACAGGACTGCTGGTGTAGCCATAAAGTGTTTGCGAGTGAATCGAGCTGCCACTGCCTGCTAACCTGTGAACTGAACTGCTGATTTGCAGACAACACAGACGGGAATTGCTCCAAAGAACCTTTCTAAACAGGTCCACTTCCTCCGTATCCTTTCTTTCCCACTACCTCTAGTGGGTGGTGGGCTACAAGAGAGGTTAAAGTGTTGAAGAACCATCATTAAAAATAAGGTTTGAAAAAATTAAAGTTACAGGCTTCTACAGGTTCCTGCACCAACATGCACACATCACGCACAGATATATACACATATACACAATGAAAATAAAATAAGCCTTGAAATAGAGAGACTTGGGTTTAAATAAAGGGCAAGATGTACATATAACCATTCAGTGCTGATGAAAATGTAGTCCCAACTCCCACTGACCCACTGGCTCCAGGCTTGCAGGACAGTCATTCTCCCCTATCCTGCAAGGTGGTCTGCTAAACTGTCAGCTGCACCTTCATCCAAAATGAAGGCAGAGATGTCAGGCATTCATCCTGCCTTTAGTTACCTCGTGCACCCAAATGACGTTTGGGTTGTGTTTTGTTTTAGAACCTTAAGAATTGTGTGCAATGAGTACTATGTTCACCCTCCCTCCCCAACTCCTTCCCAGAAACACCCTTGCTCTTTCTTTCACACCCAAGTTTGCATCTTTTTCCCTCCATCAAGGCCCATTTATACTGCCCAGATATTCTGTGATGTGTGGCCTTCCAATGGACAGTGGTTTTAAATGAAAGCAGCTTCTCACATGCTTTTCCAGAGATTGCTATCTGCCTGAAAACAGAACCTACAATGAGAAGAGCCTGTAGGGAGTTTGCAGAAGCCTGCCTAGAAGCAGCAGCTACCTCTAGACCCCTATCATTGGCTACAGCTTGCTTAATGGCTACTTCCCATTCCAAGGGATCCTGGGAACTGTAGTCTGGCTATGGAGCCATGAAGAACTAACCATGTTCTACTATAAGTCATCATCCCCTGAGGAGGTGATGAGAGGATGAGCAAGTGGTGTGGGGTGGGAGGACACTAAACTGTACCTGGTTGTATAACCAAAGGCAGACAGCAGTGGGAACAAGACTACTGTGCTAGATAACTGCTGGGTGATCTTAGTCTTTGCCAGGCTATGCACTGTGTAATTTACATAGGATACAATTGCATTAGGTATACATATTGTGGACGAAAAGGTGGGACATTTACATTCACCTATTTTACTAATAACCCAATTTCCTAACAGGCTTGGTCTAACAGTGCCTCCTGGCTTACAAGAATGGACCCAGGGGTGAGAGGGGCTTCGGGAAAGTCTGCAGAGAGAGAATAGGATGTTACCTGGCAGCAGAGGGGGAGGGGTTGTCTAGCAGGAAGAGATGTCACAAGGCTCTGACTCACAGCTACACTGTACCTATTTCCTGGCTTTTGCTTCATCTTTTGTATAAAGCTGTAATGTTCCTGCAGAAAAGACAAAAGAGGCAGAATTTTCTTTCCCCCAGTTCTGGCCCTGACTGTAAATAAACCTCTCTCTTCACCAGTTGTTTTCTCTTGGTTTTCCTTTGATACAGCAGCAGTCTACCGGCCTCCCAATCTCTGGAAGTCTGGAACTTGTAGAGGCCCTCATGTGTTAACTATGTATCCTATATTTTCAAGAATTTGGTAAGGAAAACATTATCTTCATTGTCTTTTCAGCGGGAGAAAAATATGGCTTTGAGATTTAAATATCTGGCCAAGGTCAGCACCTCTTTGTTTATTCTCTCTCTCTCTCTCTCTCTCTCTCTCTCTCTCTTTCTCTCTCTCTCTCTGCTTTTCTGTCTCTCTTTCTTCCTCCATTACACCCTTCTCTCTTTCAGACAAGGTCTCACTATTCAGTCTTGTCTGGCTCACAACTCACTATATAGAGCAGCGTGTCTCAGGCTGAGAGGCGCGGCTTGCGTCTGCTTCCTGGGTGCTGCATCAAAGGCACACACCAGCAAACCCAGTCCTTTATTCTTGTAATTTAAAACAGAAACTATGTTGCCCTAGCTGGCTTTGCAATCCTCACATCCATTTTATCTTCTGGCCTCAGTCCTACCTCTTAATAAACATTCATGTCAAGGGCACTGCCTCAGTACTTTAAGAGGGTCTCTTGTGCTCTCGAAGGGCATCTGAACTTGATTTAGAAGAAGCCATACCTCAGATCTGTTCAGACTTACTGGCATGTGGCAGGGAGGGAGGGAGGAAGATGGACTCCACAACACCACAATGCAACCTTCTTGGCAGTGTCTGGCTTTCCCAGGTACCTCCTTTAAGATTGTTGTCAGGGAGCTTTTTGTCCCTTTCTGATCCCAGAATGATCCAGTTGAGGACCTTAGGGCTCTTCTACCAGCTCATCCCTACCTCCTGCACATGAGCTATGGAATTAAGCAGGAGCCATGGGCCAAGCTGACTTCTCCAATAGGCACGGTGCCTGAAGCCTGCAGCAAGATTTTAATTAATATCAGAAGAAAAAGCAAGCTTTAGATGCAGAAAGATGGCCTAATACATAATGTTAATATACACATACACTATCATAAAATATGATTTTAATGGAATAAGTCATTAATGCCCATTCTGTGAAGTCAGAATGAGGTTGGTGAATCAACATTAAGGTTGCAAAAAAAGAACACATATGTCTGTATTTGTGCATGCACACATACGTATACATGTGCAGGCAGAGATTGCTCTCAGCTCTAAGGCTCTTAGACTCAGGGTCATACCTAGAGGGCCCAGTTGACAGCACCCATCTTGCTGTTCTGCATAAACCCAGGAATCGAGAACCTGCTCCCAGGAGCCTAGCACCCTGCCTAGATTTGCATTATAGATGCTGTGCCCATCTCTTGCTGGTTATGCCCACAGTCCTGAAATCCCACATATGTGGGAGCTGGGCACAGAGCATCAGGATTAATCCTTGCAGCAGCTCAGGGAGGATTAGCTGAGCATCATGAAGCACAGCAGCAGTGGCTGTGGCAGCAACAGCATGAGCCCCTTCCCAGTGAGAGAGCTGAGTGGCTGCCTGGAGTGGGCAGGGGGACCACTGATGCCCAACAAGAGCTGCCTAGCAGCCCACAGTAAGGAGGAGGCCCTAAGGGGTGGGGCTAAATGTCAGAAGTGGGATTATGTAAATCAAGCCAACTCTAGCCAGAGATCTTGAAGGAAAAACTACCAACCTGAAAGAAGGAAATTAAAAGATGAGAAATTTAAAGTGTGAAATGGAAATTGATGCCTTAAGGCCTTGGTTAACAACCAAATTGTTCCAACAGAGTGAAGCACATGTGTAAAGCTGGCCCCCCACAGGCACCCACACTATCTAGCTCATTTATCAGAGGCTTGATTGTACTCCTCCTGGTTAATATGGTTCCCGTGTGTATGAAGGGACCTTGAAAGACTTCCATTCTCAGGACTGCCGGAAATCATAATTTGGGGTTTTGAGGTATTATTAGGTAAGAAAGCAATTGTCTCTGACTCTGAAAGTTTGATTTCTTGAGCATGAAGAGCCAGTAGGAGATTTCTCTTCTTTGTGTACATGGGTTTGTGCACAGAGATGGCAGTCTAAGTGGAAGGTGGTCTAGGCAGGAGGATGACTAAGCCAGAGCTGGGTGGCAGAGCTGGGCGGCAGAGCTGGGACCAGGCAACAGGGGACCTGTTCTGCATGGCCACTTGTCACATGTGTGTGCTGAAGACTTAAAATGATGGCATTGTGACGAAGCACCTGAACCATCCTGTTAACATGAATAATTCTGAAATAAAACTGATACTCCACTGAGTTACTGGAAAATTCATAAGTATGGATGAGACCTTTTAAATTTGTTAATCTACATTTCTAATGTAAACTTGCAGTCTAAATACAGAGCACATATTTCCAATAAAAACTTAACATATAAACTGAGATGTGCTATGATTCTAAAATAACCCAAAACTTCTAAGGTTTAATATTATTTTAAAAAGATATTTTTCAAGTCTTTCATTAATATTTTCATATGATAGTATGTTTGGATGATGATATTTGGGCTCTATTAGGTTAGATTATTAAATTTAATTTCACTTAAAATTGTAACGTAACTACTGGAGATTTTAACTACCCTCATTGCTCGTACCATCGTTCTATTGAGCAGTACTGCTCCTCTAGACAGAAAGACTAACCAGAGCCACACAAATCTACCCAGGAGTGGAGGGAGAGAATTAGCAAAGCGGAGGAAGGATCTCTAGGTGGCTTGGCAAGGTGAGGGTGCAGAGCCAACTCCAGCAGGACAACGTTAATAATCCTCTTACATGGAGCAAGCCACAACCTATTATGTGGATGGCTCCAAGGCCTGTTTGCATAAAACCAACAGTCCATGGGAGGGGTTCTTCCTCAAATTCCCAGTTTAGCGCCATGCTCTACTCGCAAAGGGGTCAATGAATATCTTGCCAGGGTATTAGTTATGTTCTTATTACTCTGACAAAGTACCGATGGAAGCATTTCAAGGGAAGGAAGCGTGTTTCGTTTGATAGTCCTGGGATATAGCCCATCACTGCAGCGTGGGCATGGCGGCAGAAGTTCAAGGTGTCTGGTCACATTGTACCTACAGTCAGGAAGCAGAGAGATGAAGGCTGGTACGAAGGTCATTTTCACCTTTCCCCAGCCACTTTATTGAGTTTACTCACTGCAGTACATGGAATGGTGCCTTACACATTCAGGATGACTCTTCCCTCACAGACATAGAGCATCTCCTTTATGATAGAATTGATATCCTCTCAAGTTGATAATCAAAATAACCACAGCAGCTTAGAAACATTCCCCTGCCCAAGTAGGCCCCAGATTAGGAGCCTGCTCCGAAGCATTAGTAGTCTCAGTATGTTCACAAGGTTGGATGACAATCACCACTGGATAACCCAAAATCTGGTTTGGTTTTTGAGACAGTATCTTGCTATATAGCTAAAGGTGGCCTGGAACATGCTATGTAACCCAGGTTGATCTCAAAGTTATAAAACTCTCCCCTCAGCCTCTGGAGGGTCGGGACCCCAGGGATATCCACCATATTCTGTCCCTAAACCTGCTATCATAGATCTTTTCCCCCTACCAACTCCTAGCAACTACAAGTCTACTTTCTTTCTTATAGACATCTTTATTTAAGCCACAACAAGGACCCGGCTAAGCCACGATCCATCTCCTGACCCATACAGAAACTGTGAAAAAATAAATATATGTGACTTTTAGCCTTTACTTTTGTGGTAAAATCAATACAAGGCAGCAAACATAGACTCTAGATTCAGTCTTTCTGCCCTTACAATACTGCACTAGCCTTGGAGTTGTGCAGGGGCTAGAAGATTTTTATCTTGTGTATTTATAGGCTTTTGGACACAAGGTCTCAGCTATATAGTTCAGTCAGCCTTGAACTCATGATAAACCTGCCCCAGACTCCCAGTAGCCATGAGGTGCCGAGTCTTCCTTCACCATATGACACTGTATTCATTATGTTCCTCATTGCTGTGACCAAGTATCTAGCAAGGATCAATTGAAATGGGTTTATATTAGCTCATAGTTCTAGGTCAGGGGGAGGCCTCGCTCTGTGTCAGTGCATGGGACCTGGTAGCCTGTGACATAATTACAGTAGGTGTAAAATAGAGAGATTCCTACCCAGAACCAAAACCAAATCCAGTATAACTGATCAGCCTGTGTCCAGTGACCCGATTCAGTTAGCCAGGCCTCACCTTTTAAAGGTTCCATGATCTCCAAAACAGTGCCACAGTTAGGGACCGAGTATTTAAATACAAGTGCCCATGCAGGACATTTTATGTTAAAACCATTACAATGGCTTACAAGTGTGTGCATTGTGCTGGGCTGTAGGAAGGAGGGTAGTGGAGAAAGCCTAGATCATCAGGCCAACCTAGACTTGTCAGAAGCTGGACAGGGTAGGGCAGCAGGGAGGGCAATTCCTGCTAGGTTGAAGCAAAAAGTGTCTGCAGCACTTAGTGAGAGTCTGGCCCTTTAAGGGATATATTAGTTTTAAAGCTAAAGAGATTTTAAGCAAAGTGTTGAAGGTGCTACCTGATTTCTGGGTTTGTTAGTTACAAGATGAGAGGACAGAGATAACCTGAAGGGGAAACTGATTTTTAAGATTTTTTTTCTAAAAGAGAAATCAGGACATAATGATTTTGAAAATCTTCTGGCTTCCCGAATGACAAAAGGTGCTCAAATTAAGAAACAGTTTCTGAGATATAATGTGGAGAGAAACCCTGCACTCAGAAGCTGCAGAATTTGCTAAACCATGTAAGGATCAAAGGGCCAGAAGGACACTGAGCCACACAAAGGTCTGCTTCGAGAGACTAAGTTCATGACAACTCCTCATTGTGCATGAAAAGATATGCTAAGGCAGACCAAGCCCCCTCCTTCCACTGAACGCCCAGTCTAGGAGCTAGAAAAGGAGGCCCACTGGCTTTACTCTGCAGGGAAGCTTTTCTGAGGAGCAACCTTAGGAAATGTTACTGTTAATTAAGCTCAGTTGTCAACTTGATAAGATCTAGAAGCATCTGGAATATGGGCCTCTAGGCATGCCTGTGAAATGGGAAGATCTGTCTACCATGGGTGGCACCATCCCCTGACCTGGGACCCTGAACTAGGGCCCTGGAGAAAGGGAGCTAAGCAGGAGCATCATTGTTCTGTTTCTTGACAGTGAGTGCCAGTGACCAGCTGCCTCATGTTCCTGCAGCTGTCACTTCTACATCATGATGAACTGTAACCCTGAAATTTGGACCCAAACAATCCCTTTCTCCCTTAAGTTGCTTTAGTCAAGGTGTTTTTATCACAGCAATAAGAAAGTAACTAAGATAGGAACTGTCAGTCTCCTACAATGAGAGGCAGGTTCGATGCCTCCAATCCAGCTCCTGCATGCCACCACCAGTTACCCTATCCCTGGGCAGCCTTCTTCATGGAAAGGGAATTAACATTTCTGAGCTAGCCAAAGGGATAGTAAGTGAGCTGCCATCCTTCTGATGCCAGAGGCCCAGGATGATGCACAGGAGGGTGAGAAATGCTAGCCCTTGGAGGAGAGACTCCTTGGAAGGTACTAGGCAATCCGGAAAACCACAGTGACCCCTAGGTTTCTCAGCCTAGCCTTGGTGTATGCCTCCTTCTGTCTGTTGATCCTTCTTCATCCTGGCTTTCTCCTCTGCTCTCTGTCCCCACTTCCCAGGCTCCTGCCTCTTTCTCCCTTATCTTCCTGTATCCTTCCATCCTTTTGATGTGAGTCTCTGCCCTGGTTTCTATACATGTCACTCCCTTCTCATTCTCTACTTCTCTTTCTTCCCATTGCTCTCAGCCTCTTCTCCAGCTCCTCCCTACCATATTCCAGAACCCACTGGGGCCTGTGAGGATCTTCCACACACTGTGAGAATATGAGTAGATTGAAATATCTCAGGTCTCTCTGGCTAGGCCATTACGCATCAAGACCCATACTTTTGAGCCAAGAATGTATTCAGAAGTCAGGTCTCCAACAAGAGAAAGTCAATTGACTTTCTCTGATTCCTGTAGTCTACTTGCAAATTAGCTGTGTGGCCTTGGGCAAGTTGCCTAAACTCTCAGTGCCTCACTCTTGCCTTTTGTGCAAAATCGGAATAATAATACCCACCTCAAGGGGCTATTTAAAGATTCCTCTGAAATGAAGAAGCACTTCCTCAGGGATTTCAGTGTGCCAGGCACTGAGCTGCATACAGAGAAAAACAAAAATGAATTAGGCTCCTGACACCCCAGACAGCTGGGAGAGAGTGACATTTGAATTACCCTTTATTCAAGCGGAATGAAATGTGCAAGAGTGGGGTATGCAAATGCACCGTGCGATTAGAGGACTCATCGATGAGCTCTGACTGGGGAAGAAGCTGGATAGTTTCAAACAGGTGTTTGCCAAATAAATTTGCAACAGGAAAAGGTACTAGAAAGACAAAGGCTGAGAAGGGGACCCATGTGGAGGGAGTAGGGACTTCATAGGGATACTCTGGGCAATCAGGATGAAGGATGTGGGGTGAAGGGTACAGCCAGAAGCAGGAAAGGTACCTGGTGCCTGTCAAAGCAATATTCTGTGGACTTCTAGTCCTTCCCATAATCCACAGCAAGAAGTGCCCGTTACATGTCTGTCAGCAATGTGCATATGGAAACCTGCCTTAGCTACAGATATGTAGGGAGGCCGCGCCTCCTCATAATAGGGGTGGGGTTGGGAGTGGGGGATGGGGGCTTGGGGGAGGAACTTCATGAGGGACACGGTCTGCTCTCTTCAATTTGTTCTTTCCTTCTATTTCAGAATTTTAACGTCTCCTTCCACAGCTTTTACTACTGCATCCACTACTGTCAAATACTGCAAAGCACCACCCTGGGAATAGGAAATGCTGGCAGGCTCCTAAAGATGTGGTGAGCATGGCTGCCTGCCTGGTCTTGGGGTAATGTGGAATAAAACTTGGCTGGAAGGCAGAGGAAGCCCATGTGAGTCTGAGGAACCAACCAGCCCTGGGAACAATCAGGTAATGCATGCTGGGGCTGATCAAAGGAGCCAGGGCTGGGAAAGGCTTTTGGGCGTAGTTGTCCTCAGGGTTTCTGGAGTTCTAAAGCATCTGGGGGCCTTGTCAAAGTCACATGTAGCTTGGAACAGGAGATACGACTTTAGCTCTTTAGTGTCTGATGACACCAGGACCACCCTCCAATCAAGGTTGTACCTCTTTCTACAAGTGACTCCTTTGGATAAGGGGAGAGAGGAGGGAAGAATGTGGCTGGCTCAGAACAAAGCCATTGGCATCATCGTCTTTATTTGAACTTGGCCAGCAAAGCACCTCTGTGGCTGAGTGGCTAAGGAACCTCATCTTCACACACAGAACACAGCATAGAGTTGGTCAGATCCAGGCCCAGCCCACCAAGCCACCTGCTTGGCTACCACGCTCAGCCACAGGTTAGGCCTGGGGGACGGAAGGGACTTCACACTAATATTGCCTCAGGACTGGATGGTTTTGAGTTCGCACCTCAGTTTTTCTCAGTAGCAGTGAGAGCTTGAGGAAGTCACTTCCTGTCTCTAAACTCCAATCTTTCCACAGGTGATAGAAGGATAAAACAGGGATTATTGTACCTGCTGCTAAGATTAACAGCCTCAAGTTCTCCTCCCCTGCCATTTAATAAACCTCTTAGGGGTATTTTCTTAAGGCATAATATACCACTAGGAGAGTTCACACATGTTCACATGCAGCTCTGTGAGCTTTAACAAGGACTTCTAGCCGTGTAACCACGCCCACCAAGGAACAAGACAGCCCCAACACTTCTCTGTAGTGACAATTCTGGAATTTTGGTTTTCTTAAAAAAGCACTGAAATGCTGTAAGAATGGTGGGGATATGGAGCTGCTTTGGACTATCTGCAGCAGCTGACTATGATTTGCCTCATGCTCTCGAAAAGGTGTGGTTTTTCCAGCTGCCAATGGTTACTGCGATTGTGTGACATTTTGAATTATGGGGACTTTTCAAAGGATGTAAATGCTAGGCCCCTGAGAGGTGGAGGTGGGGTTGGTGGTTGTTGATCATTCAGAGGGGTTGGTTGTGGTTTGTTAGTAGTCATCCTCAAAGAAGAAACAAAAGAAAAAAGAAAAAGAAAAGAAAAGAAAGAAAAATGAAATTAGATTCAGGGATTCTCTCTCTCTCTCTCTCTCTCTCTCTCTTTCTCTCTCTCTCTCGCTGTATCCCCCCTCATTTATCCTTCTTTCTCTCCTATCTAGTTTTAGGAGGTACAATTGAGAGGGGGAGTAAAGGGTGGGAAAAAGAGGAACCCACAAAATAGCAAGACCAGCAGCTACACTTCTCAAAATTCAAACCAACCCAGCCTTTTGAATCGCCCACCCCATCTCTGCCACAGCAAACCCTGACCCAATTTCTATCTCTGGATATTAGTTTTGCCCATTCTAGAACATGATCCATCTTTATGCACAATCAGAACAGCCCAGGCTTGGAGCATCCAAACTGGAGCCTGAGGGTAGAGGATGCTCTAAGATCAAAGGAACAGCAGACAGGTGGATGTGCACACCCAAGACAGAAGTAAGTTCCTGTGCTATGCTGGACCAACGTGAGATGTAGCCTACAAGAAATTACACAGTCTTTCTCAAAACCATTAGCATTCACAACATCAGTTAAGAAATGGGCCCACTGTCAACCACTGGCAAACTACACTCAGATGATGATCTTAACTTTATTTGTTAGGATACATGTCAGGGTCACCCAGAGGACAGAATGGCAATTACAGGCAGGATTGCTATAGTCATGATGTCAAACTGGTACTCTGCAACCTGGTGTTTTTAGCCCACAAACACAGTAATGGCGTTCTTGTTACACATATCAGTAGTTTGCTTCTTTTAATTGGAGAACAGCATTTTGCCGCATGAACACACCAGAATTAGTTATTCTACCCATAACTGAGGCACATTCCATTTGGAAGTTATAAGGACATTCAAGGTAAATATTATGTCACAGGGCTCTTGTGGGGTGGGTGCTTTTGTTTGTCTTGGGTAAGCATCTAAGAGATCATTGCTGGACTATGTGGCAAGGACATTTAATTTCTGCAAAACCTTTCTGCCTGTTTTCCAGAATGGTTGTACAACCTTCCCTGCCCATCAGGAACCAACCAGGGCTCTGGGAATCCTGCATGCTAACCAACATTTAGTATCAGTCCCTTCAAATGTTATCCATTCTAGTGTGAAATGGAATCTCACTGTGGTTTTAATTTGCGTTCCTCTACCGGCAAATGCAGTTGAGTACTTACATAGTTATTGGCCATTTCGATAATCTAGTCTATGAGGAGCCCATTTAATCCATTTGCATGGCTATAGTTCTTATTAGCAACTTTATTTCCTCTATCCAATCCTTCCTTCTGTGTTCTGGTCAGACACACCAATGGCATTCTCACTACCTCCTTAGACGTCTCAAAGGGATCACAACTGAAGAGGAAGGCAAACTCATAATCTTCCCTCAATCTCTGTACTGTCATGGGAACTTGGCTTCCAGTACTGACACACACTTAAAGCAGTGACCGCTTTGTCCACACAGAGGCATAGACCAGACACTCGAACGTGCTTTCTGACCCTTCCCCGGTCTCCTGGCCCTGTCCAATCCACGTCTTTCCCTTTTTAATCCCATATGACTCTCTAGTCCTGCCTTCACTAAAGCCAGCACCAAACTCAAATAGATTGCCACAACCACCTCTTATTCCCCTCAGTCTGATTTACGTGGAACAGAGTCAGAGCTCCTAAAATCAAAGGCTTGATCTCACTGCTCTTCAGTGGTGTCCGGGAACTTTGAAAATAAGGATTAATTCCTAATGTTTATAAGACTGGTGCCTGCTCCAGCATACTGATTTCCTCTTATCTGTAATCCCAGGCTTTCTCTTGTCCCAGTGCCTTTGCACATGCTGCACCCTGTGCGTGGCACATTCTTTCCCCTTTCCCCTTCTTATTCCCACGTTATTCGTCATCATACCTCAGTTGAGATGTCACTTCCTCAGGGATGTCTTCCCTGATCCTGAGAGTTGATTACATTTTACCATCAAGGGACCTCAGAGAGCCCTGTAATCATTCTATAATATGATAATTCTTATTATATTACATACACCAGGGGTACTCAATTATATTTCTGTGACCTCCAGGGGGAAATAGGCTGTTGTGTTTACCACGTGACCTAAACACCTAACACCACAGATGGGTACCTAGGCTATAGGGCACAGTGAAGATGAAATGAGTCTGAAGACTAAAGGAAAGGGGCATCAATGGGTCTAAAATATTCAGCCTTTTCTTCTGCGCGCTCTCTCTCACACATACACACCTCTCCCTTCTTCCCTTCCTCCCCTTCCCTCCATTCTTATGATAGTATCTTTATTTTCCTGCTCATTTTTTATGATACGTTGACAAGTTGTTAGTAGAAACAGAAGCTTTTGACTCATGTGGAACCACCTAAAACACAGAACTCACATTCCATAGCTAATCTTTGCATATGCATCTTGCTCTTCCAGATCAGTGGAGACACTGCCCAAAGCTAACCTGGCTGTTTTTATTTCACTCCTGGAGGCCCACGCATTCCACTCACACTTCCACCTCTGGGTTACCAAGCAGAAAGGAATCGCTAACAGGGAAGGAGCTGGAGGCCTTCTCTCCCTGCTCCATCTGTGGTCTTGTTTCAGCAAAGACACACCCGGAGGCATTGCCGGAATGGTTCGTTTCCAGACCACTACAACAAAGCAAGTGTAATAATTCAGCATGCCAAATGACATCTCTGGTTTCCCACATCATCTGAAAGCTATGTTTACACTCTCTCATAGTCTAAGTGTGTGGTTATGCTATGGATCTAAACTGTCTCCCAAGGGCTCATGCATGGAAGCCTTGATCTCCAGCTTGAGGTGCTATTTGGACTTAGGTCTTATTACAACTAAGCCATCTCTCCTGCCCCCAGACACTTTGACCCAGCAATCGAAAATTAACACAACTAAAATTATATTTTAGAATTTGTGTATCTTAATTTAAAATTGTTACTAAAATGTTAGTGACCATCTAGACTACCAGGAAAATACTGCCCATACTTTTAATGCCTAAGAAGTTACAGTAAAATACACTTTTAGTGAAGAATAAGAAACCAGGATGTAGCTAGGTATGCACACCTTGCAAATCACAGTGCTTAGGAGGTAAAAGGAAGATTGTGAGTTCAAAGCCAGCCTGCACTACGTTGGAAGTTCCAGGCTAGCCTGAGCTATGAAATAAGGTAGAGGCTAACTTGCTGTTACATGGCAAAAGATGTTCCTGTGAAAAAAGTTGGTTAATGAAGGAAGAAAAAATAGTAATTCTAGCCAGAAGCATTTTCTCCTGTCCTATCTCAAGAGAAATGGTTGGTTAATACAGAAGTGCTCCAGTTAAAAGCAAAAACAAGAACATTTCTTCAAAGGCTACTGTCTTTTTTTTTTTTAAGTGAAAAATCAGTTTGGTTTGGGCGGAACATGTGACCTCACAGTTGTCCAGGTCCCCACTCAATTAGTCATAGGCCTGGTGCTCTTGCTTTGTACTTGAAATGAGTCTTCTTCAACTCCTTCCTTTGTGAGCAGCCCTGGAATTTTGTCCACATGGCTCATTGAGAAGGTTGTGTGTGACTGGTAATGAATCGTAGTCACCCACACACTCTGTGTCTCCTCAGACTGAGTCCATGCTCTATTGTCCCACCACCATTCACTGATGAAATACAAAGGTACAGCTACTCGTATTAATCACTTCTAGGTGGTGACAGCACAGTGTGCACTGAGGTCAGGGAACTTGAGTATAAGGCTCTGTGGAACCCTGTGACGATGTCCATGATGTATGGTAGATTGCATGCAATGTAAGATAAGCAGTCATTTGGGGGTCTTGTTTTAGGCTTTGTCTGTTTGTTTTTTGAGACTTGGTCTCACTTTGTAGCCCAGGCTGGTCTCAAACTCATTTTTCTCCTGAGTGCTGGGATCACAGGTGTGTGCCACCACACCTCAATAAGCTCACTTGGTTTTGATATATACTAAAACCCTCCTGCTCAATCACCTGGAAGATCCACATATGCTTCACAGGGGTACTCTTGCCTGGATCGTTGATCTTGGGGTGAGACACTTTCTGAAATACTTCAGAGCAGGAGGGGATGGAGTGGGGAGCGTGTGGAGAAGCTGATGAATCAATCTATTATCACACTTTGTATAATCTTTGTAGCCTGAACTTTTAATTTTTTTTATCAATTCTTTGAGAATTTCATACTGTTTTGATCATGCTCATCCCTACTCCTCCCCATAACTCCTCCCAGATCTGCCCATCACCCCCTCTCCGCCTCCCAACTCTGTGTTCTGTTTGTTAAAAGAAAGCTCACTGAGTTCAATCTGTGCTATCCACATTCTCCCACAATCATCACTGGGGTGTGGCAGACCTATCAGGGAGCACAATCTTAGAGAAAGTGACTCCTTTTTCCTCAAAAGCCATTAACTGTCCACAGCTCCTGGGAGGTGAAGGGTATCAACTCCTGCCTCTTCTAGTTAGAATTTTTCTGGCATTGAGCTTTGTATTTAGCAATCTGGGAAGAACACTGTCCTCTATGTGGGCAACTCCAATTAAACTCCCTTATAGAAAGAAAGAAAGAAAGAAAGAAAGAAAGAAAGAAAGAAAGAAAGAAAGAAAGAAAGAGAAATAGAGATAGATAGATAGATAGAAATAGAGATGAATAGATAGAGAAATGATAGACAGACAGACAGATAGATGGATAGATGATGGATGGATAGATAGATATGATATGATAGACAAAACTTATGAACTAGTAGGTTTCCCTGTAGCTTTCTGAAGCATCCTTTGTTACCTACCTTAGCTCTGCCTTCCTCTCTCACCCCTTCTCCCACTTATGCCTCACCCCCATTATTCTCCTCCTTCCCTTCAGATCATGGCTTAAGTGTGAATTAAGCATCACCGCTCACTACTTTGGTCCACTTTCACCCTTCTCCTAAAGCATGTAACTTTTGAGATCCATTCTGGTGGAGACAAAGTACATCAGCTCAGCTACAGGCTACTGGGCATGCTCCAAATCCTTGTACCTGGCCTTGATGCCCAGTCCACGCCCAGCAGGTTCAGGAAGTCTTCTGTAAGTCACAAAGGCCTCTCTTCTCAATGTAGCCTTTACAATGCCATGCCTCTCTATGACTTTAGTCAAGCCATGTCCGGTCTCTGCTCTCATATTCTGCTTTGTCAAATGAAAAAAAAAAAAAAATGGATGAGGAAAGTGTCCTCATCCTAAAGTTAAGTTCTTCAAAACTGTCAGAATCTCAGGACCTGAACTAGTTGGGGCAGGAGAGAATCCCCCAACTGCAGTCATCAGTAGAAAGAACTTAGCAGAGTAGCATTATAGGGCATACATACAGAGCACTCATGGCTGTAGGGCTAACCTTCACCCTTCATGTGGATCAGCCCTAGCAGCAGTTACACTGTTCCTACAGGATGGCCTCACTCTGCCTATTTTCAGATGAGAAAACAGGTTATATGACTTATTCTGGGTAACACACCTAGTAAATGGTCTAGAAGAAGTTTGAACCCATGTAGTCTGTACACTTCCTTAACTGTCCATCAACTTACCCATCCATCCTTCCAACAGACTTCCATGGAAGTTTATCTAGCGATGACTAAAACATAAAAGAGAGACAACCGAGCGATTTTACTACTGAAAGTGGAGCAGTCCCTGAAGTGGGGTGCTGGGGCTGCTTCCATCTTCCTGGGTCACCCTTAGGGTGGTCTCTGTATAGGTGAGGAGGTGTAGGCAGCACTCAGAACAAGAGAATTTTCTAGAAGTACTTGTCAAACACGGCAGCCCAGATTCTGTGTGCAGACAGAGGAGACATGAGACGCGGCAGCTGGATCGGGCGTCCTCCTCCCTCCCCCAGCTCATAACCCCTTATTCTTCTCAGAAGGTAGAGGCAGTGAAGTGGTTTGGTGAGACCTCAGAGGGCTGAACTGGGTGCAGCAGAGAGCAGAAGTGGAAAGGTGGTCACAGCTCAGTGTAAAAAAAAAAAGGAAAAAAGATCAGTTTACCGTTAGTTACCTTCAAGCTTGATAATCGTGTGTAAGGCAAACATTTGTTTGCCCTGAGAAGTTATGCGCAGCATCTGCTAACCAGGGAAACTGACTGGTTGCCTGCAGCTGAGAGAGTGCACAAGAAGAGGTAGCTTCTTGATCCCCAGCATGGCAGAATAATGCTGCTCCCAGAAGCCATAGTTGTTTTATTTTGTTTGGTTTGTTTTTTAAAAAATCTCAGTGCCAGGTGTGGAATAGTTTCCTTTTGAGTTGTGTGCCTGAGACGTTTTCAAAACAATACATGCTACTGCCATTGCTCTTGATTGCCAGCGGTAAGTTGAGCTAAGAACTACTGCTAAAGATACCACCCACTTTAGTTACAGGACACAGAAATCAACCTGGACCTAAGTTAGAAGGTCCCTTCTTAGTGCAGAAAGGTGCCGTGCTGGGGAAGAAAGACTCAACAGTCTTGCCCAGCAATGGCCCCAGCATTCTGTAATACTGCCCTGACAGGCAAGAGATGCCCAATGGTACAATGGTAGCATGATTGTTCGAGGGATAACCAACCACTTTCTGAGGGGGAGGGGAAGGAGAGAGGGAGAAGGAGAAGAGGAGGAGGAAGAGGAGGAAGAGGACTGCTGAGTACTCAGTCCCCACCCCAACCCAGAAAACATCACCAAGGGAGAACTAAAAGATGTAATAACCAGTAATAACCAGAATATAGGAAGAAGTGCTATGGAACACAGCCCACTGGTTATGACAAGATCACCACAATCAAGGACACACCGCAGCTGAGGGTACTCACACAAGACCTGCACAAGATTGTGCCCTTCAACATTTCACCATAGTTGGGGGAGGGGCCTAGGAGCCCCATCCCATCCTGGGAGCTATCGGCGGGGTGGAGTTGCCATTTTCTTCAATAGTGTAGCCACTGGTAGGTTGTCCATGCTCCAGCTTCTCACCCAAACAGCCCTAATGAAACATAGTCAATAAAAATGAAATAAAACAAAACAAGACATGGAAATAGGAGAACTAGCTGGGGAGAGGAAGGGGGATAAGAAAGGGCAATATACAATACGAACAATATGCTGTGTATATAAAATAAATGAGGAGGCAGCGTCTTTTGCTTTTTCCTCCTAGGTTCTGTGATAACACCCACACTGGACTCCACAGTGGAATTCCTTAGGCCAAGAGGAGGTCTATCTTGATTCCAGCACACATAGCTATGAGGTCAGAGGTCAGGTCAATTCACTTGGGTTCCTTGTCCAACCTGGGTTTCCAGTTAAAAGCTTCTCCAAACATACTTAATGCCACTCCACAGATCCCCTTCCAAGCTCAGCATTAGGGAGGGTGAAAAAGTCTTCTACCCTGCATGCTGATCCTACATGGCTTGCTGAGTTTTCAGTGTGTCCTTCTTGGAGGCTTTCAGCCTTCTGCAAAGCCAATCAGGCTACCTGCTGGCGCTGAAGGTGTGGGCAATGGATGTTCCTGCCTCTCCCTGGTCTGAAGGTTCTGTTTGGATCTGGTTCCCAAGTCATTTGTTTACCATGTTCCTGTTCATGTAGAACAGACACAGATGGGAGCCAAAGGGAGTCCAACATGTTTCCTGATGTGTTCAGAGGCCAGGATGGGTGAACTCTATGTTCTACAACTGCAGAGCAAACTTGGCTTTCCTATCACAGTAATCTCCCTGCTCCTGCAAAGCTGAGTCCGTCACACACCTGTTGTATGCTCCCAGAAACCCCGAGACTCCACTGTCCAAGACAGGGCCCTGAGAGAAGTTACATTGCTGGAGAGGAAGAGAGCGAGAATTGAAAGACTGTGAAGAACCTGTATTATCTTCCATGATTCTATTCTACCCCCAAATTCAGAGCACCCCCCAAATGACCACTGTCAGGGTAGGGGAGTGTTATACTCAAGCCAGAGGAGCCTGGCTGCTTCCAGATGGGGAGAAGGCCTGAACCAGGCAAGCTTCCATGGATCCATCAATCAGGCAATTAGGGGTGAGCAGGGCTTCCCAGGGAGATGCACTGATATGATGTAGCCTGGAGCCCTCCTCCAGGTCCCATGCTGTGAAATGCATCCTCCAACTGGCACTGGCTGCATAAGAAGCAGAGGAAAGCTCCCTCCCTAGGCTGTGCCTAAGAGAAAGGAGGATACAGTGGGATTTCTGGCTAGGCTATGCTTGAGCTTCAGGTGAGTCACTATTTCCCCCTCTACCTCTGTTCCCTTTTCTGTAAAATGAGAGTGATGATCTTATTCCATGGACTTTGGGTGAAGAATGAAAGAGGCGTATGTCTGGGAACACACATTGCTGCGAAGGAAGAGAGCAAGAATGCAAACCCATCTATCTGCCTTCACAGAACCTGCATCATTTTCCATCGGGACAGCATTACCCTCTCAGCAGTGAAACTGCTCCCTACCTCCTCCACACTCTATTAGATGTTCTTCCAAGTGCTTCACACTCGTGATCACACACACAATTTTAGAGGAATTGCTATCCTCTCTCAGATTCTCTGTGTTAGATTCCATTGTTGTAATAAATACAAGAGATAATCAGGTCATAGAGAAGAGAGGTTTCTCTTTCTTTCTTTCTTTCTTTCTTTCTTTCTTTCTTTCTTTCTTTCTTTCTTTCTTGTGTTAGGACCCTCTTACCTCAGCTTCCTGAGTGCTGGGATGGCAAGTGTGAGCTACACCCTTATTCTATATTGCATAAGATTCTCAAGTTCCTATCCATGACTGGCTCTTGCTGCCTCTGGCTGTGTCTGGCACATCATGGTGGGAACACATGGTCAATAAAGCTTCACACCAATATAGGAGAAAGGAAGAGGAGGGGCCAAAGTTCGAACACCTAGTTCATAGGTATGCCCCCAGCGACCTAATTCCGTTCCCCCATCCCCCATTTCTAAAATGTTCCACTACCTCACAATGGTGCCATAAGCTGAGGACCAAGCTTTGGACAGCACAGGGGACTTAGGGTAGTTTCAAGCTCCAAGCTGCTATCTTGTCCATGTATATGTTGCAATATGTAGTGTGGAGTAACAGGAGCAGATGCTAAGAATCGCAGACTGGGGTTCAGGTGTTTTGCTTTGTTTTTTGTTTTATTTTGTTGCTTGTATTTTGTTTTGTTTTTGTTTGTTGTTTTGCTTTGTTTTT
Organism: Rhynchomys soricoides; assembly: GCA_019843965.1. NCBI lineage: Eukaryota > Metazoa > Chordata > Mammalia > Rodentia > Muridae > Rhynchomys > Rhynchomys soricoides. Next base: position 4,826,534 of record JADRCH010000155.1, on the reverse strand, counting down.
GTTTAAATTTTAAATTTTGCTTATTGCTATTTTTGATGTGAAACTTAAAGAAAGCCATTAGTTGCTTCTGAGCTTCATTTAACACTTTTGAAAAACAGAAGTGGGAACAGAACCTGGCTTGCTTAGGGCTCACTGAGAAGCAAATGAATATGACGGCTCTGACACCCATGGTTCCTTTACTCTCATGATGAGTTTATGTGAACTCAAGTAACCAAGCCCATTTACAGTCAAGGAAGCCAAAACTGATTGAGCCTTAAGATGAAATAAAAATGCTGACTGGGACCAATGGCCTTATTATTATGTGCTAAGGAAGCAAACGCCCACAGAAAGCAGACCCAGCCACTCCCAGGAAAGGCTGCCTGGTTTATTTCCCCAAAGCTGACAGCCTCATTAATTTCATCTCAGCCAACAGAATCCTTATGAAGCCATATGATCCAGAAATTCTGGTTGTGTTTCAGGGGAAGAGGGATTAGTTGATGCTTTCCCAGAGGCCAGAAACTAAAAGGAATGACCCCTGGTCACCCATTCTAGTTGTCCGGCATCCATTGGATCTTCTGAGCTGGAGCAGATGTTGTCAATGTCTCCTCCACAGCTGTACCTGCTCACCTACAGCTGAATGGATCCAGGTGAGAATCCCAGGGCCTTCTGTGCTGCAGCCAGAAACTTTATCTTTAGATGGTGACCTGTGGGTAGGCTGGCCACAGGAATAGGAAGGGACAGATGGTTGGTACTCAGTTGGTACAATGGACCAGGACGCCCAAAGATCATGCGGTCTTTACACACCTAAGTCATTACAATACCCCTGTTGTACTATCAAATTATGCAGAATTATTACTTTTAAGATGTGTATTTGTTACTTTTCTGGTTGTTTGGATAAAATACCCTGACAAAAGCAACTTAAGGAAGAAGGGTTTATATTGTCTCTGTTCAAAGACATGGTTCATCTTAGCAGGGAAGTCATGATGGTAGAACCTAAGGCACAGTTCCCTGTCCGTGTGCAGGAAGCAGAAAGTGCTGGAAGGCAGCGATTAATTTGCTTTCTCCTTTTATTCAGCCCAGAATCCCAGTCTGGGCTGTGGTGTTGCTGACATTCATTTTGGTCTTCCCACCTTAACCAACCTAATGGAGATAAGCCCTCACAGGCAACATTTGAAACATCTTACTGCCAGTCACGAATGCACATCTCTTAGCTGATTCTTAATCCAATCAAGTTCGCAGTTAACGTTAACCAGCACAGCATGGACGTATCACAGCTAAGAGGGAACCTAGACATGACCTGTTCTACAATCTCATTTTTTAAAATTTAGTTCTCTTAGCATCTCGTATTCACCCCTACCCCAACCCCTTCCAGGTCCGCCTTGCCCCTACCTAGCCAACATTTTGTGTTCCCTTACCTCCCCCTCTTACACCCATCAGATTCAATTTACACTGCTTGGATGGGTGGCCTTCCACTGTGACATGGTCAACTTATAGGGAGATGCATTTTCAGAGAAATTGTTTCTCAGAGAAATAGCTCCTCACGAGGGGAGGGACTTCATGCCAGTCTCCTCTCTCCACGCTGCGATTTTGTCTGGCTGGAGCTTTCATGGGTCTTGTGCATGCAGTCACACCCCTGTAAGGTCATGTGTGCAACTGCTCTCTGTATCCACAAGACTGTTTTGCTAGAGTCACCTGCCACCGTGTCTTACCCTGTTTCTGCTCCCCCTCTGTAGAAATTCCTGAGCCTTGGGAGGAAACAGTGTGATGCAGATGTCACATTTAGGGCTGGGAATTCCACAGTAGACACACAGAAAGACAGAGCTTTTCTGCACATTAACCAGTTGTGGAGTATCTGAGTTAATCACCATTTACTGCAAAAAGAAGCTTCTCTGATAAGAAGAGAAGCACTGATCTGTAGATATAGCAATAACTCATTAGAAGCTAGATGTCCATTAAGCAGAATACTAGTGGTGGATTCTCTCCTAGGGCCCATGACCTATCTAGTCAGATAGTTCTTGATTTTGAAATATTTTATTGTCAATTATATATGTATGTATGTGTGTGTGTGTATAGAAAATACAAAGTATATATTTCTGTGAACATAATATATGTGATACTTATACATACACATGTGGTATGTATATATTTGCACACACAATTTATTCAAATACAATTATAATTTTTATTTTTCTTATTTTCTTATTTATTCATTTTGTCATCCTGGAGATTGAGTCCAGGGCCTCTTGCATGGTAGGCAAGGTGATCAGCATTTAAACACCCGTCCCTATAATGCTGTTTAGTGAATGAGACATCCAGTTCACAGCCTGGAGCACCATTTCATGTGGCTCTATTCTCACCCACAACAGAAAGAGACTGTTTGTTTTCTTTTGTCTTTTCATCTCAACAACTCACTACCTCATAATTTACTATTTGAACATCTATTGTGCCCAAAGCCTTGGACTTGGGCATGATGGAGCAGTAAGTAGATACCTAGATTCATGAGACATTCATAAAGCGTTTATAGTCTTACAGGGGAAGTCAGCACCACAGTTAACTATGCAACAGAGAGAACAGTAACAGCCAGGGAGAGCTAGAGCCGGCTACATGGCAATCCCCAGCAAGAAGAGACATTGGAAGCTACCCATGGATGGCAAAGGGGCTTTGGTACAGAGCCTTGATCTGACAGGATTTGAACATATAGGGATTTAAGATAAGAAAGAGCACTTTCGACAGAGTAGAGCACACAGGAAAGAGAGAAGATGTGGTTGACTTTGGAAAAGAATAAATGGTCCAACTTGGTTGGACCAATTGGACAACTTGGTGAGAATCATTAGGAGAAAGGCTAGACTTCTACAATGCTGAAAGAGAAGTTTGAGGTAAGGCAGAGAAAGACAGAAAGCAGCAGAACACCCAGGAGCCACCATTCACAGAATGGCCTAGGATGGGAATCCCAAGTTCATAACTATGCTGTTTTCCCAGGGTTCACCACTCCCCACAGTTATCTAGGAAAGAGCCTGAATATTAGATTCTAAAGCCTTGGTATCCCACAGTGCTGCCTTGCCTGTGAAAGTCAACACTACCTTGAGACTCAAATGTGTACAGGATGAGCATGTGGCTCAGTGAAAGAGCACTTGCCGAGTGTGCATCAGTCCCTGGGTTCTACTCCTGGTATAGATAGATAGATAGATAGATAGATAGATAGATAGATAGATAGATGGATGATAGTATCCTAAGAAAGAGAGCTAATACTTCTTCACCTGCCCCACTCAAAGCATGAAGGTGGAGGTGTGCTTTACATCCTTGAAAGGGCTTGTAGCCAGCATGTGCACACTTAGGGAACATCCAAATAAGAAGGGAATGGGCACTGGGCAATAATACATTGCCCAGAAGTCAAGACCCAAGACTGCACTTGTCCTTCTGCTATTGACCACTAGAAAAACATATCTAGTATGCACATATGTTTAAAAACCATTTTCCAGGCTAGCAGCTCAGAGCTATGTATGGCTTCTGAAAAGGCCAAGCCCAGTAGCTGGTCCTCCTCTCGTCACCTTGACCGTCGATTGGAGAAACATTAAGGCTGTAATGATGGAGCAAACTAAAGAAGAACACATGAGTTTCTCTGGGCTAAGAATACCCAGGGTAGCATGGGGTAGGTGCAGGGTAGAGAGGTAAGCTGTTGAACTCACTGAAATGTACCATCAAGCACGAGAGAAGACAGAACTAGGTGTGCTGGTTAGTATTTTGTCAACTTGGAAAAAACTAGACTTATCTGTGAAGAAGGGACCTCAGTTGAGAAAATGTCTCCATTAGACTGGCCTGTAGGCAGGTCTGTGAGAGATTTTCTTGATTAATCATTGATATGGAGGACCCAACCCAATGTGGGCAATGCTTCCCCTGGGCAGGTGGCCCAAGCTTATATAAGAAAACTGGTAGAGCAAACTTGCCTCCAGATTCCTGCCTTGCATTCCTGTCCTCACTTCCTTTCATAATACATTATAACTGGAAAATGAACCAAACCCCTTCCTCCACGAGATGAGTATGGTCCTGGTGTGTAACTCATCAATAAAAAGCAAAGTAGGACAGTAGTAAAGAAAGACCTCCAGAAATTGAAACATCCTCTTTGAATCTCCTGACAAATGTCAACAGCACCAGGGACAGATACAGCTCTGTGCTGTCACTCACAGCAGCCAGAGGAGGTCATAGGTCATTAGCTGTCTTAGGGACCTCAACTCAAATAAACTGATCCTTGTAGCCATCTAACAATGCAGAAAAGAATTTCAGGACAAACCAGGATGAGGCAGAGTTGGAGTTTATTGGTTTAAAAGAAGGGGGGGGAAGACTAGAATACACCCAAGAGCATGAGTGAGGTGAGAGAGTGTGGGTGTGGTGAGAGCACTGGCGTGGACTTCTTAGGGGAAGGTTACAGTTCACTAAAAGACATTTCTTTGCCATAAATTCTAAGCATAATGGCTAAGAGAAAGAGATTTTCTCTGGGGAAAGAAGAAGACATACTCAAGTGTGGGCATGGGCTTCACAAGAGAAGTCTGTAGTGGAAGACTCCACTTCCACTACACTCCACTACTCCACTCTAACGTGTACCCAGAGACCATGACTCTGCTATCATATCCAGGGTGAGCTTTAGAATTGAATGGTTGTTTCCCACTGTAGAAGTCATAATTGTCTTAAAATTAACCACATATACCATGGTGGTAACTGTTAAGCTACATCTTAAAGGGCTACTCTTTTTGGTAAGTGAAATTATGGGATGGCTCTGGAGGTATCTTGGTTTGGTAATCTGGTAAGGGTGAACCAAGAGTCACTGGGATTGCACCAGGGGTTTAGAAGACACCATTTAACTATAGAGGGGGTTCCTGACAAAATTTCTACAAATTTTCAAGTTTGTATCTGGAAAGAGAGAACGGCCTTTATGAACCGTTGTTCCCTGTGTTGGAATCCTTGATTCTCAATTGACAAAGGCGTCAACAAGGTCCCTAGGTGAGGAGCTCCTTTCACCCCTTACTTTTTATCCCACTTCATGGTTACTAACCTGAAATGCACACAGTGGGACTCCATAACACAGAGCACAGTGGGATCACCCTGAGCACTGCTGGGCTGTGCGCTGAACACTAAATTCACACACACTGGAAGAAATTGCACAGAGATCAGCCCTTAGTAGGAAAGATGAATCAGCTCTAGAGTGGTCATCATCCTAGACTTGACCTACTAAAGCTCAAAACGAAACCAGCCTCCAAGAAATGTATCTACCTGCTAGGACAACAGACAGTGCTCTTAAAGGAAAAATATCAAAATGTGGACTTAAGTGAAATCACAATCAAAAAGTAAAAAATTTCCTACATATATAAAAGGACAGGAAAAGGAAAACCCAAAATAAGAGAAAGAAATTGGAAGAACATTTATTAAAAAAAGAAATAGATGAAATTTATACAGTTGAATCTTCAAACTGTAACCCAGAAAATTAAAAACTGAAAAAATGACACCAGAGACTCAATGACCTATAGAGAAACATCAGCCAGTCGACAGTTTATGTTTGATCTCACTGATGCTTAAAACTTCTGCATTACAGATCCGCTGGGAACCTCAACCAGTACAAACTTCATTTCAGATATTACATTCCTAGGGGGTGAAACACTGCTTAGAAATTCCATTTAGTTATTTTTTTAAAATCACATTTCTTGCCCCATTGTGTTCATACATATCTTTAAACTCTTAAACATATTTAGAGCAGCTGTCTCCAGACCGCACCTGTGGGTTCCACTCCCTGTCACTCACTGTGCTTCTGCTTCTCTCCTTCTTTTGAGTCATGATGGGAGTAAGAACAGGCATAGACTTCTTGTCAGAAAATGCAAGCCAAGGACCCAGGAGCTGTGCTTGTAAGTACTGAAAGAAAATAAAAGTCTGCCTAGAACTAAATCCAAAGAAAAGAAGCCCCAGCAAGGAGACAAACCGGAGGCCTCGGCGCTGCTGCTGGCAACCAAAGCACAGCCACCATGCAAGGTCACTAGGAAGTTTCATCCTAAGTTAAACATGCATTTCAAACAATCCAGGATTCCAATTCTAGATTTTCACTCTTGACAAAGCCTATCCTTTAATAATGATAGCAGCTGATTCTATACAGCCAGAGCAGACTGCTGATAGCAGTGTTTTTATTACTACCCAGCCCATTTGCCCTGTGCAGTGAGCTCAGTCAACTTTTCTTTCTTAGAATGAAAGTGTCACTTCTCTGCTCTCATGTAATGCTGGACCCGCAAGGCTGTGCTGGGATGACCTGTGATTTGGAGATTTATTTCTTTCTGAGAGCTAAAGGTTATTGTATAACTTGCTTTTGCAGATGTGAACTGTGACTTTATGTGTGCATTGTGCTTTCTGGTGAAACAGTTAAGTGGGGATTTTCAGGAAAAATAATGGGTCTGGGCAAAATAATAAAAAGGCTTTTGATTATGTATTATTGTATAACAAGGAAGTGTGTAACCGATGAAAGACTGGAGAGAGAGAGAGAGAGAGAGAGAGAGAGAGCGAGAGAGAGAGAGCGCGCTAAACAACAAAACCTCCACAACGGCATCAGCAAGTAGATGAAGAAAAATCTATGCTATGTCTGTAATTGATACCACTCTGAAATAAAAAGAAATTAATGGTACTTGTAACAGAATGGACGGACACAGACACATCAGACAGAAGCAAGTATACATTATGTGACTTCGTTAATATTAAATTCCACAACAGGTGAAACTAATGTGTGTTTAGGGGAAGCAGATGAGTACTTAGCTGGGGCTGGGGACAAGAATCTGAACAGAGCAGAGGGGTGCGTATTACATATAATAGTTTTGTTTGTAGTGATGAGTGATTGGGTGTCTACTGTCAAAATCCATGGAGCTGTGTAGTCAGAATGAGAACAGATAGTTGCATATGCATTATTGCTCCAAATGCCCGGAGACCTCATTTCTAGAGAAAATCCAGCACTAGCAGCCTTCCTGCCTTCATTTTCCTCCTGGCTGACCTAATGCTGCGTTCAGTGGGTGTTATATGCAGACTGTAGAAATGAACAGATAATTCCATGCTGATTCATGTCTCTGAGCTGCCAGGAAAACCCTTCCTTCCTCAAATGTTAATTCTTCCAAGAAGCATTCCCAGATCCTCAAACTGGTGACTCCTACAACACCCTGGTCACAACTCCATCTTACTACCATGTTTCAAAACTAATTATTAAGTCTTTTGTCTACTGCATATAAGCTACAAGAAGCCAACAAATCTATTTTGGTCGTTTTTATGATACCATCTCCCAGTCCAGTGTTTACTAATTGCATGCACTTCCTAGATGTCAAACAATGGTTGCTTCAGAAGGTTCTGGAAGCAGGAGCCTCAGAGACCCTGTTCTACTTAGTTTTTGTTCCTGATAGAGCCGTCCAAAGAGCCATGACATCTCATTTCCAGAGAAAAATCCCTGTATGAGCAGCCTTCCTGCCTTAACTTACCCCTGCCAGAACTAAGCAACAGACACACGCATTGTTTTCTAGGGTCTCTTAACTGCTCACAGACATCCCTCAAAGCAAATTGTTGAGCATCAAAAAGGCAGGTGTGTCTCCTCCTTAGAATGTCTTAAAAATGGGTCCTGCCTCTGAGGTGGCTAGATACAAGAAAACGTGATTGTGACCTTTTCGAGCTGGGTACCTATATTTCTCTCTTCTGTGCCAGCCTCCCTTGATTCTTCCTCTTTCTCTGGCAGCTTCCTTTTTGTCTTAGTTCCATAGCACTTTCCCGGTGCTTCTGCTTGGGTTGGCTCTTCCTTCCTTCTTCCCCAGTAGGACTGATCTCCATCCTGGGTTCTCATGGAGTATCAAGCTCGACCTAGGCTCTTTCCCTTTGCTCCCCCCCACCCCCGCCTCCCCTACGCCCCCGCGGGAAGCAGAGTTCCTCACGAAGCCCAGAGATGGGAGGTGGGCCCTGGCGCCGGTCCGCCCCTCAGTGCGTGTGCGAAAGCCTGTGTAGCGGTGACGCGCAGGCGACGGCGGGAAGGGGGGGGAGAGGGAGGGAGAGAGGGAGGCCACCGATCGCCAGAGCTGCTGGGCTGCTGGGCTCCTGCGCGCTCACGCTCCCCGCCGCCCGCCTAGGCGCAGGCAGGGCGCAGGCGGCGGCGGGCGGCATGGAGAGCCTGCTGGAGAACCCGGTGCGCGCCGTGCTCTACCTCAAGGAGCTCACGGCCATCGTGCAGAACCAGCAAAGCCTCATCCATACCCAGCGCCAGCGCATCGATGAGCTGGAGCGGCGTCTAGACGAGCTGAGCGCGGAGAACCGCAGCCTGTGGGAACACCAGCAGCTGCTGCAAGCCCAGCCTCCGCCTGGGCTGGTTCCCCCGCCGTCTGCCCCACTGCCTGCTCCTGCGGCCACGGCTCCCGCCGCCGCTGCGGCCCAGGAACCGCTTCAGGACCACGGACAGCTCATACCCGCCACGCCAGAGGCACCGCTTCAGCACCACGGACAGCTCCTAGCGCAGCCCCAGCCGGCTCCCAGCAGCAGCAGGGTTCAGACTCCCCAGTCGCCCCACCAACACCCGGTGGCACCCGGGGCCGTAGCTGACAAGGAGAAGGAGCGTCCCTCGAGTTGTTGTGCTGCCGCGGGAGCCCTGCTTCAGCACGCATCCCCCGCCGCCCTCGGCAAGGGCGTCCTGAGCAGGAGACCCGAGTGAGTGGGGACTAGGAGGTGGGAGAAGCAAGTGGGTGTGAGGAAATAGGGGAAATCTGCGTGTAAGAGTGAAGGACTTGAGTACTGTGGAGTGAAGCGGGCAAAAATGCCTTGGGGGGAAAAATGTGTCAAGGAGAGTCCCGTAAAGGAGGGCTTGAGATCCGCGTTGGAAGGTTTGTGGTGGTTGGAGCAAAAGGAAGTATCTGGACCATCTTTGGGGCAAAGAATGAGAGGAATGGGCTTTAACTGGTTGGAGATATTGGTAACTTCCAGGAATCAAAGGAGATAAAATTGGGAGGAAGTCGGGGGCACAAATTAAGCCAAAGCAGGGGACCACTGAAGGATTTATGCTAGAAAAAAAAAATTCGTAAGGGAGTTTGCATAGTACAACTGTTTAAATAAAGAGTGAGATGAGATGCCAAGACAGGCCTGATCAGGTTTAAGAGCTTTATAGGGACTGGGGTCCAGCAGCATGGATTAGAGTGGTTAGGATGTGAACAGGCATGGGAGCTGGATACAGGAAGATGAATGGTGGGAGACAGCACTGCCCAGGGGAAGGAGCTGGCTCTTTATCTGATGCAGTGGGAGTCAGAGCCAGGAGTGGTTCACTTGGGGAAGCTTTCTCCCTTCTGACCTAAGTGAACATCTTTATGTCGAGTCCCTACAGTGCCAAAGGCTACACAAAAAAAAACCCTCCAGACTCCTGGAAGTCTCCGTTTCAGTTTGAGGGGTCACCTGGCGGGAGCTCTCCACTGACTTATCCACTGGAGCTTATCTGGGTTCAGATCATGGGACGAGAACAATGAGATCAGAGACAGCTGGAAAACAGTTTCTTGAATGTAATGCCTCTAAAAATTTCTGTAGTGGCCTCTTATGGCAAGCCCTGTTTCCCTTTGGTTTTTAGGAGACCTCATCTTGGATTCCAGGAGAAATGTTAATTGTCCCCATGCAGAGTCTGGGGCCTCAAGATTTCTCTTCACTTGTGAGGCTCATGTTATAGAAATGTAGGAGGAAGGGAGAGGAAATGTTTTCTCCTCTGTATTGGGAGAGCTTAGTGATCCTGTCAGTATTGCTTTGTTTTAGACAGGCAAGGGAAGAACAGCCCTGTGGCAATCAGTACCTGGTCAGCACTGGCCTTGATGATGTGATGCTACAGGAGAGGGAGGGGCAAGTGAGGAGAGCCGAGTGCCTCATCTCTACTCACATGTGCTTTATGTCAGGAAGACACTTGTGAAGACTGGCTGCATTACTTAAAAGCTCACCTCTTCTCTGCCCCCTACCTCACTTTCCTTTCCCATATAGGTGGAGTTAAAATGGTGGACTAGGCATGCTTGATCGCAGGGTAGGTTTGGCCGGAAGCATAAGAGCTCAAGGGTGGAGATCTAGGATGACCTGGCTTGATAGACCTGAAAGCATCTGATTCAAGACCCAAGAAAATCTTCCATGGCCTATTTGTCTTTCAGTTTTGTGGCTGTCTTTTTTTTTTTCTTTTTCCTGGCCTGAAAACCAGAGAGTTGGGTTTTCCTCAATGCCCACATCTCAGCTTAAGGCAACATTCTTCCAAGATATTATACGGTCTTTTTCCCCAACAGAGAGAACAATTCCATCCTACTTCCCTGGGGGGCAGCTGAAGAGGCCTGGCACTTAGAAATCTTCACCTCATGATATCTGGTGTCCTATCTCTATTACATCCTCAGTATCTTTGTAACTTGTTGGGAAGCTGTGATTGGTAAGAGCTCATGTCAGATCTTGTTCTTGGAAAAAAAGACTTCTCTGTGGCCCCCCAAAAGGATCCTAAAGAGCCAATGCCTTCTATACAGTTGCTCCAGCTAAGAGTCCAGAGGTTGAGGAGTCACCTGGATTCCTCTCCAGCCTCACATGTCAGTACCAGGTGACATCCTGTCTTCCCTACCCTTCTTCTGCTTCCCCTGGAGCAAAAATAAGAACCAACCAACATGGTGGAAGGCAGTGGAAGCTGCTGGGAACATTTTACTAGGAAACTTGTGTCAGGCGCTAAGGGGTTCATCAGACCATTAGCTTCTCCAGAGTCTCCAGCACTTTCCCTTTCCCCCAGGCCTAGATGACCAGAAACATCAAGAGTGAGAACATAGTTACCTCATTTCCCTGCAACTTTCTTCCCTTCGTTGTGAAGTGCAGCACACTGTGGATGGCTGGAGGCCCCTGGAATACTAGTTCTCTCGAATGTTTTTAACTTCAACTGACACAGAACTCGGGAGTGAATCACTGTGGCTCATTAAGTATTTAGCTCACTCTGTCCTCTATTCCCATGGCTTCATGGATGTTTATCCTTTCTGCATCCTTTATTCCACAGGGCAGGGCTAGATGGAGCCAGCAGGTAAAGAGAGACCTCCATGTGTATAGGGGGAGGGGAGAGGAAGGGACCAGAACCAGCAGTTGTGCTCCTGAGCCCCACCTGGTCTCCATCCCATGCTTCTGCTAAGTCAGTTCTCTACTGTGCAGAGGGGGAAGAGATGGGAGAGGAAGATATTCAGATCACAAGTTTTCTACAAAGCTTTGCTTATTCCTCTCTGTCCTCATTACAGAAGGAGAATGGGTCTACATAGGTGACTACAGATGGGGTAAAGGTTCAAAGTTTCAGACACTGTTAGATACCATACACACACACACACACACACACATACACACACACACACACTCACACGCGTGTGCACACACATTACCAGCCACATAGCCCAACACTGTGAAGGAGCTCATGAGCTGGGAAATGATGGATCATTTAGTGGCCATCTGATGGGGGTTAGTGTGCAGCCTGGCCCCTCTCCCTCCTTCACTTGGGGGACACACAAAGAGGTTGGCCTTGAGATCCAGGCTAAGAAAGCAGCTGTGTGGAGGCGGGTGAGTACAGCCATATTACAGAAGCCCTGGGGGTTAGCATCCTTTGCCTGCTTCCCGCTCCTGCTAGCTCAAGCCCCCACTGTTTATGCTATTTAATGGAAGCAGCAAACATGGCTTCTTCCTCTTTGTTTTTTTTTTTTCAATCAAGGCTCACAGCATCTACAGAATTATCATCTTTCTCCTGGCTGGAACCAGGTCTCAGCCTGACCTGGAAAAGACCCCTTGCCATGGAAGCATGTGGCCCTGTGCTGCCTTTGTGACCATGATTTCTATTACAGCATACTTACCCACTTAATCACATGCTCAGTTAGGACCCCAGGGCTTGCCTGTGTCTGGAATCCCAGAGGCAGGTGATTATTCACATCGAAGTAAGGTTTGGGCATTGTGCTTCAAATGCAGCCTTTGCTCCAAGCACCCTGATCCAAGTGCCCTTAGTACTAACTGTGGCTTTGTCTCTCCCCCCACCGCCCTCCTGGAGCACCTTTCCTCGTTACTCTCCTCCTTTTTCTTTCTTCTCCCCCTCTTTTCTTGAGTGTCCTCTCTCCCTCCTTTCTCCCTCTGTCCCCCCTTCTTTCTCCTAACGGAGATTGTGCCCACCGCTTTGTACATGCTAAGCACATGTTTTAGCACTGAGATCCCCCCACCCAGCACCACATGAAACGCTCCTTAGCATCATGATGCCTAGGACCTAGGGACAGGTCAATGATTTATGCCTTTCAGCCTGAGTTGTCTAGGATGCTGATTGCAGCAGATATCTCTACTGTTGAGTGAAGGTGGTCTTCCTGGAGGTGGCAAGGGTCTGGCTGGTTCACCCTGAAAGCTCTCTGGAGTGTGGAGCTCTATAAGTGAGCTAAATGTATCAGGTGTTCAGTCTAAAAGCCTGAATTCTGTGCTGTGGAAAGGAAGTAAGTGGTCCTCACATGACATATAACAAGACACATCTAGAAATGTTTAAGCAAGTGTAAGCATACTGCAGCTGCCTACAGCCATCTTCTCTCTGAATATTAGAGAGTAAAAAGAATGGGCATACGCAGAAATTTGGAACTAGATGGAAGGGTTTCTTGGCTCGAGGTGAGGGTTAACGTCAGAAAATAGTAAGAGCCAAAGATAGCCAGAAAGGAAACTGTCTATCAGATTGAGTCCTGGGATACATCTGTGTTACATGCAGACATCACTCCCTCCTCTGACAGAATGTCCCTGCCTGAGCATGTCAGTGGGTAGGGGCATTCTCAGCACGTCTTGAGCCTAGACTTGCCTTACTGCTAAAGTTCACTCCTTTGTCTAACCACACCCTGTCCATCTTCTGCCATCAACAGGCAGAGGATTCCAAACAAATAGTTAGAAAGTGGGGTCTGAGGAAGGTTCACCTGAGGAGGGAGTGAAGCCTTTTACCTATTCCATGAAGCTGGTACAGAGCAAGTCTTTATAAAATTTGCATACCAGACCTTTGCAAAAGTCCAGACCAATCTTCCTTCTGCCTTTAATCCAGAAACAAACAAACAACAAAACCCCCACAGTTTTTGAGACTCAAGCCATCCCCGACCCCATGCATCACATCTTCCTCCCCCCCCAACCCTTCCCACATTGTGTGGGCAACACCACAGGGCCCCACAGAGCCATCCTGGCACAGATCCCTCTTGGCTGCAACCCAGGCAAGAGGCACAGCAGTTGGTACTGCTGATTCAGCAAGTATCTGTGCAGCCTGAATTCCAAAGGTTGCGTCCTGGGGAGGAGAGGGAGAGGGACTGGGTTAGGGATGGTGTGGAGGGAAGGAGAGGGGCTGTGATGTGAAAAAGATGAGCAAGCTAGGGCCCATAGCTGGAGCCAAGGTCTAAAAGAAAACCCAACTCTTGAATTTAAATCCCATGTAAAGATTTTTACACTAACTTCCCTTATTGGGAAGCCAGAACATTTCCCCCCTACAGGGGTCCAAACATAAACTCCATGGTCCAGGACACAGCACTGCAGCAGCTTCATAAGAGGTTCTAGGGAAACTCCTTACACTGGCAGGTTCTCAACCAGGAGAATTCTGGCAGGCTTCCAAGCTCAGGACACTGCAGCAAGTTTCCACAGAAGCTGCAAAGGGCTTCTCACTGACGTGAGGGAAGGGGACAGCTGGGTGTCATTTCTGGTTCTGAAAGCCTTCATGGAAAGTAAAAGATGAGAGCACGATGAGGAGACAAGCTGGAGCTCTCAGCTGGAAAGCTGGGGAACCACTGAAGCCCAGAACACTTGGGATCTACGCATCTGAGAGTCTGGGATCTCAGAGGCACACACAGGCAGGAGTTCAGTCTTATCACTTGGGTGCCTCACCTCCTCCCACTTCCTTCTTTCAGTCCTTAAGTACTCTGAACTATTACTTACTCATTACTATTATTACTATTCTTTATTAAGCACTTACTACAGCACAGTATTTCAATGTATAAAGACCAAGGAGAGTGAATGTATCATCTACTCTCAGATCAATGGACCGGAATCCACACTCAGGTTCCTTCTGGTCAATTAGGTCACCTTTGGACATGTGTCCCTTGTTATTTTATTCCTCTACCACCAGACAACACGCAGTCAGAGTATTTCAGAGCTGTGACTATTGGCTCGACCTTGTCAGGCAGCCAGGCAGGACAAAGCCACCATGGCCTGTGATCTCTATGAGATGTGACAACTTCACAGCTTGAAAATGCATTTTATGCCAGCCGCAAGCTTTCCTGCAGCACTTTAAGATTGTCTGTCCTTCTCTTATCAAAGACATGTGGGATGTCACCATGCCCTCTGGTGAGAAGAAGGGACTCTGTCATTTTTCTAAAATGGGAAGCCACAGTCTCCTCAGAGAAAAGGCAAAGTGACCTGCCAGGGCGAACAGTGACTGGTGAGGACAGAACCTGGGAAATGCCTTCCATGTTCAAAAAAAGCAGGTCCAGTGAGTCCCTTCTGCAGATTGCTCCTACTGGGGATAGAGGGTAGACTTTCACCACAGAACCTCCTCAGAGATGGAGAGAAAGCAGGGAGAGACTAAAAAGACAAGAGGCCTGTATGATGCTAAATTATGTGCGGGGACTGTGGGGACCCTACTATCTCCGGTCAGACCTAAAGGATATGAGACTTCTCTCAGACAGTTTTCTTAGATGAGATACTCCTAGAAAAAAGAAAACAAATGAAAGATTCTCAGATTCTATCACAGGTGCCTGTGGCTACAAAGCCCCTGATGATAAGCGTGCGTGCGTGCGTGTTTGCGCACGCGTGCGTGTTAGGGTTCTAGGTGCTCTGGGACCAGGCTGTTTTGTTGTTGTTCTTTGCTGGGGTCAGGAGGGTTACGTAACTAAGGCCGTTCCTGTGCTGCTGCATGGTACCTGTCCCTCCTCCATGGCAAGCTGCTGTGGACAGAGGCTGTGCAGAGTCCCTTCCCCGAGGGGCCCATGCTCTGCACTGCCATCAGGTTATTTCATCTTGTCCAGAGCTACAAGGACTAAAGGACTTCATGGGGCCCTCTGGGGGAATCAAGCAAATGTCAGCACTAGAAGATGCTTTAAAGCCACCTGGTCCAGGCTTCTTCCACAAATGAGAAAACGAAAGGCAGAGGGAAAGTATCTGGTGCTTCCAACTAGTTAGTCGAGAGACTGGGTTTAGAGCACACTCTTTTTATCACTAATTTATTAATTAACTTTACATCCCAACTGCAGCCCCCCTCCTGCAAGTCCCACCCCTTACAAGTCCCATTCCTCCATTGCCCCCTCCCTTAACGCTTCCTCCTGTTACTCTGGCTTTTCATGGTGACAGATTAGAAGAACCCATCTGGATGGTCCCACGGAGCTCAGAAACAAACTTGTAGCTACTTCCTGGGGCTCAGAGGGCTGTGGGAGTCCACGGCTGCTCCCCAGAATCTCTTCCCCCATTCGACAATTCCACAGAGATTGTTTCACACACTTCCAGGTTATCACTTTGGTTAAAATGCTCTTTGTAGGACAGGACAAAATCCATCCATACAGCTTTATCAGTCGTTCCTGCATCCATGTAGAAGTGTCTTCCCCATTCCCAGGGCGGTGCTAGCCAGAGAGGCTACAGGAAGGCACTGGTTGCCTGAAGGCCAGGGCAGGAGGCTCAGAGACATAAAGGGGCATAAAGAGTTGCTGAGGACCTAAGCGTAACCTTATCCCCGCTACTGTGTTCTGAGAGTTGAAACCCCTTGAGGGGAGGGGGAAGGCACCAAGTTCACTCACAGAGGTGGTTCTGTTATATTTGAGTAATAGAGGACAACTTCCCCTGTGAGGCCATCTTTGCCAAAAAGCCACAAAGGAAGGACTGAAGAAGCATCGGGGTGCTGCTGGTGAAGCTCTTGCTCTTTTCAAGGATCTTGAGATGATGTTTGGGGTGGCAAAAGGCCCCATGACAGAGTTAGGCATTGCTACAGAGCAGGAAGTGTAGACTAGCAGCAAGCAGGGGTTGATGATCCATGAAACCGAAGGTGTGGGAGACAAGAGCAGAGCTCAGCACTGAGTCAGTCTCCGATGAAAGGACTAAATTTTAAAAAGCCAGGGTCCACAGAGCCAAGAGGGTTCTTGGCATCTGGAGTGGATGGAGAGAAGGGGGGGGGTGGTGGTGTCAGGGCTGAGGAAGAGCTGACCAGAAGACAAACCCCACTCCCTGTAGTTCACAATTAACCCAACAGCACTGAGCTTATTATCCCTCATCTGAGCGTGTGCAAAGAGCAGATCTGGGGACTCAGCACGCCAGGCTGCTATGGAAATGAACTGTACAGTAGATAGCACCTGTCCATTTGTAATGGATCCCACTGCTCCTGTCTGTGAGCAAGGAGAGGTCACCTCTCCCTTCATTCCCAGCCTCTGACTAGTCAGTCTCCTAGTCTAGGAAATGCACCAATAACCAAGAATGAGAAAAGATGCTAATGAATGTCTTAGTCACACACATACCCTTGGAGGGTGAACAAGCAATAGAAAATGTCTACAGGATGGAATCCTGAAGCATGGCCTTATCTCTGGAAGAAGAGAAAGACTGGGATGTGGGTCTCAGTGGATAGCACACAGGAAGCTCTAGGTTCTATCCTTCTTCAGCCCCGGAAGAGGCTGAAAGAGGAAGGCAGAGGAGAAATAGAGTTGGAAGATAAGGTGAGGAATTACCATTCTGACAGGGACACCTCTAGTCCTGCCCCTCAGCCAAGAATCTCTTGAAAGATCTCCTAGGTGATTTTAAGATCTCGATGGAAGGTGGTAGGCATGCACACAGTGGGGGTGTGTTTGTGAAGCTAGGTGAGTGTGTTATTAAAATGGGCTTAAAGGAGCATCCAGGGCTGTGCAGGCCTAGAAGTGAGGCAGCTGTCACCTCGATATCCACCTTTAGCCTGGTCACTCAGTACTATCAGAAAGCCAGGTGGTTGTTGTTACTGTTGTTTCTGTTTCCCTCTCTCATGGCAAGCTTCATCTCCCTCTCCCTCCCCCGTCCTCCCTCTCTCCTTCCCCCTTCCTCCCCCTCCTTTTCCCTCTCCCAGACTAGCTGGTTCTTTCCCACCTCACCTCTGTAATCCTCTGCAAAACTGGACTCCACACACATCCTCCTGTCACTGGTGTTCTATCTGGGAAAGGCAGGCCCCCTAGAAAGTGGGCAGTGCTGCAACTGAGCTGCGCCTAGGAGTTCTCTGTATAGAGATACGGCGCTTCAATAATACAGTACAGTGGAATACAATAGAGAGAAACCTGCATGGTTTTCTTTGCAGACTCTCCCCACTTGTCCTGCGGCCCAGGGCCTGGCACTCACTAGCTGCCTCCCTTTTAACTTGCCAGGTCAAACCAGCCGACTGCTTCCAGCAGTCGGGAATGCGCTCCCATCTCTGGCACAGGCAGGGAACTCCGCAATTTCTTCCTTGATGAATGGTTCCAATCTACCATAATTTTCAATCAGTCCTAAAATTTAACACAATGATTATTTAAAAAACAACAGAAACAAAAACTCTGCGAAGCATTTGGGAGTTGTTTGATTGGGCCTAGCATCAGGATTTCCCTTACAGAGCCGCTGCATACAAGAGGTCCTGCCCAGCAGCTTTGACTATTTTATGCTACTCAGTAAGACACACACACACACACACACACACACACACACACACACACCAACTCCTACCTCCAGGACTTCCAGAGGCAGGTACAGGCCGAGGGCTGACAGCACTATTCTTTTACACAACTGGATTCTGACCATACAGCCAAGGCAGTTGATACCAGTCCTTCTTCACAGACCCAGTTACAGCCTTGCAGCAAACCGGCTCCTTGCCTGGGCCTCCATTTCTGTCCTACTCCACTGGACCAACCATTTCCTCCCTTGGCCTGTAACTTCAGCTCATCAAGTATAATGAAGCAGAGCCCTTAGTGGGAAACACACCTCAAGGCAAAACCCTGGGAAGGGAGCCCGAAAGAGACTAGATGCTCTCTCTTTCTGGGAGTTAGGGGAACTGTGGCGTGAGCATCCCTCCGAGGGGTGCAATGAAGGGAATCCCGAAGAGGCTTCCAGCACTAAGAACCCTGGAAATTTCCATTGGATCCCCTGTGGCCATCAAGGCTTAAACCTAAAGAACAGCAGCAGGGATCTCTGCAGCCAGCCAGCCAGCCAGCCTCCTTTCCCAGCTTAGGGGTGGCCCCACCCCATAGGCTGCCTGGTCCCCAAGCCAGGGCAAACCCAGGAAAGTCCTTCCTCCTCCACCCACACTCCTTGGACTCCCGGCTGGGGGCGAGAGCGGAGGCTGGGCCTGGGAGTGTGGGCGGCTTGCTTGCTGACGAACAGCACAGGATCTCCCGGCCCACGCGCCCCCTGTGCGGCCGGCGTCACGCTCCCTCGCGGGGGCGGGCAACCCAGGCTCGGGGAAGCCGCGCGCCCCCGCCACCCCGCGCATGCCCGCTGCTGAGTCACATGCGTGGGGGAAGAGCGGTCCTCACCTATGCGCCGACACCCCCTTGCCGGTCCCTCAACTCCCATACTTTTCTGCTCCCCACACCCAGGCTCGCCAGCCAGCTCTCTCTCCCTCCCCCACCAACCTCCACACCCCACACTTACTCCCCATCCCTTCATAACCCATCCCCTCCACCACAGTATGGTGGCCTGCACCTCCTCAGAATTGACAGTAGGTGTGGGGGCGGGGCTGGTCACCTGATGCTGATGCTTGCCTGGCCTTCTGAGTTCTAGCCCTGGTCTGCCTGGGGATTCTCTTTGGAGAAGGGGAAGTAAAGGCAGGTGTGACAGGGTCTTGGTTGAAGATGGTTTTGCCAAAGTCGAGATTTCTGCTCAGCATTCTCTCTGTCTCTGTCTCTCTGACACACTCACTCTCTCTCTCTCTCTCCCTCTCCCCTTCTCCCTTTCTCCCCCTTACACACACACACACACACACACACACACACACTTCACTTTACCCCCACCCAACAGCAACCAGTGTGAGCAATTTTCTCGTCTCATTTTTCTACTGATTTTGTCGATTTGAAAGGCAAGTTCTGGACACTTTGCCTCTGTGTGGTCATTTGGCATATGCTTTCCTGTTAGTGAGAGGGGTGAAAGGCAGCCGTTTGAAATGCTACCCCCATGCTGTGAACATTGGTAAATTGCAGCTGAAGTTCCAGGGAGAATGTTTCCTGGGTGAAAAGAAAACTCTGGTTTAGCATGCGTTTGTTCTTTGGTGATCTCTTTGCTCTCAGGGCTGGAAAAGTGCCCCAAGTAAAATGATGAAAACTCATGGTGTATCTGGTGAGTTCACTGCTCTAGAGAAAGGACAAGTAGAGAAGACTGGAAGTAGGAAATACAGGATATGAACAGGTGTCGAGAGGTACCCACAGGGAAAGGAGTCTCTACACAAAGTGCTAGCGTCTGGACTCTTGGGGTTCGGCTAGACAAGAGCCTAAGCACCCAAGAAGTACAGCCTGAGGCAAAATCAGAGCTTGGTGGCTATCTTAGTTTATGATGCTGTGATTAAAACACCCTGGCAAAAGCAACTTAGGAGAGAAAGGCTTTATATTAGCTCACACTTCAGGTTATACTCCATCCTTGTGGGAAGTCCAGATAGCAGGAAGCAGCTCTTCACATTATATCCATGCTCAAGGAGCAGACAGGAATGAATTAATACATTGTATCCATGTGCTAAGCTCACCTTGTCCAGTCTTACAGAGTTCAAGATCCTCTGCCTAGGGAATGGGACAGCCCAACAGTGGGTCTTCCCCCCTCAATTAAGGAAATCAAGATAATCCTTCACAGACCCATCTGATCTAGACAATCTCTCACCTTCCCATGTGAACCTAGACTATACCAAGTTGATGAAACCAATCATCACAGGAAGGGTGAAAGGTATAGCAGATCTAGTAAGAGATTCCCAACTGGGATTCAATTCTACTCCAAGTCGTTTTGAAAATGTATACGGACATCCCTGAATGCTAAGTGGCTGACAGACTTGCTGGGAGAAAATGTCTCTGCCAACTTTTAGTGGGTCAAGGCCCACAGTGGATGCATACCCCAGAGGATGCTGTGGAGTATCCTGCCGTGCCCAGTGCAACCTACATAATGAAGACCCTTGCCAACCATACCAGTGCTTCTTGTCCAGAGATTTAAGGCCTATCGTGAAGTGTTGAGAAAAATGGAACCTTAGGATAATTTTGAGCAAAGTTTCCTTCTAGAGAACTTGGAATGTTGAGTTGAGAAGGCCTTGGAGAAGAGAAGAAGACAGAAACAGAAAATTTAGGTAGGAGGTTTGCAAAAATCCAAGAAGAGCATGGTGGTAGCTGGGACAGAGGCATGCTGGGCTGTCCAGTAATTAATGTGGTTTAGATCAGGAGCTACTGTCACAGAGACCACCCTGCAGCCAGCCTCTGCAGGCACTGTTGCTCAGAGTTGACAGACCACCTGCTGTGGGCTGTGGGCTGTCACAATGGACTGCCTAAAGAGGGAAAGGAATCACGGACAACCAAAATTGTAAGCGTTTAAGACCTTTGGATGCTTCCTATGTAGCTCTGGATCCTCAGAAACCTTAAAAAAGAAGCCGCACTTGGTCTGGAGGGACTGAAAGCTCTTCAGAACCCCGCAACGGTTGCCTGTCTGTGGCATTAGTAATTCCCTACTGTCTTGCCCCAAATGACAATGCAGATTGGTGCCCTTCTTCAACCTAACCTTACAGCATGCACCTGAGAGAGACTGAGGTTGGGGATGAGTTCAAGAGTCAAGCCAAAGTTATCAGAAGGGCAGGTGTTGAAATTCAGACAGGTGATGGTTGAGAGGTCCGGCAGATCCTTCTGGGGGTGGGGATGGGGGTGAGGGTGGGCTGGATACTAAGTGGGCCTCTGTTTCTCTAGAAATAGAAACTTGAGTCAGCTTTTAAGTTTTTGAAACTGAACAATACCGGTAACTACATGAGGGAGGGAAGCTAAGGAGGACCAGGGGCAGAGCCCTGGCGCACCCCAGTGCTGGGAAATGGGGAGGAGCTGAGGTGCGGTGGCCAAAGGTGGGTAAGAAAAGCTTGGCAAACCCCAGGAATTTCAGCAGAAGCTGTTGCTGCTGACATGGCCATGCCCAGCAGGACAAGGAGGAACTGACCAATGCCTTCCGCAATATTTAAGCAACTGTGACCTGGATGGAAGCATGCTTGGGGTGAGCTTCACGGAGAAGGGAAAGGGCCTTAAGAGAAAAAGCAAACCCCATGCAACGATGCTGCACCGTGTGGGCCTGATTTCACCTGATTTAAATGAAGCAAACTGGCAACCATGGAAATTTACATGCAGACAAGGTATTAGCAGAGATTAGAGAATTACCATTAATTTAAGTAGGTGTGCTAATGATACTGTTATTATACCCTTTAAAAGTTCTCACCTGTTAGAAATGCATGCTGGATAAAATGATGTTATTTCTGGGGTTTCTTTTAAGGGGAAAATTACTCCACCGAAATCCAGGGATGAAGATTAGCTAGCAGTGTTTGAAGTTTCCCGGGGAAGGAGAGTAAAAGGAAGATAGGATGTAGAGGATTGCGTAGAATGTGTGACACGATCTCTTTGATGAATTTTGCCATGAAGAGTTGTGAAAGCTGGGGTGACAGAGTCACCGCTCTTTACAATGGGAGGAAAGGGTACTCCGCTCAGCAGCAAGCCTGCTAGCTCCATGCACTGGCCACCCACTTCAGGAAAACTCCCAACCTAAGCACTGCAAAGCAATCAGCAAAGATTCCCGGAGGAAAATAATTGTTTAATCACTGTAAGTGCACAGGAAATGTGAGCATGCACTTACCACAGGGTGGGCACTGTATAAATGCCCTACAGACTTTCTTCAATATGTCGTAGGAAAACTTAATGAGTCCGCTCCATTCCACAACCGGAGCCACATGGGGTTGCTCTCCGGATTGAAACCCAGGCTGCAGCTCTGGCTTTAAGAGCCTCTCTTCTCCCCTGCCTCCTGTGGATGACTACAGTGGCAAGCATCCAAGCTTCCCAGAGAAGGTTTTACAAAATGCACCTGTCTGGTATCTGCCGTGGACTCGGTCACAAGGGAATGCTTATAGAAGGGGCTCAAATTGAGCCCTGGGATTCTGATGCCTCTCCCTGCTGACAAGCCATTAGGCTAGATCAGCCCAATGCATTCATTTGCCAACACACACTCTCTAATTTCATGCATGGAACAAGGCTAGAAACCCAGTGCATTGTTGAATAAGGAGTTGAGAGAGGGCACAGAGGGTGTGTCTGCTGGGGATGGACAATTTTATTTATGTTCCTCAGGGAGGAGTCAGGTATCTACTGAGGTAGACTGTATCTGTTGGGCACATTCTGTGTGCCAGGCTCTGCTGCTGTCATTGCCACTGGGGATTCACCAGCAGATCAAAAGGCTTGCCATTGTGTCTGTCCGCATCTCCTCATGGGAAGGAGGTGAACAACACATACAACAAGGAAGCCTGTGACTGTGTCGTCTAAGCTCATACGACCAGAAAGAGAATTAAGGGATGGCTGAGCGGAGAGCTGTGCTGTTAGGCAGGATCCCCGGGGAGGTGACATTTGAGCAGAGAAAAATTAAAACCTATGCCTGGGCTTGAATCTGCACAAACACCTTTCTTTGGTGAAAGAAGTCCATGCAGAGACCGTGGGCTATCCAACAATTGTGTGCTCTACGAAAACAAGAAGGGAAGATGAGTGTAGAGACCTAGATAGGGAACAGCAGGAAAGATGAATGGAACCGGGGTTAGAAAGGGCTTTCTGGAGGAGCTTAGGGATGGAAGACTCATGGGAAGTCAGGGGTCGCTAAGCAGAGGAATGATGTCATCCAATAGCACATTAAACAGCTGAAGGGCTAAGAGCCAAAAAGAGAGGTCACTCACTGTTATTCCAGATTCAGCCCTCAAGTATTTAATTTCTGTTGTTCATGGCATTTATGGGCATTTATTACCACGTTTATTCACATGGCTTTGGTGGTAATGTATTCCCATCCCTATTCCACAGAGGTAGAGTTTGATGGACAGAGAAATTAGGGTGACCTACCCAAGGCCACAGAGAAAAAGAAGCGCCATCTTTTGGCCCTGTGCACAAGCTCTTTAGTCTGTTAAATCCTGATGTGGCTGTCTCGGTCTTCGGGAAGAGTCTCTCTTCCCCAAGCAAAGCCTAATCTGGGACATAAACCAGGGTTTTGGGACAAAAAGGCTGGTGACACCATGCCCATATGACATAATGTTGTCATAGCTGTGAACTTGACCATTAGCCAGCTTATCTCTGTCATGCCAGGCAGGACTGGTGAATGCTACCCACATGTAGCCACAGGGTGATGGCTTACAGGTTGTCACAGAACTTTGACTATGACCATGGTGTGTATGGTCAAGAGGGTTCATGTAGGTGATAAACATCCTTAGTTTGACCTCAGGTAACGTGTGCACATACAATGCTGTGTGCAAAAATACGTATGTGTAAAGCTACGTATCCAAGAGTGTGCATGTAGATATGCTTCTGTGTGCAAGATTGTATAAGACTAGGTTTGAGGAACTAGAAGTCTAGGTGAGAACTCTGCATTTTTTTTTTTTTAGATTTTATTTATTTTTTATGTATATGAGTACACTGTAGCTGTCTTCAGACACACCAGAAGAGGGCATTGGATCCCATTACAGATGGTTGTGAGCCACCATGTGGTCGCTGGGATTTGAACTCAGGACCTCTGGAAGAGCAGTTGGTGCCCTTAACTGCTGAGCCATCTCTCCAGTCCGAGAACTCTGCATTTTTATGAGTACTCTGAATGTGTGCATGAAGTTAGTAATGTGGACATAGACATGCTGGCACCAAGAGAGGTGTGTGTGTGTGTGTGTGTGTGTGTGTGTGTGTGTGTGTATGCGTGCGCGTACTCGCGCATGCCCATACGTCCATGTGCTTGTATGTGTGGATCTTTGCTCACAGTGTTACATTTTGACTGATTTATCAGAAGAAAGTAGGTATTCCATGAAACTACAGTTAGATGTGTAGCAGTTAGCACTCAGAGGTCGGTTAAAGCTATGAGACAGGTAATTGGCTCGGTGAGGTCCAATATTTTTGTCTAATTCTAGAGCTTTTTCCATGGAAGACATAATCAAGCCTCTTCCATTCACAGCCCAGAAGCCACCCCCATACCCCTACACAGAGGCCTGGAATGGAGCAGTGGAATATAAGGGACAGAGGCAGTGTGAGGTTGTGCTAAAGGCACAGCTGAACTCTTAGCCATGGGTCCTCAGGAGGTCATCAGACCCCTCTGAACTCTGGTTTTCCATTGTCCAAAATGACACCACTGCATAATTATAGTTATTAACATAATGTATTAACCAGGCTGTGCTATTAAGAATATATTAGGCACGGAGCTCTTCTTAGGACATGACAGGGAGGCAGGAACACTGCACAAACTCAGGGCTCACCACTGGCCGGACTTGACCATTCCTGAAGACAGCACACGATTGAAGGAAGGTGAGTTTTAGGTTCCTGCAGCTCTGGTGCTGAGCAGCAGAGCTCAGGGTGAGGCTCAGGGTGAGGCAACCTCTGGAGCCGTCACTGGCTTGATGGCACTGATCTACCCTATGGAGTCATCTTTGCTGGGCAGCCAGGCTTATGTCTGCCAAGTAATGAAGAGGTATCCTTTGAGGGAAGCTGGCAAGATGCGGTGAAGGCTCAGCTCTGTAACTCATGTGGTGCTGCCAGCCTGGAAGTGGGAGGCCACCTAGCTCCTGTCAAATCTGATGGGGCTCTGATGAAACCAGACTTTGAGCAGGACAGCTAACTGCCTGGACTTGCAAAGTAGAAGCAGAGACGGCAGCATGAGCCCTGACCTTCTGGGGCTAGGGTAGGTGGCTAGAGGGGAGGAGGAAATGTAGGTGAGACTTGGTGGACCACTGGACTTGCAGACTAACTTTCTGTTCTGAGTGACTCTCACCTTCAGGGCCTTGCAGACGGGTGTGAAGTGAGGTTGATATATGGAAGGGAATTATATACCTTGAGCCTGTGGTGACAGTAATCATAGGTCCATATGTCTATGGCATGCACTGGTGCTTTCATTTGTATGTATGTGGTGTATGTGCGCATGCACACACGCTTGATTCCCCCATTGCTTTCAAGTCCTTCAGGAGCCAGGATTTATTTATGGATTCTGTGACAAGTAGCGGCTGCTCTATCATGTGCCTGGCCATGTCCTGCACTGGATGTGGAACTGAATTGGCCACAGGAGTGGCTCTGGAAAGCTCATTCTAGTGTAGGGAGCTGTGTGATGCATATAAACTCCAGCAATGCACCAGAAAAAAACTGGATGTTGCAGCCAGTTAGTCATGAGGAGAGCCTGAGAGCTCACAGGTACGTGCTTCAGGGCGTCTCTTTAACAGCTGAGCAACTCAGGCTGAAAGAGGTAAGGGAAGCTGTTTGTGAATCGAAAGCCATCTCAGTAAGAAGACAACATCTGAAGGCAGGTCTCACAAATCTACAGCCTACTGCTGTTCTGGAAACCATGCCTTCTGCGATGATTTGAGATGAGGTCTCTGTGAAATCTCTCTCCCCATGAATGAGTGGCTCCCTCCCAGTATCACATGACTGCAGGCACACAGCCACACCATGCTATGAGACTGGTGTCTTAAAACCAAGCCCTAAACTCAGCATGCAATGAAATCTCTACTTTAAAGAAAACTGCAACGTGCCCAGGGCTAATGGAGACAGTTCTTTTCTGTTCCACAGAACCTGAAAGAGGGAGGCCTGGCTGGGCTGGCAAGCCTTGTCTTTAGGGTGGTCATCAAAAGGCTGGAAGCTGAGGCTGGTTGGTGGTCCCTTTCTCCATGGGTCTCTCTGGAGCAGCTGCTTGGACTTCCTCCCAGTGCTGGTTACCTGTTATTACCATTAAAAAAGAAAAGAAAAGAAAAGAAAAGAAAAGAAAAGAAAAGAAAAGAAAAGAAAAGAATCAGGAAGCAAAATAGCTCACTCCGCCAAGAAGAGAAACCATGAATGGAGGATGTTTTCAGGAGGCTCAGACCACTGACTACTGCTAGAGCTGAGTCCACTGGGAACTGGAAAATTCCCTCATTTTGACAATGAAATCATTGGGAGTCCCCATGGGAAGGTACTGCTAAGGGTCTGAGGAAGACCTCAGATTCCAGCAGGGGACAAGAGAGCAAAGGGAAGGGAGGCTCACTCAGCATTGACTCTTCTGGGAGCTAGCTGAGGAGGAAAGGAGAGCTGACTAATAAAGAAGGCATGGGTTTGTGACTGGAGATGCGAGCGTATGTGCCCAAACAAAACAGCCTATGAAACACACAGCCTTGAGGGCCAGTAGGAGATGGAGAAAGGACGGGGGATAGAGAGGACCTGTTACTCAAAGCCTCGTGGAGAAGGGGAACGACCACCACCTAAGTTGGACATGTTGATAGCAGCCGCCATTGATTAAGCTAACTCGTATTCAAATGCTTTGTGTTTTAACTCATTGCCACTCCACACCACTTTTAAATGAAGTCCAGTTTTGGCTGCAGATTTGGATGTCTTTGTTCCGGTCAAAATTTGTGCTGAAGCTTGGTTCCCAATATATTTCAATATATGAAATCTGAAGGTGGTGTGACCTTTAGTAGTGGAACTTAATGGGAAGTGACTGGGTCATGAGCTTTAAGGGATTAATGCCAGTCTCAGAGCAATAGATTAATTCCCACAAGAGCAGATTAGGTGCCACAAGGGTGGCCTGCCATGACTTAGCTCGGCTTCTCTCAGCTCCCTTGTCCTCATACTGTATGAGCGCTCTCTCTCTCTCTCTCTCTCTCTCTCTCTCTCTCTCACACACACACACACACACACACACACACACACACACGCCATCTTGTGCCAGTCGCCATGTTTGGGTATGGCTAGGAAAACCCTCCCATAGCCTTACTGTTTGGACTTTCCAACGTCTAAAACTCCAAGACAGAAAATTGTTTGTTTTTGATACATGCAGCGTCAGGAATTTGGTGACAGTAACAGAAAACAGACTGAGGTAATTACACATCCCTTACTAATTCCTTCCACCATGAGGAAATAGCTGTAAAGTCTACAAGCGCATTAGGAAGGATTGAACACTCATCAAGGCTTCCTGTACCAGTGAGGTAGGGTGGGCTGCCAAGGGACACTGCAGGGAGCTTCTCTCTACAAGATTAGGGCTGAATAAGGTAGGGCTAGCTTTCTCAATGATCATCAAGGACTTTGGATTAGGATGTTTAACTTGAGGCAGTAGAGTTGGATTTTAACAGAGTCTTGCTCTGCAGCTCATCTGGCCAGGAAGTCACTACTTACTCCAGGGTGACCATGGAGCTCTTGGCAACTCACTTGCTTCATCTTCTATAAGCAATGGTTTTCTACCTGTGGGTCACAACCCCTTTGGGGGTCGGATATCACATATCCTGCATATCAGATATTTATATTACAATGCACAACAGTGACAAATTTACAGTTATGAAATAACGGAATAATTTTACAGTTGAGGTCACCACAACACAAGGAACTGTATTAAGGATCTCAGCATTAGGAAGGTTGAGAAACCCTGGTCTGGAGTGTTCAGATTGCAGGTGTAAGCCTCCCAAGTTGCTTTTGGTTGTGGTTTTGCCAGGTGAAGGAAACTCCTCCCTCCCCAAATTAAAGCTAGTAAGTAGCTCTAATGCATAAACAGACCACATCATACTTCCATGAAACACAAGGCTTATGGTCTCTTAACTTTGATGTTCCTGGAGCAGCTGGTGGGTCACCACAAGACCAGCCTCCTCTGATAACCTGATAAGCTGCAGCGTGCTGTCAATAAAATTCTGGCAGATGCCCACTACCCTGGGCTCTGTCACCCACCTTTCATTTCCCCTGGTGGCAGGAGTGGGAAGATCTGAGAAGGTTATCCCAAAGGAAAGTGAGAAAGCAGCAGGGGCTCCAGGTAAAGACGTCAGTCCCTGGCAGGCTCCAGCAGAACCCTGAAGCTGACTGGGCGGTCACCATGTCTTGAGAATAACAAAACATTGCTTTCTATGTCATGAGTGCCAGCCCCAAGAAGAGCTGTCATCACTCGCCATACTGAGATCTTCCACACCCTTCTATATTGCTGTCAGAGTGCGCCACTAAGCGGAGGACATCTACAGCGAGCTATGGCTGCCAGTCTCTGGAGCAGAGACTAATAGTATTAGTAGTAGTCATTAAAAGGGTCTGGCCCTACACAGGGCTTAGCTTTCTCTTGTGGTGACTTCCCATCCAGAGTCAAATCCCCACCACTCAGTGAAACAAACAATTTAGGGACAAGAGCCTCATTTGCAATGACCACCATTTTGCATCCCATACAGTGCATCCCAGAGTGGGCTGCGGTGCACCCAGGTGTCCGTCCTCAGCTCAGGTCATTTCTGCCACACATCCCAGGGACTCAAGCCCAGCTCCCTAATTTCTCCCATCCACCTATCCCACCCCTAGTTTCTCCTTGTCCCATTTCCTGGCCCCTGCACTTCTCCAGCTCAGTGATGAGCCATCTGGTCTCTGCAAAAGCAATCTAGCAGGAGAAAGCTGGAGATACAGCATTTCCTCCCGCAGCTGGGAAGGAGGTTAATTCTCAAGTGACCTGGGGTTGTGGGTAGAGGGGGGATTTAAAGATGAAATGGCTTAATAGCTTCTGGAAAAAAGAAGAAGGGAGAAAAGGGCAACACAGATTCAGTCTTTTTTTCTTTTAAAATCAGTTCTATTCGGGTGCAATTATATACAATGAAATCCACTCACTCTAAGGGCATGGGCTGATAAGCTCCGACAGACGTCTGCCGTTGGGTAACTGCTGTCATTATCAAGATGTAGAGCATTTCCATAGCCCCAGATGACCCAAGTTCCTTCCCGTGTGGCAGAAACAGACCCTCTGCCTTTTCTAGACTGGCCTTGGTTTACTGGAACACATTGGAAACCCATCCATATTGGGGTGTGTGGGCTGGTTCCCCTTTACATGGCATGTATTACACCATACAAATATGTTACAGTTTGCTTGTCCCTTTAGCAGATAAATGGGCATTTAAATGGTTCCTTTTTCCCCCTACTATGTGTCTCTGCTGCTATGAATAGTTTTGTGTCCCTATGTGTTTTTATCTTGAGTAAATACAGTTGCAGGGGCATATGGCAAGAGTGTATTTAACTTTATAGGAGACTGACAGACTGCCGTTTTGCTTTCCCTCTGGAAGTGTGGGAGCGTTCCGGGAACTGTACAACCATGGTGACACTTGGCATTGTGGTCAGGACTGAAAGGCCCACCGACATGGCCTTCCCCCTCATGATGTACCTCTCTATTTACTGCTGTACTTGTTCCTCTTAAATGCCCTGCAAGGCCAGATGTTGCTGTTGGCCTGGTGAAACTATTGAGAACACGGGTGTCCTGAAAGATAGGTGGCCCATGAGCACATAGGCTCATTGGGATCCAGGTTTAGGGACTTCCAATGCCTTGCAGCTGTTCCACAAGCCAGCCTGAGACAGAGTGATGGCAAGATCCCAGGTCAGGAAGAAATGCTTCATTTGGACTCTGTGGACATATGGACTACACTCAGGAACACTGACCCTTCACATGGACAGGCTCTAGTGGTCTGCCTTAAAATAGCCTTTTGGGTCTCATCCTAGAAACCCCAGGAGCAAACCTGCTATTCCTTCCTCCTGTCTCTTGGGCTCCCTCACAGCCTCTAGAACACAGAACCATGTGGGGATGATTCTCCAGAAGGGTGGGAAGGGAAGGAGGAAGAGAGAAAGGAGAGAGAAGCTGTGTCCTAGAAATTAGGGAGCCAGGTATAGGCTTTAGGACAGTGTCAGGGGAAGCATCAGACCTGAGCAAAGGAGATCATGTGAGGCTGTAATTCCTGAAATTACTCATGGCTTCCTTCCCAGCTGCAACCACACAGGAGCTTTAGCCTTTGTCAATGTACTGAGGGCCAGCCTTGTGCCAGGCACTGATCTCAGTTTCCCAAAAGGGCCAGGGGCACAATCCCTGAGTCAGCTTGTTGAGCTGTCATTGTACCTTAGCTACCTACCTGTTGCCCTGACCCAATACTAATGCAAACTACTTATGAGAAGAAGTGCTTATTTTGACTCACGTTTCCAGGGGAGGAGGGGTCGGTCTGTCGTTCAGGTGGGAGAATGCAGTGGCTGGGTCAGCTCAGTTGGTGTCAGAGGAAGTGTGTGGTAGAGCTCCTCACATGGCAGCCACACCAGGAAGCACGGAGCTCTGGTTCGAACCAGAGCTGAGTAGATTCTTCACAGTCTGGACTTCATGTCTAAAGGGTTCACAGACTCCAAAACACAATGACCACTAGCTGGGAACCAAGTGATCAAGCACATGACCCTGGGAATGTTGCGCTGTGATAAGGTTGGGCAAGTCGCTTACCCCTTTCTTTTTTGTACAGCGCACACCATCAAGAGTTGCCTTGAGGAGGGAGGTAAAAGCATGTAAACTTGACACATCACTAATGGTTCACAAGCAAAAGGTGCCTCAGTTTCTTCTCTTGACAGAGTTTTGTTGGTGGTTGATGTTTTGTAAAGATGAATGATCTTGTGTGTAAAAACGATTGGTATAAAGTGATAAAACACGATTACTGGTATTTTCTTCCACACTTAACCATCGTTTATCTGTCTGTCACTGATCAGTCATCTACCATTCATTTTGATCACCCAGACCTGAGACCATAACAGTGCTCTCCTGGTTTTTCCACCGATGTCCCTTTTGTAATCCAGGACCTGTGCTCCTGGTGCATCATGCAGTTCTTGTGTCTCCTCGGTGTCCTCTGTGTCAAATTCTATCTCCTGTGGTTTTTATGATCTCAGAAGTTTGGGGGAGTGGCATTAGTGGAGTATCCCAATTTTAGAACCTAAACCATCTGTGTGTTTCTCATGATCACACCCAGCCTATGAGTTTCAGAGAAGGAAGATGACACGGGAAGCACCTTTCCCATGGCAGATCCCATTTCATCTCCAGTGAGAATGAGCTGCTTCTTTGGCTCCCCCTAATGCTCCCCTTCAAGGCAGAGGGCAGGGCAGAGGCTGTAGGTAACATTTAGCCAATGGAAGCTAAGGCTTGCTTAGGCCAGGGGACTTGGAACATGATCTTGAGCAGGGGAAGGGATCTGAACCTGCAACTCGGTGTGCGCTAAAACCTCAGGGGAAGACAAGAAAGGAAGCTTTGGGAGCAGTTGGGAAGGCTCTAGGGAAGTCGATAGAGGGACAGTGGGAAAGGGGTGGAAACCTTAGCTTCCGAGAGACCACAAAGCATAAAGTTCAACTAAGACTGACCCCCCACCCCCAACACAGCATGGCCCGCACAGCATGGCCAACTAGCCACCCCTGGAGAGTAGAAGGCTTCCCAGACATTAGGCTTGTATCAGCCATGGTGTGTGTAAGTGCAGTTAGAAAACTGAGGGTCTAGGGCTCCTCAGGGCCTGCCTTCCATGACTGGACAGCAGAACAGCTCACAGCCTGCTTTAGAAACAGACAGTCCCCTCAGGCACCGGGTGTCTGCTGGTAACTGTGGCTTGCTAGGTTCTCATTCCTGAAATACTGCCTGGCTGGGCAACAGGCTTCTTGTCTGCCTATGTGCTTGATGGCCCTTCCAGGACTCTGAGCCGCCTGTGGACATAGGAGAGGCTGATAGACTGGAAGTATAGGTAAGGCTTTACCTGCACACTTGGTTTATGTGCCCCACCTCCCACTGCTGGGGCTCTGAGCCCGTCTTCTTCCTGTAAGAGGCCTGTCTTCAACTCCCCTTTTCAAGCCAGGAAGTTCTGGATATTATTGCAATGTCTTTTGGTTCCAGACAGTTCTCTACAAAGTTTCTGATTTGTCCCATGAAGCCAGAGCTGGAGGAGGAAGTGGTGGAAGCCACAAGACTGATCATAGGACAATTCTAGATACATTGTCTCTATTCTGGGCCTCATTCTCAACTGTAGCATGTGTGGTTAGAGCCAGACGGTTCGTTTTTCTCCTCCCCCTCCTTCCTCTCTCCTCCTCGTCCTCCTCCTCTTCCTTCTCCTCCTCCTCCTGCTTCTCCTCCTCCTCCTCTTTACTATTATTATTTGCTCTCCCCACCACTCTGTCTGTTGGGGGTATTGGTGCATGAAACTAAAAAAAAAAAAAAGAGCCCTCCCATACTATCGCTGGCTACTCTCTGGCCCTGGCAGTCTCGCCGCCTCCATGGCTAGCCCCATGCAGCGACCATTCTTTTGTTGCACATTCTGCTCACATTGCCAGCCATCCACCCCTGTGGTTAGTGGTCACAAATTCCCATAACCCAGTAAAATCAAAACTCTAGAGGCTTGTGATTTATCTGTCAGATTTATATTAGTAAATTCTCAACCCACAAAACTCCCGCACAATGAACTCAAAACTCAACTGATTTAAACACAAGCTGCACCCCTAGATGGGGCAAAAGTACCCTGTTTATTATTTAATCATCTAAGAAATCCCCAATACTTATGGCTCTCAGGACTGTACGGTTCTGGCTCCTCTTCCTCTCCTATAGGTTCCATCTTCCTCTTCTTCCTTTTTCTCTCTCTCTGTACTCTCTGTCCTCCTCTCTAAAATTCTCCACCCGCCTTCCTTTTCCACTGCCCAATCACAGGCTGTCACCTTGTCTGGTACCCGCCCTCACCTGCATATAGACAGCAATCCACAGGGTATATGTCCACATGTGCATGTTGTGTGCATCTGGAAGTCAGAGGTTGACACTAGGGTATCTTCCTCCATGGGTTTCCTTTTGGTTTTGGGGGGGTGGTTGGAAGCAGATTTTTGTGGGGAGATTGGGAGCAGGTTCTGATTGAACATTAGCTGGCTGCCTGGAAAGTTTCTGGGGATCCTCTTATCACTGTGCCCCGACAGCTGGAGTGCTGGCTGGGTACCTGAACTCAGGTCCTCATGTTTGGGTGACAAGCATCTAACTCCTGAGTCACCATCCCAGCCCCAGTTATTTTCTTCATTGCCCTTTCATTTATTCTTTAGACGTTGAATTCATGCTCTTAGACATGCCAAGCCTTCATTCTCTCATTGAGCTATGCTCTCAGCTCTTGCCCTTTTACAATGACATATTCGTTAAATAACAAACTAATAAATCCATAATCATAGGCTATATCCTAACCTATCATTGACAATCCTTTAAACTAGAAAATTCAAGATAAAGCCTATATGTGATTCCTGAAGTGACATCAGTATTTGTGTTGGTTTCTGACACTCTCTGTTCCCATCCAAGTATATAGTCAGTTTAATGTATTTCCAGTAATAACAAAAACACAAATTTATAGTTGACGTTTTTTACATTTTTGACATTTTTTTGGTCACTGTCACACTGAGCATTGCTTTTCCTCTTGTACTTCTGACCTCTTCTCTTTTTGTCTCAGCTTCGTCTGCTACAGGAGCCAAAGTTAACAGCTTAGTCTGCACATAAACCATGGAGCGCACACATGTAGAATTCACATTCAGGGATGTCCTAGTTTGCTTTCTGTTGCTGTGATAGTCACCATGACCAAAGGCAACTTGAGAAAGAAAGGGTTTATTTGGCTTACACTTCAATGTAACAGTCCATCATTGAGGGAAGTCAGAGCAGGGACTCAAAAAAGAAACCTGAAAGCAGGAGCTGAGGCTGAGACCACCAAGAAGCAAGGGACCACCACGCACTGGCTTGTATCTTGGGGCTTGTTCAGCCTGCTTTTTTATACAACTGGGCTCACCTGCCCCGGAGTGGTACTTCCCACAGTAGCCTGGGCCTTCCTACGTCAATGATTAATCAAGAAAATGCCTCCGACAGACTTCCCTACCAAAGGCAAGCATTCTCTCAATTGAGGTTCCCAGATTTTCCAATTTAGCCCTAAGTGTGGACATCTGTTCTCAGACCAAGAGATAAAGTACTGGTTCTTTTGGGCAGGCATGTAATTACAAGGCACAGATGAAGGTCCCACATGTTTATCACCCATTCCTTGCTGCCTGGAGCATTATTTCTAGCTGTTCTTCCTTCCCACAAAGCAATGCTCCCTTAAACATTTGGAATAAATACCTTTCTGAGAAATATTTGAGTCCTTGCAAGTATAAAATCACAGAAGTGGTATTTCTGGATGGGAAGACATGTCCTTCCTAATTACCCCAAGCAGCTATAAGAATTCATACCTACTCGGGCAGAGCTGAGAGCCCCTGTCTCCCATACTCTTGTAAGACTGGGAGTTAGCAATCTTGTTAATGTTTGCCCGTCTGATAGAAAGGCTATGGTACCTCAGTGCTAGCTTAATTTGCATCTTGCCGGTTACAAGCTCTATGGAGCATCTCTTTGTATATCTATCGGCTCCTTAGATTTCCTCTTCTTCCAAGAACTATTCCCACATTTTTCTCTCCTGGCTTTGTCTTTTCCTAGTGGATATATTAGAACTCAATGTAAGAAGACTATTAACTTGGCAGAATTGCAGAGAGAAGCAACTTGAGGTACAAGAGGTTTATCTTAGCAGTTTTAGAAGTCACAGTTCAGCATGGCAGGGGAGACACGGGGACTGGAGCAGCTTAGACCATGGTGGGAACCACTGTTCGGTGGTAGTGTAGATCTGCAGCGTGGCTTTATTCATATGCTAGAAGCTCCGGAAGCAAGAGACAGGACCAGGTACCCACCTTTATCAGCCGTGCATCTTTATCCTAAAGGTTCAACAGCCTTCCTAGACAGCACCTCCAGTTAGACCAAGCATTCAAACACAGAGGCCCATGGGGAACATCAGACTAGCGTTCAAACACAGGAGCCCATGGGGAACATCAGACTCAAGTCTTAATACCTTCTTCTGTACATGGTGCAAAAATAGTATTGTTTTACAACAATAGGGTTTCATTACATAGTACTAGCTGGCTTGAACATGTTATATGGCTTAGGCCAGCCTCAAAGTGATCCATCTACCTCAGCGTCTGATACACCACAATGCCAGTATATCTTTTTTTAAAAAAATGGCATCTTTGTCTTCTCTTTGGTTCAAAAACATCTCCCCAACTCATAAGCTATAGTTCTGTTTCCTTTTGATTTTTTTCTTGCTTAAATATATACTCTCTGTGTTATTATGTTTATCTATTTAAGGTAGGCTCCACTGTTACTTTTTTCCATGGAAATAGCTGAATGTTGTTCCCTATATAGATCTCTGATCTCAGAACCTAGGGACTCTTAAGAGGTACCTGGGTGGCAGATTCTAAAATTGGGTGGGGGGGTCTGCAAAGTGGAACAAAATCTCTGCTCCCCGAAGACATAACTGTTCCCCCTTTGTTGTTCCACAAAACGTGCTTTAAGTAAAGTATTGCTTTGGACAAGGTACTCTGGACTTAAAGGAGGTCTGAAACCCTATTTCATATGACCCAGGATCCTTCTAGACCAATAGGTCTAGACTTAAGAAAGGAGAGTTGACATCAGGACAGGGTCACTTCACCAAACAACAAGTGTACTATTAGCCCCAAGTTGACTCAAAGCAGGTACCAGAATCACAGTGTGTTAGTGGGGAGGGGTCCTTGGCAGCCTGCAGTTTATAAAGGGACCTGGTGCTTATAAACCCCTTCCAGACCACATGAACTCAGAGTCCCTGGGGTACTGAACCTAGGGATGGTATATTTTAAAATCTGGTGGCTCTAATAGGCAGCTAGAGTTGAGAACCACTTCTCCAGTTCAACTTCCTGGTCTCAGTAAAAGTGCAAGTTGTCTCAATAGAGCAGATATGGAGGCCCACTGAGGTGAAACATAAATACACATGGGCATCCAGAGTGCCAGTGAGAACCCGCACTTCCCCCTCTCATCTCCATCAGATATCTTGCTGACACCCCAGACTTCCAGGAGGCAACCCGAAGTCCTTCTGCATGCTCGGAGGCTTTGTGTGCGTGCAATGGGCCTTATAGCAGTTTACAATGCCAAGTCCTCGTGTTTAGCCCTTGTTCTGCCTTACAGAACTTCTAAGGCACAGGATCATAAAGAACTAGAATAAAAAAGGGTTCCATGAATGGAGAATCGCAGGTGGGAGCCTCTTACAGAGATGCACACTGCAGTACAAGAGTGGGAGACCAAGGGAGGATTGTGCTAAGGGCCTGTGTTTGAATTGGCCCAGGAATGATTGGGGAAACCTGGATGGTTGGGTAACATGTTCTGCACACTCTTCCAGAGCAGTGTTTGGTTGTGGGAGGTTCTCAGGTAAGACAGCCAGGTTTTGGGAGGGAAGATGCTGAGGGATCTTCAGAACTGGGCGTAGCCAGCCTTACACTCTGACCTTCTCCCCTCTCTGCCTGCAGGAATGAGACTGTGCTGCACCAATTCTGCTGCCCTGCCGCTGACACAGAGCAGAAGCCTGCCTGCTCCGACCTGGCTTCCCAAAGGTGCGAATTGGACTTTTCTCCACTCCCTGCCACCCTCCTTCCTGTCTGAGCCCAGCATCCAACACTAGCGGCTTTGGCCTCCTGTTAGTCTTGTGTGGTCTGTTCGCTTTTCTCCACCTTCCCATCTTCTCATTCCTCTTTCCTTCCTCTGGTCCTGCGTGAGCGATTCCCACTCTTCAAGGTCATTATACCGCATTACTCTATACCCAGCCATGTTCCTTCCTTCCAATCAGCTTGTGTAAATTATGGATTTGGCAAACAAGAGAGATGATTTTGACTTTGCACATGTGGGTATTCCTTGGGACAGAGCGGCTGGACTCAGTGGATGCTCAATCCATGCACTCTGCCTCGCCTTCCTGTGGCAGATTCAGTTTTCCTACCGATCTTTCTCCTTCCAAAAAGGGGCCAAGGAGACTGGCTTTAATTGTGAGGATTTCTCAGTCCTCACTGGGCTGGCTGACAACCTGGAGAGGAAGGGCAGTGGAGACACGGCAGGCTTGGTGTTACTGCCCTGCACTGTCCTCATTCTGTCTAAGCCAATCACATTCCCTCTTGCTTCAGTCACCTTTGCTTGTGGTCCTGTTGCCAGGCTTTCACCACACCCCATCTGTGCGTCTCTCCCTCCCTGCCTTGTGCTTTTAGCATCCCCCCTCCTCCTCCTCACCCACATCACTGTCACCTCCATCTTTCCTCTTCTCTCAGTCTCTGCCAGTTTCTCACCTTTCTCTTTCCTTCACATCACCTGTATTCTGGCCCCATCTCAAATTTCCAGACTTGGAAATTACATTAATTCTTTAACATCCCTGACCCTCAGTTTCCTCATCTGTAGAATAAAGAGCTGGGTCTGTCTAGAAAGTAGCATTTACATGTATTGTCTCTGATCTCTGAGTAGCTCCGTGAGGCAGAGCAGGCAGGTGATCCTCCCTGCTGTGCATGGGTGGAGAGGGAGGTTGATTCATGGACAGTCCACAGTCATATGTAGTCAACACCAATGCCTGGGCTTGAACTGGGGGCTTCAACTCTCAATACTTACCATTTTCATATTTGAGATTCTATGATTCTACAATTGTGTCCTTTTCACTCCTGGGGAAACAATGAGGAATATTTTAAAAAAGCACACACACTCACACATATCACACACACACACACACCAAAAGGCATTGCTACTCAGATGTCCTTAAGAGGAGTAATACAAAAAGATGAGACTCTGAGGCAGATACTAGGGGCCAAGAGAGGGACTCATAATCTTGGTTCTTAAATCCAAGGCTTAGGAAGAGGTTGGGGGTTCCCTGAAGCTGGCCAGGATAGAGGAAGGGAGACAACATGGAAGTGCCACATGTGCTCCATTTTGCATGGTCTCTCCCAACTTTGAGGCATAAGACACACAAGGCTCCCATCTAGTAGGGCACTGGGATAAAAAAGTGAAAACAGTTCATCAGGAAATTAGGAAAAAGAGCAATGAAAGACAGAGTGGGGTGTGCAAAGAGGAGAGGAGTTCTGTGGGGACATAGGTGACACCACAGGATGAGACAGAGGGCACTGGCTCCTTTCTTTGGACGGACACTGTTCAGTTGGCAGAGGAGGAGAAGTGACCTCCTGCCCAAGCAGTCAACGCAATCTTCGGTGAACATGGTGCTGGTACTGCCTAAGCACAAGACTCCTTCGGGAAGGTTGAACAAGGATGCTAAGGCCGGATAGGGCAGGCTCTTTCCTTATCTCTCTTCCAACCTCACTGTCTTCCGTGTCCTGCTGCATGGCTCCCCTGGACCCACTCTATTCAGTAGCATCAGGAAGGAGTACAGTGCCCTGTGACGGTGAAGGTTTCCAAGGCTTAGAGTGGATGGTAGAAAAACCCTTCTCTTACTTCCGGAAGGCTTGCTGTGTCTCTGCTAAAAGTTTGGGCAATAGGCTTCGAGACTGGAGGTACTGGGGGAGGAAAAACAAGAGACGTCTCAGGAATGTTTCAGGAGGGCCTCCTAGGTCCCTACAAGGAACATGAGACAGGCAATCATCCCAGATTGTCTTCAGATTTCAGCTATAGTCTCATCTATCTGGCTTATAGTTTCCTATAGTCTGTTTAATCTATTTGTCCTATGCCAGCTTCTTGGATCCTTTGGGAGGACTGCTCAACAACTCATATGTCTGTTGGTTTCTGGGAAAACTCCAAACTAAGACAAATTTTCTCCCATTAGAATCCCAGCATCTGTTCCTGAGCCTGACACAGCCCTTTGTCCCACTCCTTGGACCAGGCATCCCACCTCCAGAGACAATAGACGAAACTTACCGACAGCTCATCAAGAAGGCCATGTCAAGGTCAAAGACCAGACTATAGGCTAGCACAGGCATGCCAGATCCTCTGAACTGCCCTTAAACATCTTGCCATTGACAGACCAGTTTTCTACCATCTCTGTCAGTCTCCAGACAGAGAACTTCTGGAGATAAACTTAACTGGTCTCAACAGAAGACTTTGAGTGACAAAGAATCCAAAACCAGTAAGATCTTTTATCCAATTCTGGAATCTCTTCCTCTTTTTCCTCTGATTTCCAGCTGAGGTCAAGGGCAGCACAAGTTTGTATCATATCAATTCTCCTATTGCAGGGCTGAGTCGGGGACCCTACCTGTTTCTTAATCCTCAGGCTCTTCTCATAGGGGATGCAAGAGTTTATCTATCTGTTCAATTGTGTTATCTTGAGACCAACACTGTAGACAGAAAGTCACAGGGATCTACAGGGACCCACTTGCTCCCAAAGAAGCAGAGAAGCCCAGTCATAGGGAAGAGAGGACAGCCTCCCTGGGTCCCCAGCTGGTAGCTGTGTCAGGAATGACTCTCTCTAGACCTGGAGCCTGCCAGTGAGTGCTGCTTGTTGGAAAGGGAAGAGCTGGAAATGAGTAAATCTGAAAGCTTTTCAGTGAAGGGGAAGCAGGGACGGGCACCAGGGAGCCAGGTGCAAAGGAGCGGCTGTGGCAGAGCCTGCTGAAGCAGGATGAAGAGGCAATATTGCAGTGAGCACCAATGAGACTGACTCCCACACAGCTCCGGCAAACAGCCTGTGCTTGCTAGCTAGGGAAATAAACCCTCAAGTGAGAGCCTGGGGAGCTAGACAAGCCCCACTCTGCATCGCATCTCTGTGACCAGGCAGGAAACCACAGCTATGTGCCAGCTTCTCTCCCTCTTAGCACCCTGCCTGGGGACCTGGTGCTGGCCCCCTCTCTCCCTCCCTCCCTTCCTCCTCCTCCTCACTACTGTGAAAACAGGGCTGTGCTCTGAGAGCTGAATAAGCTTGTAATTGCAGCTACCAGTGACATTCGGAACAATGGATGACCCAAGAGCTGGCCAGCCACCTCCCAGCAGCTCTCAGAATTGCAGCCCACTTCTCTCTGTGGGTGGTAATGGGACTGAGGTGAGGACGGTTGGCTTCCATTAGAGTAATGGTAGGTGGGTGGCAGGATTGGCGTGAAGCAGAGGAAACCCAGCTGGAGGAAGAGGAACCCACAGCTGGAAAGCCTGGGGCCCCTGCATCCAGAAGAGAGTTCTCCCTTGGAGCCTGCTCCATCTCCATTGCCTCAACCCTTTTTCCAGGCAGTCATTCCAGCATACCCACTCCAGATGTGATGTCCAAATGCACACAAGGACTTATGGCAAAAGGACCGGGGCCAGTAAAATCTGGTAGCAGAGTCAAGTCCAACTCCAAGGCCTAACCAATCCATCTAACCAC
This sequence comes from Rhynchomys soricoides, assembly GCA_019843965.1. NCBI lineage: Eukaryota > Metazoa > Chordata > Mammalia > Rodentia > Muridae > Rhynchomys > Rhynchomys soricoides. The sequence continues at coordinate 4,786,459 of JADRCH010000155.1, read as the reverse complement.
ATCCCTTGATCTTAAATCACATATATTTCCTTTTGAAAGTCTAGTGGATGCAGAAATAAAAAGAAAAAATGAAAATGCTCTCCAATCATATAGCATGAACTACTACTGATAATATCTGAGTGGACAACCTTCTATTTTGTTTCTCTATGCCTTGAGTTTTATGTTTTCCCACCATTAAAAGAATTGGAAGAGGAGGAAGAGGAAGAAGAAAAAGAAGGAGGAAGAGGAAGAGGAGGAGGAGAAAGAAAAAATGAATGAATGAATGAATGAATTTGTAGCCTGCATCCTCCTCTAGTACGCAGCTCCATAGTTTCTCCAGGGCCTCCAGTCCTAACCAGGCTTCCCTGGTCCTACCATACCTGCCTCAGGTAGTGACCTACAGGCCTTAACTGGTAACCAGTTGACCAGCGATGCCTACAGTAGGTCCTAGAGATCGGCAGGATGCTGGATCAGCTTAGTACCCTCAAGGCGGGATCTTTCTGGGAGGACTATCAAGCAGAGATTCTGCATTGGCCTGGGGAAACCCCTAATTCATCCACCTCCAGCCTCCACCCAGCTGGCTGTAATGGGCCTGAAACAGATCAATGGACCAGCTTGTGTTTACTAGACAATTACAGTTTTCACATGCTTGTTCCTGTAGTCACTGAGGCCCACAGGCTGCCTGAAACCTATCTCACCCACTGATTTAGATCAGCCAAGGGGGTCATCCAGGTCATACTGCTGGGGCATCTTCCCATGATATCCCTCAAGATACCTGGGGCAGACCCCTAGCCTGTCAGGCCCTTGGCCCTGGAGCCTCAGTGTTCTCACAGCAGGGAGGCAATGTATGGCAGGGGAGACAAATAAGTTTTAAAAAAAAGAACCCCTCCTTCAGGGATCCTGCAGGGTCCTGCCCTGGCACAGCTGACCCACTAGTCCTCCCATATATAGACTATGGGACAGAATGGCCCCTCCAGAAAAGGGGGATTGAAGCCTAGCCTTGCTTCTCACTGGGACTTCTGAGTATCCTAGAGACAGCATCCATCTGGATCTGGAGTCATGTAAAGGGGTGAGGAGCACCAGGTCTTAGAGGGGAAGAAATTTGACTCTGAGAAGCTGTGGGCATCTCCCTTTTGGTCCCATCAGAAGCCCATTCATGGACTTCCAGAGCAGAATGAACCACACCCCTGGAGTACCTTGGAGTCCCACAGTGTCCATCATCAGCACAGACAGCCCAGTTTTCTAGTGAAGCTGTTTTAACTTTATTTACTGAGACTGTCTTAAGCGAGTCCTTGCGATGTTCTTTTCTGGTTCCTGTGAACACCATCCTCTCCTTGACGGCCTGAAGATTTCCCTTCTGAAGGGCACTTTTATAGGTCATTATCATTTAACCGATCACCCATCTATAAAAGTAATTTGTAATTCTCACAATGTCAACCAAAAGCAAACAACTAAATCTTTTTAAAAAATCAAACCAAGAGTTGGAGAAAAGAAATCGTCTATAGCAAGACTGGTTTAATCATATTGGGCATTCTGAAAGACATTATTTCATTTTTAGAGGCTGAAGATAATTTAAGATGGGGGCATCTAGAGATTTTTTTTTAAGATCTCTTAAAAGGACAAACAGTAGACATGGTGGCAATATGCCTATAATTCTAACATACCAGAGGCTGTGGCAGGGTCTTCAATAGTTCAAGGCCAACCTGAGCTACATAGGAAGATCATGTCAAAAGAAAAATTAATAAGACAACGACTGTTGGTGAGAAGATGGAGAAGACCAGTGTGTGCGGCTGTCCCTGGCAGGAGGAAGAGCCAGAGGAGTGAAGAGAATGTTTCCAGTGTTGTAAAAGCGTGGGGCAAGAGGGGCCACTGGAAGAGGCTGCTCATCTCTGTTCCCGTTGGGGCTGATGTACAGTTGGGGCCCCCAGAAGCCCAGAACTTTTGCCAGCACAGTAAGAAAAGGGACATCCCCTCTCTGTGCCTTAGTTTCTTCAATATGGTCTGAGGGCACTATCAAATCCCAGTTTTTGTCCTGGACTTGACACTCTTTTGCTCCACATCCAAGGACACATGTGATTCAAAGAGGACTGAGGAGGTTGGCCCTCACCTTGATCCTCACGAGCAGTGTCCCAACAAAACATCAGCTACATGTTTCTCAGTATGGAACTGGCAGCCTAGATATCCTCCTGACCAACCTTGGGGAAGAATTTTGTCTCCCCTTGGAGAAGATAAGCCAAGAAGGTAGAGGCTAGCAAAGACCAGAAGCCATTCAAAGACAGCAGCCACCAGTGGTGGCTGTGAGACCTGCTTCTTTTACTCATGTTTGAATGTCTCACCTTGGTTGGACCACAGGTACCAACACCCACACAGACTGGGAGCTCTCAGTGTGGTCATCATGCTCTACGTCTATGCCAAAGCTCCAGGGAAGCTATCTTACCAAATATATTTGTAAGAGATTGGTGTATCTTAACAGGCTAATTTGTGAAGGAAAATCACCTTAGTGAGCAAGATTCTGTTTGTATATTACTGAAAACATGAGTCCCCTTTCCCCTCCAGGGATCAAAGGATGGTCCCCAAAGGGATTTGGTGCCCTCCAAAGGCAAGGGAGTAGTGAAGTGCTCAGCAGTAGAAGATGGATACAGGGCATCTTCATGACAGTCCAATGTGGAGCAAGTGACAGTGGCAACTAGAGTCATTCAAATTCAAGTTCAAATCAAGGCATGGTGCTTACAAACGTAACCTTGGTTAAGTGACTTAATGGGTCTCATCTTCACCAACGTGAGGCAGAGACAGTAACAGCTCTCATTTTTGGGATGTTTGGGGGCACTAAATATGATAATGAGTTGGGAAGATGCCTGATATATCCTAAGAACTAAGTGGATGCTAGCTTCTTGAAAGCTAGACTTTCTAGGAATAGGGTGATGGTAGAGTACTTACCTGGAACACATGAGACTCTCGCTTCTACTCCAACACACACACACACTCAAGGGGTGGAGGAGCAAGATTTTCAATACAACTGAGAAGTGTTTAGATCAATAGCCAGCGGTGGACCAGTGGAAGACAACATAAAGTATGAAGGTGTATTTTGGCTCACAGTTTCAAAGGCTACAGTCAATGGTCATGTGGTTCCACTGTTTCTGGACCCCTGGGAGTACCACATATTGTGGAGGGAACACATGACGATGGAAGTTACTTCCTTCAAGGCAGTCAGGAAGGAGTGAGATGCAAGGAGAGATGGGCTCACAGGGAAGAAAGAGAACAGAGAAGAAGAGAGGGGTTGGGGTATCACTATCCCTCTGAAGATCACACCCCAGTGCCCTAACTTCCTTCCACCAGACATCATGTCCTAAATGTTCTTCTGCTTCCTAGTAGTGCCACAGATTAGCAACCAACACATGGCTTGGGGGAGCACTTCAGGTTGAAATTCTAACAGTCACTGTGCTGGGCCCCTCAGAGAGAGGTCCTTTTTTATAAGCATGGCAGGTGGTGGGTTCACAGGGAGGGACCCCCAATTCAAAGATGTCTGTTCTTACCTGTGGCAAATACAGTACTGGCTGAAAAGAATCTGACATTCAAGACAGGCTCTGAATGGATGGTCTTACTTAAGGCAGAAATCACAAAAAGATTGTCTCAGATGAATGCCACGTAACTAGAGCAACAGATTTTGGGGATTTTCTAGACATCAGGCAGGAGATGGAGTGGTAAAACCAGGCTTGGAGGCTGTGATGATATCGAGAGCTAGGCATTGTATCAGAAAGGTCTCCTTGCTATCCCAGAGCCTACCTGTCTGCTCCTCAGAGAGGATAAACTAATTTACTCTTAAGAGTAATGCATTTGTGGTTCAGTCCTGCCCCACAGCTGCTGAGCAAGCTGGGTTCTCTGAGGCTTCCTCCCAAAGTCAATATGTAGTGGAGAGGCTCTGGACGATGCTCACCATCTCTGATGCTGCAGTAGGCTGGCTTTCCTTCCTACTAGGACTGCAGGGAATAGTGGAGCCAGTCTGATATCATAGCTTGTTTTCTACTGGAGCAAGAGAAACCAGGCAGGGCACTAGAAAGCCTCGTAGGAGGGAAACTGAGAAGGGCTCCAGGGGTCCTGGAAGGAGTCTTGCTCCATAGTTACTGAGGGTGTTTGAGACGACACCTACTCTCCTGGTGATGCTGCTGTATCCAACTCTGAGCCCTGCAGTAATTACCTTTCATAATGACCACAGTACCCAATAAAAACACTTCAGGTTTCCAAAGGTTTCAGTCCATCATGGAATGGACGGCATAGCAGAACAACTGAACAACTTCATGGCAGTGGAAGCTTGTGGTAGGAGTTGTCCAAATTATGGAGGACTAGGAAGCAGAGAAACAGACAGGAAACAGAGGCTGGGTATAACCTCCAAAACCCTGCTCCAGTACAGGCTAGGCCCTGGCTCTCACAGTATCCAGAGCCTCCTGTCTTGGTTACTTTGACTGCTCGTCTGACAAAGTACCCTGACAAAAGCAACTTAAGGAGGAAGTTAGACTCATAATTTGAGGTTAAGGTCTGCCATGGCAGGGAAGCCACAGCAGTGGGAGGTTGAGGTGGCAGCCATAGTGCAGCCACAGTTGAGAAACAGAAATACGAATGTGCGTTTGGCTCACTTTCTCCATTTCGTACAGTCTAGAACTCCAACCCAGAGAACAGTGAGCGGATCTTCCCACCTCAGTTGCTCTAACAAAATAATCCCCAAGAGTCCTGTCCAGAAGTCCCACCTCCCAGGTAATTCTAGAGTTCACTACATTGACAGTTTAGAATAACTGATCACTACAGCTCCAAAAACTGCACCACTAGCCAAGGACTAAGACCTCAGATCATAAGTCTGGGTGTCACTGATAAATCAAACCAAAGTAGGTTTTTGGTAAGTCCCTAGTCCATGTCTTCCTGAGGAAAGACCTTCCTGTGACATATGGTCATACTCAGCTTGTGACTAGCTCAGAGACAAAGAAGCAAGTTGGGTGGCCAGGGTTAGAATAGGACAAAGGCACAATGATGGGACTCTACAGAGGTGGGAAGACACAATCCTGCCCTGTCTCGTGGATGAGTCACATACACAAGTTTTGGGCAGTCACTCTAATAAGCGTTGCATGGGTTCCTTGTGGATGGGCAGTTAAATCCTCAGCCTTACTGGGGTCATGCACAGTGCATGCGCAGCTGAAAATCTTAAGTGCTGCCTGGATGAGCTGAGACATTACATTAGGGTATATGTATGTTCAGGGAAGGTTCTGGAGGCTCATCATAAGGCTGAGGGTGACAAGGGTGTCAGAAGACAGGAGCTTCCTACAGGGCTGGCTAATAGATGAAGCAAGACAATGCCAACAGTCCACAGTGCTCCTCGGCTGTCTACCAGGATTGTGTGGTGGCAAAGGGCAGAGAAGGGTCTCAGAACTCAATTCTAATACCAGAACTCCATCATGCTTGTGGAAACACGACGTGCTTGGCAACATGAAGATTTTATATATGAGACAATTAGGTTCGGGTTGGGGTCCAGGAGACGCACTGTCCGTAGGAGACTGAGACAAGCCACTTGAAGTGTCTTGGGACCTGGCAGATGGGTGGTGGCTCTCATCGCATGGATAAAACAAGAACTGCCAGCTCACTACCAAGGCCCACATCTCCGACCACCTCTATGACCTTGGTGTGATAGGGTGAGGGCTGGAGCTCAAACAAGAAACTACTCTCACTTAGACAGGAAGCCCTGGAGGCAAAGCAAACTCAACAGTCCCTTGTAAGGCAGCTGTGAGCCCAGATCTTCCAGAAAAAAAACAAATAACATCTCAACTAGGGCCCTAGGAAGCTGGTGGAGCAGAGCTGTCACCACCAGAAGAGCTGTGGCTTCAAATGGAAGAGCCCTCCCAGGGCTTCTATGGCAAACCTAGCTTTCATATTAGGTTATGGTGGTCAAGGAGCTGTGGGCCAGAGAAGCTTGTGTTAAATGCTCTCAGGAAGACATGGGAGGCTTCTGCACTGGGATCTGGGGTGGGCTGAGGGTTGCGAGCAAGAACAGGGGTGGGAAAGTATGGCCTCTGATGGTGTACACGGCTTAAGAACTGGAGAGCCAGCTTCTCTTTCCTTCCAGATATTGAGGCATCTTGTCTAGAACACTGCTGCATGGTGAGGAAGCAGAGTCCACTAAGGGAGCATGATGTTCCAGTGCCAGAGAACACAGAAGGAAGAGACACCAGCCCTGGCCTTGTTCTGCCCATCTTGTGGAGGATTTTTCAGCCTTCCTCCCAACTTGGTTCTTGTCTGTCACTAACACTGGCCTTCTCTAATCTCAGCCCTTCCCTGGTCCCATCTGGGGCCTGAGAGGACACTTGGCTTCCTACGCTCATTCTGACCATCTACAACCACTCCATTGATTCAAAGAAAGGAGAAAAAAGGAATGTATTTTAGTAAAGGATGAAAAATTTTGAGGGGATGTGCAGTGTACTGTTAGCTTTTGTCTAGACAATGCTTTGTTTCTTTGTCTCAGAAGAGCTTTGAGAGTGAGTCGCAGAGTCAGGAGTAATCTAGTGTGGGTGTCCAGGCCCTTGGGAGGGGCCACGACATGAGGGGAGTCCTTCAGCCTTCAAAACCCCTCCATCAAGGTCCCCGGTAATTATTGTTACAGCAACTGCAGTGGTATGAAAATACACACATCTGGCCCTTGCAGAGGTCAACATCTGCTGCCACTGACTCCGGGGGTCTGTGTGCTTCCTTATCACCTCATCCCAACAGTGTGAAGAGCTGCCAGGCAAGCTAGCCTCTGCCTGGGGGGGTCCCCTCTCCAAACAAAGCCCCATGCCCTCTCCTGTTTTCAAGTTGCCCCTGTACCCTCCAGCTCCCAAAACTGCAAAAATATGACCTACTAGGGACTCCTAAGGAGCCTAGAGAGGACTGACCCTTCCTGAGTCAGCTCCCTTGTGGAGCTTTATGGACACAATTTACCTGTGAGGTCACGCCATCTTCAGCTGACCTGGAAGGGAAGTATTCACATCCTTATTTTTTTTCAGATGAGAGAGCAAGGCATTGGGTATCAGGTACAGAAGCAGGGGCTTAACCCTCTCAGGCTTTCTGACCTTTGATTAAGCATTCCATCTGTCCTGAAGACAGCGACAAGTCTCTGCAAAGCTATGTAGAGCTTCTTCTCTAAGCATCTTCCCTGTATTCCCAGAGATACCTGCAGCCCTGGGCACAGAAACTTCTCCATGACCATTGCTCCGCGAGTGTTCTTACTTAGTGCATGAAGTCCCTACAGCATGACATTGCTAGATGTGAGAATGTGGGCATTGCCCTGGAAGAGAACAAAGACTTTAGCAAAGGCACTTGGGGCTTGGAAATGATCTATAGATCTGAGAACCAATGACAATGATAACCCTAGACATCCAGAAAAGAGGAGGAGCATCAAGCTGGGCCTCCACTGTGAGCTTGGTTGGCATACAGTGACCCCCATGTGTCGACTTTTTACTTGCACTGCAATTGGGTAACCTCCATAGGGACATGAGGGACACAGCAGAGGCAAAGTCCAAGTGCAAAAACTCCACTAGTCTTAGACAATCTGTGTGTGTGGGGGGGGGTGTCCCAATGGGTCTCAATGGACTTTTAATAACTCTGTTTTAGTTGGTCATGCAGGCATTCCTGAAGAAGATGGCTTGGAGACAGATAGCTCTCTATTGCTGATGTAGTTTGTGGTAGGGACAATAGCACTCACAGCCAAAGAGAATCTCCCATAGCACTTTCAGTAGATGGGCAAGAAACCAATCCTTGGGTGACAATTAAAATAGCACATACTGAATCATACTCCAGTGTCTGTACCCTTAGGAAAGTAGTAAAGCAATATATATCTACCCACCTGTCCATTCACCCATCCATTAACATTTATTATACACATCTTCTGAGCCATCTGGATGTAATAAGTACCTGTGATTTAAAGGCGGGGGTGCACATGGAAGTCTAGTGCAGAATAGAGGCACACTGATAAATAATTAGAATGTCACTACTAAAAGAGAATCAAGTGTCAAAACGTACCCGTCCGAGCTAAGAAGGGGGACGTAGAAGGAGGATCAGCTCTTCCCACAAGCACTAAATAGGTCCTGAAAGAGCTCACAAGAAGGAGTACTGGGTGGGTGGGAGGATCATGCAGGAAGAGAAGGAGCCTGTGAGATGCACGGTGACCTGAGAGGGCTTGGCAGACTTGGTGACAGTGTGGATGAGTGGAGAGGTCATTCAGTGGGATGATTGTAAAAGGTCTTCTTCCCCCAGCCCTGGGATCATTGAGGGATTCTGGGTAGAGGATTGCATTTCAGGAAGGTGGCTCTGACAATGGACACAGTAGACAGAATGGAGAAGTCACAAGAAACCCAAGGAAAGACTTATCTATGTCAACATAGGGCAGGATGAGGCATGCCCAGCAGGGGTCTAGTGACCCTCAAACCACAGGTCAATTTCCCACCTAAGTGACCTTCTTCACATGGGATGTTTAGTTCTGACATGTGGGTCATCTGCTGCTGGGCACATGTGATGGTCCTCTGAGCAACTAACTGTTCCTCCGTCTCCCAAAGACCTTCACTTCCCATATGTAAATTACTGCACTCTCAAGTGTGGACCCTTATAGACATATGGACCTAAAGGCCCATGGGCAGAATCTAAGCTCTCTCAGAGCCCTTCCTTTGGGTGCTACCACATTTTACTTTTTTGCCTTTTCAAGTGGGTGCCGAAGACCAAGGAAGTACCTAGTGAGCAGTTCCAGCTCGTCACACACTAGCAACGTCCAGAGCAAGTGCATCTTCCCTGGGCCCAAGGGAGCTGAGTTCACCTAAACACCCTCTAAACTCTCAGAGGCAAAACTGCAAAGAAGCTATTTCATTTGTAGAGCAAGTAAATGACTCCCATTTACAGAACCTCTATTAAGGCTAGGCTGCCTAGAATCTGACCCATTAAGGAGCGGCAGAGACACAGCCTGTGTCCTGGAAGAAGCATTGCTCTGGGTTCAAATACAAGGGGATGTGCACCTAAGATCTCCTTCTCTAGGTTGGAGTAGATATTTCTCCATCTTCAATAGCTTAACAAGATGGCTCCAAAAGAAAATCCCAGTATGTCTAAGCAGGGCATAGGGCCCATTCTGTTGGTGCTTGGACATAAAATAAAGCGTGGAGAGCTCTTCTGCTCCCTGGCCAAGGACCCAATTCACAGACATACACAATGGACTCTGGACAATGCCTACCCAGGGAAGGTCACATTGTGATAGGCACCACCAAGGAGTCTGCATGGAGGCCATGAGCACAGAGGAGCCAACAGCCCCACAGGTGATAGTGCTCAGAACCAGGGCCTCTTCTCTTCTCCATGCACAGACTAGGGGTCAGGGAAGCCTCAGGGAAGCCAGTCTACCTGGAGGGATGACAAAGGCCATATGTTGCATGGAGAACCTTATTATTCAGCTTTGTGAAGGCGAACAGAAGACGAAATGAGGGGAAATTCCTTTTAGTTAAGAATAGTTCCTGCTGTGTAGTTCTGGCTCAGAAATAAACCATCCTCTCTACTTATTAAGGCCCAAGTGTGGGCTAGGCACAGGGTATATGCTTTATCTATTCCTTAAGACAAAGCCTTGCAAGGTACTTATCCAGTCTGTAGATGCACAGATAAAATTGCAAAGAAAGTGGCTAAGTGGACCAAGGTCATATAGGCAGGAACAAAACAGAACTGTAATTCAAGCTTCCTCTTATAGCAAAGCTACAATCATCTCTCTCCACTATTTAATCTTGACCACATTGGTAAGAGCAGTTCAGGGGGCTCATGGCCACTTCCCATCATGTTGCTTATAGGTGAGCCCAGAGAAGGAAGGCAAAGACAAGGTTTATCCACCAACCTACAGTGTCATGGGCAGAACACAGCCATAAAAGGATAACCACTCCATGAAGCCTCTTGACAGGCACATGTCAACAACCAAAAGAAAAAAATGCCTATGTTGCCCTGAGCCCAGTTCCCTAGGGAATCAAGTAGCTCTGGGTGTCAGGGTTAAGACCGAGGCAAGGACAGGCTGGAGAAAAGAGGGTAAGAGTGTGCTTCTGGCCAGCCCAGGATGCCAGGCAACCTACTTGTGGGTGAGGACCATTTCCACGCACTTAGGAGGAAGAAGAGACATATATGCTCCAGCAAGAGGAGTTGAAGTAAGATGGCAAAAAGAACTTTTTGGTGAGTGTAGTGAGAAAACATGGAAGATGTCTAGGGTGCCACATCCCACTATGGGGCTTGCCTAGTGGCCACGCAGGAAGTGATAGACTAGAGCGTTATGTTGTGGAGCAATTCTCCTTGTAGCTGAGGCACACCCATGGCTCCTGTTCATCTGTGGTTAGTAAGGAAGGCTGGGACAGTTGGTAGAGATGGGGACAGGAGGGTTCTTCACCCCACCTCTGTGGGTTGGGTCACTAGCAGGATTGTCTCTGTCCCCAAGGGCAGGGAAAGCATGGGAAGGGCCTTCTAGCAGAGCTTAGAGTAACTCTGCAGGAGCAGTCTGGGAAGAACTAACTCCTGAGGTTTTGCAGCTCTCCAGTGCCAGTGCCACCTCCCTCATTGACCCCTTGCTCCTCCTCTGTCACAGTTTAACAGGCATCACTGTATAATCCTAAGGTCTCCTCCAATCCTGACCTTCTATTTCTGTCTGCTATAGGAGCATTCTCTAGACCCTTGGTTCACTTCATATCATACATCAGTAACTGTGTGCATTTATCATCTGCTCAGCTCTCACTGGGGAAATAAGAATCAAATAGAATCCAGGTCTTGGCCTCTAAGAAGGGATCGTGTAGAAAGAAGAGTTCACTCAGCATGTAGCCTGTGCTAACCTTCTATGCACTAGACCCCTGTGATCCTCACTGTAACTCACTGAGGTCAGTATTAACCCTGGTTATGCAAATAAGGAACCCCAAGCTCAGAGGCAAAGCAACATGACCAGCACCACACAATCAGGGCTGGACTGAAGCTTGCTGTTAACTCTACCACAGTTCTCTGTTGTGCAGTATACAACGACTCTCTGAGGATGGCTCTCAGTGTTCTAAGACAGAGCAGGGAGAGCTACAGTCATCCCGAGGAGCTTCTTAGAGAAGGACTTAGCTCTGGGCCTTGAAGTAGGGCACAGCTTGGAGTCCAGGGGAGAAAGAAGCAGCCCGAATTACTAACTCCGTATCTTCTTAGGGCAGGCAAGAGGAAGGCAGTAACAGCTCACCCAGCTGGGGGATCCATGGGAGGAAAGGGGAGCTAGCAAAGAACAGAGGCCCTCTAACCCCAGCAGTGCAAGCTCCCTCCTCTCTATAGGCCCAGCCCCAAGCTTAACCTCTAATACCACGTCCTAAAAGCCATCTAAAGATATAAGTCCCAGTGATGGCCATGGAGCCAGACCAATGACTACTGCAGTGGCTACTCACCTTTCCACTTTCCATGAAGCCTGCATTTGACATGCGCATTTTCAGACTTTGAACAGGTGCCAGGTGGCCGAGATTCTAAGACAAAAATCCCAGATACGAGCCCTGTCACTCTTCACCATTTTGCTCCTGTTCTGACTCCTAGCCCCAGGTGCTCTCTCTACCTGGAATGCCCTCCCAATCTCAGGTTTACCCCTGCCTGAGGCTCTTTTCGTCCATAAGAGCCCTTCCCTAGAGGGGCAACAGGAGATACCCCATTAGCCCCTCTCACTGGGAAGGACTAGCACCAGGCAGGTCAGGCCACATGCACCAGCCCCCTCTCCCCCAACCGAGCACCGTTGCCTTCTGTTCACAGTGATGGCTCCTGTGCCCAGGCCGGTGGGGGCATGGAGGACTCCGTGGTGGCAGCGGTGGCAGCCGGCAGACCCAGTGCCCATGCCCCGAAGGCTCAAGCCCCGGAGCTACAGCAGGAGGAGGAGCGGCCAGGGGCGGCGGGCTCCCCACGGGCTGGCCCCCTCCGCAAGGCCTCCCCTGGCCAGCAGCAGCCTGCCCTGGCGACGGCTCTCTGCTCCCACACTCCTGCTGCCTCCGAGTACGAACTCTCCCTTGACCTAAAGAATAAACAGGTACCCAGGGCCTCACAGGGGGGTGGGGAGGGTGGTTGAAGGGCCCTGCCTTCTGGGGACTGTCCAGGGTGCCAGGGACCCGCAGATATACATTCTTTCTATGTTTCTACCCAGCTGAGCTACCTAACTGCCCTTCTCTAGAGACCAGTTCCTCAGAAGGTTATGCTTAACTCCCTTCCTGGCCTTTATGGGGCAGGGTTCACATCCTGCCCCACAAAGCCTGTAGCCAGTTTATCCAAGGGCTCTGCCCTTTACAAGATGCAAACCTCTACACAAGTGGCTGTCATCAGGGGAGTCCTCACTTCCACTTTACCCAGAAGAAATAGCTTTATTTCCATGCCTTCCAGGGGAAAGCCCAATTCTTAGGTATACACTCGTAAAATAAGGTGCAAAGTTCGTGGCTGCGTATAGGTTGAGAGAATTTCTGAGGCTGATTCAGATGAGGGCATTCAGAACCTCCCTACTGGGAGAGGGACACATGCTTAGAAGGAGATGCAACAATTAGAGTCTATCTGAAAACAGATTTGAACTTGGAGAGGTAGATCTGGGATCCAGGCCTCACGGTTTCCAATGCCCTGGAAACACTCTGGGTATTGCTTTTGTCATCAGCGAGATTAGGAAGTAGGCCTTGAGTTACTGCCAATAGCCCAGCTAGCTCTGTAATGTGTAGGCCCCGAAGAACACAGTCTTGGCCTGTGAACAAGGCAAATTTCTGTAAGCCAGGAGGACTGAGTAAAGCCAAACTAACTTCATTCCTTTTGGGGATGTTGATGTCAAGCTATCCTTCTGGGTTGGGACCAGCAATGGGCAATGTGTCTGACTTTTAGTAAAGCATTTTGTCCAAATCCTTCATGTTATCTATGTGACAAGATTCTATGGCTCAGAAGACAACACAGACAGGTGTGGGTTTTTCAAAAGCAGAACTTGCAAAACAGAAGCAAAACCCCAAATCATCAGCATTTTCTGATTTTCTATCCAGGGAATGTGACCACTGTCCTTGGTTCTGCCTAGTCCCCCATTTTAGGAAGCCACTGGATAAACGTATGAAAGTTATAGTTATCAAGCGTTCCAATAAGATGTGGCTGAAGAGCAGCAGCAAGAACATTAATAACTGAACCCGAGATTTGTTTTCTCTTTTAAATGGACAGACAGATGCTTCAAATAAAAATAAGTCTGAGAACATAGGAAGAATTCTAAAATTCTGCTTGTAGTCTTGCAATGCCCAAAGCTTCGGTATTCTGTGTGTTTGGTGAGAACAGGGCCTTGGAGCAGGAACCTGTGGCTTTGGTTGAGCGTAAGCTCACAGATGTCATCTGTTAGTGACGTTGGGGCACACAGAACTCATGACCTTCCAGGGAATGGGGCCTCAGAGCAGATCCCTTAAAGCCACAGGACAATGGGATGGCCAGTCAGCAATCCATACCTCATACTTCTTTGGTTCTTCTTCATTCTGGATACAGAATGAGAACTCTGGAAGTCCTGGAGATGGGAAACAGAATAGGTTATGGTCACAGGAAGAGACCGTAGACAAGCTTGAAGTATGGAAAGGCTGAGGCACGGGAACATTTCTATCCTTCCAGGAACATACAGGGGCACTGACAAACGAACACTGAGCATCGAGAGCTTTTAGCTTAAGGATTAGGTACAGCTGCCTGGCCTGTGAGGTCCTGGGCTCTTTGTCACTGGATAAAGCTCTATGAGGATCAGGACAGTGTAACTTGGGGCATGGGCAAGCTGTGAGCACACTCCACCATTCTCTCTGCCCCTCTGGGGCAGGAGCCATCTTTTGTACCCTCCCCTCCCCCATCCCCAGCACCCATCAAAGTATCTTGGATGTAGTAAGTACTGGTAGGAGTAGGTATTATTTTAAGTAACTATGATACACGAAGCAACAAGCATTCGGGGACCAAGGAGAAAAGCATCTTCCCCACGCCAGAAGGATCGCCATCACATTTAGAGTCCCATCAACCAAACCAAAGAAGGCCTGGCTTGAGCAGGAGAAATTAGTCCAAGTGCTAGCTGATGTGCTGGGAATGGAGAATTGTAGCAGGTTCAGATCTGACTGGTGACGTGTTAGCTTGTTAGTGGTGAGCCTGATTCTAACAAATGGGATTGCATTTCAGGCCACTAGGACTGGGTCAGTGTGTCATGTGAATACAGCCTGAGGAACACCTAGCCTCCCCTGAAGTTTGTATCTTTCTAGACCAACCATAGGTAAGGCAGACAGGAGGAGAAGTGGGCAAAGGGGCATTGAGGAGGCCAGAGAAAGCTAGTTGAAGTGTTGTACACATTTACAGTAGACTGAATTCCCCCATCTCTGCTAAAGAGCTGTGTGGCCTTGGGCAAGCTCTTGACAGTCTCTGGGCCTCAACTATCTCATATGTGTCTCCGAGGCTTTATGTGCTGCCCCCTTTGCCTCTATCTTTGAAGTTCTTCCTCTTCCCAATGCTCCTGCCCTGGGTCTCCTGATTTCCAGCTTGTTGGAGGTGTTTCCTCACCTCTCCAGAAGCTCGTCTGGCCTCTCAGCATTATCCTCCGAGTGCCCAGCTCAGCACCTGGTATTAAAAAGGTTCTGTATCAGAACACTCTTGTAGCTTATGGGGCAGGTTTTATGCTCAGCATCAGAGGGGGTGAAATTAAGCCATGGGGAGAGGCCTCTTAAAATTACTAAAGCCCCTAGTCGTTATAGAAGGAACACGAAGTATGAAATGCCACAATAAATATCACTGTTAGGCCAACCTAAAAGTTAATTTTAAATGTATGAAAATATCGGAACTACCAGGAAGAAAAATCCAAAGAAAAAGATGTTCGAAGACCGAAAAGGAGTAAAAATGACTTTGTGACAAAGAGGGATGGGACTGGGCCTGAAAACTAAGCCGGGTCCTAACTGCTTATAATTCTTTGAGAAAGAGGGATTAGTATTCTAACCCTTTGGTTACAACACATGAAATCCAGAAGTTCTCAGGCCTGGGGATGTGGGTAACCATGGTCTCCCCAGTCTTCTCCCACCCAGGTTTCCCTGTCAGCCAGTTGAGACCTAGAAGCATTTCTCTGACTCCTTGTTAGCTTTTATCATCTCCACCCTCAACCCTTACTGAGATCACCTCCAATTTCTCTCCAAATCCCACCCTTTCCACCACCCCACTTAATGCTGGGCTAGCCTGCCTCTTGCCTGCACCCCTGGGTCACCTCCTGCCAGCTCCAGCTTCAGCTGCACCTCTCCGCCCTGGCCTCCACAGCATGGCTGAGTCATCTCTGCAAAGTGCACTTGTGATCACGCTGCTCTCTGCTTGAAACCCTTGATGGCTGCCTTTATGTGCGGTACAAAATCTTTTCTGCACCCCCTGCCACAGACCCAGGCCCACTCCAGGGTCCCTACCGTTCTTTTTCACAGTCCCTGAATCCCCCTGGCTAGCCTTTGCCTCTGGTTCTTCACTCAGGCTGCTTCCTCCACTGGAAGTGCTGAACCTAAGCTGGCTCCACTGTGCTTCTCGGTGGTCTCAGGTTACACTTAGGTCCATCCAGCAGCTTCAAGCTGGGTGAGCACGTGCAAAGAGCGCCCATGGTTTACACGGCTATCTGGGAGTCTCCTCACTCATATAGACTAGGACCATGTTGTTCTCTGGCTCTTGCAGAGCTGGGCAGATTGTCCTTTGAACACTCACAGTGTGGGGGTGGGGGTAGGGGTGACAGTAGGGTGGGGGTGGGGCAGAGGCTGTACTTCTTAGTACAATCTACACGGACAGCTTGTGATCCCAGAGTGGTACACTAACTGCTGCTCTGCTCTCTGTCACAGTTCTGCACTCAGCGTAGTCCCTGGATTCTAGGAAATGCTCAGCCTGGAATGAGTGAGTGGAAGACATCTGCCCTGTGCTTCCCTGCACCTCACTGACCCCTTCCCCAAGACCCTGCCCCAGGAAAAGGACCCCTCACCCAACTCCAACTCCCTTTGCCCCTTCTTCCCTGGTCTGTTCACTTCCTCTTGCAATGATCCTTGGGGCTGCAATCTAGGGTGCAGAGAGAAAGGGCATGTATGTTCCACATGCCCTTTAGGAAAGCAGCTATACCCTCTGTACTATGGAGGGCCTGATGTGATTCCCAAATCCTGCAGCTTTCCAAGGAGCTTGTATCTGCTCTCTTTTGTGACTGGCGAAGAAGCCATCTTGGCTGGCTGTCCAGATTGTAGAGCTCCCTGATCTTGTCAAACCTCAGGGCCATGGAGCTGTGGTCAGCAGCATCCAGGCAATGTCCCCCAATTCAGGATCCATAGGTGTAACAGTTGGTCCCCCCCTTTGGCATATCTTCTAGACCCCAAACTTCAAAGTCCGGCCTTACCCTGAGGCACCTTGCCAAGAAGTGGTTGGCTGTGTTTCCAAATCGCCTCTTCTCTCTGAGCCTGTTTCCTCATTTGTGAGCTCTAGTGCTGTGCTGAAGCATCCCTAGGCTTTTGTTATTCTGAAGGAAGGTGAGATTTTTACCATGAGTAAGAAGGGAACCAGAGGACCAGTCTGTGGAGGGTGGGGTGAAGACAAGACTACACGGAAGTGGTACCCCACTTGGCTTCATTGACAGAGAGGGTGTTATCCTACCCCTCTGGGCTCACTGTGAGACCTGGTGACACCATAATGCAAAACACACAATCCCTTTTGCCACAGAGTCAGTCTTTCTGTAGTAGACAGTGACATGTAAGTGCCATTTAGGCTACCTGAGTACTGGTTACCTGTTAGGCGTAGTGCAAAGCCATTGCCCTACATTGTGTCTCAGATCTGGGTCTTGTTACTGTACCAGACCATAGACGGGAAGACTAAGACACAACCCATGGTGTTAACCTGGTTCCTTCCCATCTCTGGTCATCACAGTCAACTACTTGTGTAGGTTCCACAGGTCAATGCGCTCAGCCGGACCTGCTGTTCAAAGTGGCGCAGCTTTGCACGTGGGGGTCTCTGCTCTCAGCGTGATGTTTGGGTTTGCTTGCAAGGTCCAGAAACTCATAACCTGGCTTTAATGTTTTCCATCAAGAAATTCAACCAGAGAAACCTTCCCTCATTTTGAAAGAAGACCCCACCCAGCCCAAGCTCCTCAGCATTGTTCCCCACCCCCACCCCTATCCCTCACCCCTATCCCCCACACCCAGCCAGCAACTCTTTCTCCATTCTCACTTGCTGCCATCTCTCAGGTCCCTCGACAGGCTCAGCTGACCTGACCTCTGATAAAAGGGAACATGTTCTAAGTACACAGAGCCCCTCACTGCTGCTCCTGGCAGAAGGTGGGTGAGCATACTCTTGGAAGCAGACAGGGTCACAATTTATTACCTATGAATCATGGGCTCAGGAGAAGTGAACAGACCTGTTCCTTGGCCAGTGGCTCCAGCCACCCCCTCCACCTTCCTGGGAACTCCAGGCTGCCACATCACCCCTTAGCTCTCCACATTACCCTGCTAAGAACAGATTGAAGTGATTGGGGAAGCTGAACTTGGGCATTGCAGAGCTCTCCAGTCCTATGAGAATCTGTCTAGCAATATGGAGGAGGAGGAGGAAGGGTGGAGAATTTGGCTCCCAGCCTAAACCAGAGAGAAAGTCTGAGTTTTTATTTCCCCCAAGCATAGGAAAAAGTTCATTTAGCTCGTGGTCACACTCATTTACTAAACTCCAGCCATGGGTCTGGCCCAGCACCAGGCACAATGGATGGCTTTGAGGGGCAGCATGGGAGAGCTAGGGGTTCAGAGCCAGCAGAGGTGTGATCATCATAGGTGGTTGTAAAGGGTGGGAAGGCAGTACTGGAAACAGCTGGAGCCAGCAGGGGATGGCTGTGCAAAATGACTGGAGCAGAGGGCAATGAAGGAATAATGAATTTCTGTGCTTTCCATGAGCAGCTTCTCTGTGCTAGGCACTGCTTGAGTATCCAGGGTAACAGAAGCATAGCAAATGCCTCTAATAACCAATGCTCTTGTTGAGCCTAGGGGTGAAAAGAGCAAACAAAGAGAGGGGTGGGTAGTCTAAATATACCCCCAAATTCATGGGAAAACAGAGTGTCAAAGACCAGTTTGAACAGCATTCCATATTGGCTGGCTGACTTGTTGAGACAGCCTTCGGGAAGAGAGGGGCGTATTTGGAACAGGTCTTAGTGAATGGGAAACGTGTACCTGGAGAAGAGAGGCTGAGCCGGGGCCCAGCAAAGAGGTTCATGTGCTAGGGAGAGTTAGCGGTGGGGCTCGGTGCCATAGAAGCTGCACAGACAGAACAAGAGGTTGACCTGGCCAGATCCATTGGGATGGAAAACAAGGGAGAAGAGTTTCCATTTCCTGTGGATGATGGCTCCAACACAACAGAAAACCTGTGCTTCCGTCTCGTTTTGAAAAGGCAGATTAGGTTCATAAAGTGTCAGAATGAAGAAGGGACAGAAGCAGAAATGGTCCTGCCTGGAGGTTCTTAGGGTGGGCCAAGTAAGTAGTCACAGGCAGCTCCTTGTGGTGACATTGTCACAGAAAGATCAGACATGATTGCAAAAAGGTGAAGTGAGGGCTTCAGTCTAACAATTCAGGACAGGACATAGTAGGACACAGGGATAAACACAACATGCCTAGACTAGATGGCGTAAGAATTAAAGTTCTAAGAGGCAAACAAAGAAGGCAGAGCTGGTTGGGGTGAGGTGAGGTAGGACACTGGGTTGTTAGCATCTGACAGAGAGATCCATAAAGCTGAGCATGTGGCTCTAGGATCATAAGTCGGTATGGAGATAGATCTGAGACTTACACATATGTCCATTATTGTCATGTCTAACTAATTACCATTCACTAAGCACATGCCACATGTTGGGAGCCTCACAATCTCATGTAAGTTTCACAAGTCTCGGGGTTAGCAAAATTGGCTTCATTTAATGGATAAGAGATATTTAAAACATGCCCAAGGTCCGCCAGCACAGAAGAGGCAAATCTGAAAGGTGCTATTTTCTTTCCTGATGTTTTCTCATCAAGTTACTAGAGTGGTATTCTGATAGTGGCCAAGGCATGAAGGTAGTCACTGGGGGATATATTTGGAGTCCTGAGAAAGGCTTTCGCTGAGATGCTTCCCCCTCTTAATTAGTTGCTAATTATCAGCCATCAAATGCTGCTCCCTTAGATTCCCAACATAGAAAACATGAAAGATGCTCTGAAATGGATAAGGAGAAAAAGGAAACGTATGCAGAGAATTGAAAATGGGCACAAATTGCATTTCTGACGGCATGCGTGGGATTCTATAGCTAGGGTCTAGGTTTGATTGTCTGGCTGGGGACAAGGGTTCTGAGTATCAAGGAATTTCACACAAGGAACATCAAGAGTTGCAGAAAGGAGGGAAGAGGAGGGGTGAGAGAAGACCTGTGCTGATGAACCCACACAGCTAGTCTTCTTGAGCGTCGCTTTGGAAGACCTCAAAGTTGTAGGGTGTGTAGAACAAGTGAGCAACAAGGTAGAGCAGGAGGAAACTCCTCGGGAGTCTGGCTGTTTGGAAAGGAGGCTGAGCGTGTACACTAGTCATCCAAGAGGTTCAGGGGAAAACAGAAAGAAATTAAGCTGCTGTCTTGTGGAGTCAAGTGGAGCCATATTTTAGTCTTCTGAGAACAGTGAGAGGGTCAGAAAGCAGGAGACAAGCTGCAGACAGAAGGGTAGAAGCTGGAAATGCAGTTAAGAAACAGAAGGATGAGGGAATGTCTGTCGGGAACATCCGTAGGAGACAGATGCTGTGGGACCATTTGCTCTGGGTTTGCTGGATAACCGGATTTGTTCTCTCATTTATTGACTACATAGGATGCTGACTGGGTGCTGGTGCTGTCCAAAGTCTGGGGATCAGGCAGTGAAAATGGCAAGCAAAGCCTTTGCCTTCACAGGGCTTTGTTTCCATTCTGTCTGCATCACTGAGACCACCCAGCTCTCAGAGACAACTCAAGGGAAAGCAGAAATTTCATAGTTTTAGTTCCATCACAGCAAGCAAGGCATGGAGCTACAGCTCGGTCCACACTGGAGGGGGCATGTGGTAGGGCTCTTTGCAACACTATACATGAGAAACCACAGACCCTGACAAAAAACTGACCCTGGGTATAACCTTCAAAGATCAACCCCTAGTAGCCAGCTAGTCTCCACCTCCAAAAAGTTCCACGATAACAAAATGTCCCCAAAATGATACCAGCAACTCAAAAATGAGCATTTAACATATGAGCCAGAAGGGGCATCAATACATTCAAGACAAAACACTCCATCCGTGGCTATCATAATACAAAATGCATTTGGTCCAAATCTAAGCATATCCAAGTCTTAACAGTTCCAACACCATTCGTAAGCCTGAGCCTCAGGGGAGTGGGAACAAAAGAGAGGAAAGAGTAGAAGCAAATACGTCAAAGTACATGATATATTTGAAAACAGCTGCCCTTATTAAACTGAACATTATGAATAATAAATATATTCCCCCAAAAGTTAGAGGGGGGATCTAAGCTGCACGGTCTTATGAAGACTCACAGCAGTCTCTTAATTGTGAGCTTCTGTTTTTTTAAAAAAGAGTTACTTACTTCTAATATGCAATGGTACAAAGTAAGTGTTCTCATTCCAAAAATGTTGAAATGAAAACATAGAAGCAAAAGGTAGGAAGGACTACTGCAAAACCAAAACTCAGCAGGGAAGTGCCCAGCTGCCCAATCCTGAGAACTAGTGGTTGTGACATCATTTGAACTCCATCAAGATTGGGGAATCCTGCCATTTGCAAGCCACATGACCTTTCTTGGGCTGATTCTACCAATGCCCACAGTTTTCCTTGGCAGACAGATATTCTGGATCCTTGGCACCTCGAGCATCCTGAGGTCTTATTGTATCTCATGGTTTTCCCCTTGATGTTTCATGCATCTCTCTCCATCAGGGAACCTCTTAAATGGGGATATGGCCCCATTGACCTTCCAGTCCTTTCTTAAAAATATAGGTCCAAGCTTCTGTGACCTCATAACTCTTGTATTCTGGATGTCTACAAAACCAGCACCATGTAAATGCTGCCAAGTTCTGTCCAGAGCATCAGCAGTAGCCAGACATTTTAGACCACAGCCACAGCAGCCTCTAAGTGCCTGTGTGGTTAAACCAGGGGATAGCCTTCTCTAGGCAGTCCTTTACAAGTGGAATGCCCCAGTGGCTCTCTCTTTTCAAAGGTAAGTCTTTTGAATGAGTTTGCAGTTTTACACCCCTGGAGTCTCCAGCTGGTGGTCCTGCCACTTTAAATGTGCTGCTGTCTTAGTTAGGGTTACTATTGCTGTGATGAAACACCATGACCAAAAGCAACTTGGGGAGGGAAGGGTTTATTTCACTCACAGTTCCATATAACAGTTCATCATCAAAAGCAGTGAAGGCAGGAACTCACACAGGGAGGGGAACCCTGAAGTAGGAGCTGATAGAGAGGCCACAGAGGAATGCTGTTTACTGGCTTGGTCTTCATGGCTTGCTCAGCCTGCTTTCTCTTAGAACTCATGACCACCAGCCCAGGAATGGCACCACCCACAACGGACTGGACCCTTTCCCCATCAATTGCAAATTACAAAAATGCTCTACAGGTATGTGTGCAGCCTGATCTTATGGAGGCATTTTCTCAATTGAGGTTTTCTCCTCTCAGATGACTTTAGCTTGTGGCATTGACATAAAAGTAGCCAGTGTAGCTGCTACTGTGGACAAACAGCATTTTTCAAATCTTTCTGTGAGACTTTTTGTTTCAAATTGTGGCTACATACCTGACTGAAATCATGCAACAAAAACAAAAAATGCATCACAACTTGAATGCTATGCTGTCTTGAAGTTACTTTTTAATTCAGTCTCACTTAAAATTTCAGGGTACAGGCAGAATGCAAACAAACTGTTTCCAGGCTGAATCCAAATGGCTGTAGCCCAGTTCCCAATAGAGTCCTTGTTCTCATCTAAAGTCTCATGAGTACAGCCTTTACTGTCCACGTTTTTATCACCATTCTCGCCTCCCAGGTTTCAACTGATCAATCACTGCTTACAGCATCCCATGGTTTCTGAAACCCTTATCTCCAGACTCTTCAAATTCTTCCTACAAACTAGTTCCAAAGGCCTCAGAACCTCATGGGCAGAGTTAGTTACAATAACAACCTTTTCTGTAGTACCAGTTTTCTGACCTGGTTAGTTTTGTTGCCATCACAACACCTAAGGTTAACAATTTAAAGAAAAAAAAAGAATGTATTTTGGCTCACAGTTTGAAGATGTTTGGTCCACCATTGTAGAGAAATCATAGCATAGCATCTCAGCTCATAGTGGTAGGGGCTGTTCATGTCATCAGAAAACAGAAACTGATAGGAAGGGCTGACTACAACCTGTCTTTTCCTACCTATTTCTACCAGATAGACCCTCTTTAAAAGGCTCAACACTCTCCCCAAAAACAGTGCTACTAACTGGAGAATAAGCATTCAAAGTATGGTGTTGGGGTCCGGAAATCGCTGCACAAACCACCCAGACACTGATCTCAGTCAAATAGGGATGGTTTATTGAATGATACACCCCAAGACTGATCAATCAGGGACACAGTCCAGATTCTGGAACTGAACCATGACCCCAAGTTAAGATCCTATGGGGCTTTTTAAGCCTGACATCTACAAACATCTGTGCCAAGTTATTTCCCCAATCAGGATTTAGGGATGGGGGATTTCCTTACGAGCATGTCTTTGTTGTACATTTACCCTGCTCCCGTTGGTTGGGTATTCAACTGTGGCAGGGGACTTGTATTGTCTGACATTCATGTCTTAACTTGTCTACAAAGATGGGACTTGGCTAACATTCATGTCTTAACTTGCCAACCAGGATGTCACTTGTCCATGTACATGTCTCTTTCTGCCAAGTAGGATGTCAGTTCCCAGGGAGGTCTTGGGAACTTCAACTTTACTCAACTCCTACTTAAAATGGAGGTCTTATTCCAAGTAGTTTCTTATGTTGGTGTAGGTGTCTCTCTTCTGCTGGGGTCCATCCCAGGGGCAGCTTATAAAGATAAATACCATAAAAGCTTATACACAGGTACAAGGAGTGCTGCTGGGTAGTTGGTTCAGGTCCAAGCTTATTGTGGATAACTAACCATACAAAGGAGTTCTACTGACTTCTATCATGATTAGTTTCCAAGAGCACAGAATATATAAGCAACTTGGCATTAAAAGGTTCTCAATAGCAACAGAAACATATGATAAAGTTTCTTTATAATGGCAGGCTAGCCAGGTAACAGTTACCTAGGCCTTAACATTTTACCTTGACCTTAACATGGGACACTAGGAGACACTTCAGATTGAATCATAGAGGATTATAGTGTAGGAATGATTTGGTAGGACAGGGACAGGAATTTAATGATTGGCTCTTTCAAACAGCATAGACATTGAGCTTGAAGGACTCTCTTAGAGTCATCTTGCCCACTGTTCTGCCTCTAGGTGTGACAATAGCTATCTTAGTTTGCTTTCAATTGCTATAATAAGCATCTTGACCAAAGGCAACTTGGGAAAGAAAGGGTTTGTTTGGCTTAGAGATCACAGTACATCACTGAGAGAAGCCAGGGCAGGAACTCAAGGCAGGAACCTAGAAGCAGAAACTGAAGCAGCAGCCATGGAAGAATGCTGCTTGCTGGCTTTCCTTTTCAGTTTGCTCAGACTGCTTTCTTGCAAAACTCAAGACCACTTCCCCAGGGGTGTGGCACTATCAGAGTGGGCTAAGCCCTCCTAAATCAATTAATCATTAATCAAAAACATACCCTAAAGGCTTGCCTACAGACCAACCTGAAGAAGACATCTTCTATATTAAGATTTCCATTCCCAGATGACTCTAGACTGTGTCAAGTTGAAAAACAAAACAAAACAATGACAAAATCACCTAACCAGTACAATACCATACCAAAGAGATTCTATACCATATTGGAGCTATGTTAGGCAATGGATTTCAACAACTTCTTTCAGGTGCTTATGGAATCTTATCATCTATCAAGATTCTCTTGGGTCTTGATTTCTCCAGGAAATAGAAATGGGAAAGAGATGTGAAATCTGGGCCTTGGGTGACTCCTCCAGGTCCTTGAGAAGGGATAAACAATGGTGGTAAGGGGATGTTGTTTATCTTTACTCTCCACAACAGGGCAGTTTGAGACACGGAGGAAACATCCACTTTAGGTCTTATCTTGTTTTAGAAGGTTTGCCCAATTGCATCAAACCCACCAGGACGATTTTCCTTTTGGTTAACTGAAAGTCAACTGATTGGAAACATGTTTCTAGTATACTGGAAACTCACAGGTATAATGTCATCACATGAATGTCCACTGAGGCTTAGAAAGGACCTGCAGCCTTGACTCAGGTGAGAAAGTTCTCCAAAGATAATGCCCTACATGGAGAACCCAGTTGAACGGTGTCCAAACTACTAGTGTAAAGAACCTTAGAAAATAAATATGTGTTATTTTAAGTTGCTAAGTATTTAGTAACTTGATAGACAGCATACTTGGTATGATTATTTTTAAAGCAGTGTTGGGAATGAAACCCGAGGTCTTACACGTGTTAGGCCAGGCCTCTGTCACTGAGCTATGACTCCAAACCCAACCTGGAATGCTTTTAACATTAATATTAGTGGGTCTAGCACCACTGTAGTGCTTCCTCATGATGCTTAGAGCCTTGTACCAATCATCCCAGACTCAGCCTTTGGTGGGTTGAGTAGATCCGGAAGCAGGTGGCAATGCCATATTGAGGAATGGGCTTGCCTGTTCATCTGCTCCCTGGGTAGCAAATCTACCTGTGCCCCTCCCCATCCTGATTCCTGAAGAATGTCAGAATGACAGTGCTGTAGTGACCCTCAGCCCACTCATCCAGACCTTTAGTTGCAGAAGGACACAATGTGTAAGTGAAGGGCTAGGATGAGTGAAGCAGAATTTCAGAGTCCAGGTTTACCTTTTCACTCACAAAGGATTCAAGAGACTTACTGAGGAGTCTGCAATACTAATTAACCCTATTTCCTTAGTTTTAGCCTGATCTTTTATTTAAATGCAAAGCCCTCCAAGGGGCATAGTTAAATGGTCAGTTACTTCTGGGGCATGGTACAGGGGGAAATGTCTCCCTAGTCTTTAAAAAATATATTTATTTACTTTACATCCCAATTGCCCCCTTCTGTCCCTCCCCTCATCCCAGTCCATCCTTATAAGTCCCTCCCCAAATTATTCCCCCCCCTCCTCAGAGAAGGGACCCCCCTTTGCCTTGGGTATATCACCCCACCCTGGGATATCCAATCACAGTAGGACTAAGAGCACCCTCTCCCACTGAGGCCCATCCAGGCAGTTCATTTAGGGGAGCAGGAACAAATGCAGGCAACAGAGTCAGCCTCTGCTCCAATTGTTAGGGGACGCACAGGAAGACCAAGCAGTACATCTGCTACAAACGTGTAAGAGGGCGTAAGTCCACTCCTGCATATTGTTTAGTTGGTGGTTCAGTCTTTGAGAGCCTCCATGTTCCCAGGTTAGTTGAGTCTGTAGGTCTTCTGTGGTGTCCTGACCCCTCCAGGTCATTTAGTTCTATTCCCCACTCTTCCACAAGACTACCAGAGCTCTGTCTGACGTTTGGCTGTGAGTCTCTGCATTTGCTTCTGTCTGCTGCTGGATGAAGCCTCTCAGGAGACAGTTGTGTTAAGTTCCTATCTGCAAGCATAGCAGAGTATCATTAATAGTGTCAGGGGTTGGCTCTCTTACAGGTGACGACCCTAGTCCTTTCTTGAGAAGTTTTGATAAAGTAGAGAAAGCAATAACTCAGCACAGGGAAAAACAGAAATTCAGAGATAGAGAACAGAGCCGAAGGAAATGAGGCAGAACCCTGAACACACGGATGCCATGGGGGCTCTGCTCAGGTTGGATGCTCTAACCACGCCTGGCCCTGGCTGCACAGCTCCTATTGATACAAACAAAGGTGATGTGAATCATGCTGCCCTGGAGGAGATCTTACTCTTGGGTCATGATCCATCTCACTATGCTCACAGTGAGCACTTCCCATGTGCCAGAATCTGAAGTGCGGGTGCTGGTGATGTAAAGACAGTCAGACTTAGATGCCAAGCTGTTGGTGCCCCCAGGGAAACATAAGCATCCCATGCATTGACGTGAGCTCCCTGAAGGTGCCCTGGGGTGAGCAGGGATCACAGGAAGGGTTTTGTTTGCTTGCTTGATTGATCTTGACATCACTGTTTAATTTTTCATTTTTAATTATTTTTAAGTGTGCATCAAGGCAGAAACAATAGTGCAATAAACTCCCATACAGCCATCACCAAGCTCCAACCATCTTTATTAATGTTTTATTAATATTAATATCATGCTCGCTAGTACATTTTACTTTATTTTAATACAAATTCAAGATAAGTATTTTACTCATAAATACTGTGTGCGTCTCTGATGTAAGCGTTCTTTAATAAGGAGATTAACTAAATAGGGCTTCCATCCTAACATTTCTGTCCACCGACACAGAGGACATCACAAAATCCTGAGTGGACTCTTCCATCTTGCCCCTAGGAGTCTTGCTAAGGACTTGGCATCTCAGGCATGTCAGGTTTGGGGGTCTTTGGATGTAGGTTCCCCGTAAAGCTGTGTACTTGTGCACCCGAGACCCAGGTTCTGGGTCTCGTGGTGGGCTATACTGATCTAATCAACACTCCCTCCACCTTCCCTAACTGAGCCCTTCTCTTTGTCCCTGCTGCAGATTGAAATGCTAGAACACAAATACGGGGGCCACCTGGTATCCCGACGCGCCGCGTGCACCATCCAAACCGCTTTTCGCCAGTACCAGCTCAGCAAGAACTTCGAGAAGATCCGTAACTCGCTCCTGGAGAGCCGCCTGCCTCGACGGATCTCACTGCGCAAGGTGAGGGCGCCCACAGCGGAGAGCCTGGTGGCTGAGAAGGCGCTCCTGGAGGGCTGTGGGCTCCTGGGGCTTCCGCTAGGGCGCTCGCCCTCCCTGCCGCCCACCTTCGCAGGCTCGCTCACCGAGCTGGAGGACTCCTTTACGGAGCAGGTGCAGTCCCTGGCCAAGTCCATCGACGACGCCCTCAGCACCTGGAGTCTCAAGACCATGTGCTCGCTGCAGGAGAGTGGCGCCTACCAGCTCCATCAGGCGCTGCACCCAAGCGCGGGGCAGCCGGAGAACGAGGAGGCGCAGGAGCCTGAGAGCGGCCCAGGGTCTGGAGATGAGGCCGGTAGCCTGCCGCAGGGTCACAGCAGTACCCTCATGATGGCTTTCCGGGACGTCACGGTGCAGATCGCTAACCAGAACATCTCTGTTTCCTCCTCCACCGCCCTGTCTGTGGCCAACTGTCTGGGCGCACAGACCGCCCAGGCCACAACCGAGCCTGTGGCCTCCCAAACCGAATCAGGGGACACCCCGGCTCAGGAGGTCTCGGAAGTCCCAGCCTCGGAACAGATGGACCCACCCAGTGAGAACTCAGAGGCAGAGGAGAGCCGCGCCCAGAGCGCACATGAACCCAAGGTGGCCGAGACCATGGTGGAGGAGGCAGTGGCTACGGAGGCAGAGGAGGAAGAGGAAGGGGCCAGGCAGGCAGGGAAAGGGGCGGAGGCCGAGGGAGGCGACAACTCTGAGCAGCTGAGCAGCAGCAGCGCTTCCACCAAGTCTGTCAAATCTGGCTCAGAAGTTTCTGCCGCTGCCTCCAAGGAGGCCCTGCAGGCGGTGATCCTGAGCTTGCCGCGCTACCACTGCGAGAACCCAGCCAGTTGCAGGTCCCCCACGCTCTCCACGGACACCCTGCGCAAGCGGCTGTACCGCATCGGCCTCAACCTCTTCAACATGTGAGTGAGCTTGGAGTCCAGGGAAGGACAGGAGGGAGGAATCCTGGAGGTCTTGAAGGGTACCAAGTCCTGACAGCATCTTCCCAGGGTCGTCCCAGGCAGTTTGTGCCAGTTTGATACCCCTCACCTGAGCCCCCAGGCAGTGTTTAAGAAATACACAGTATATTTTTCCAGTTGACCAACACATTAAACATAGGTTTTTTACAAGTATTGCTTTCTAAGGTGAAATGGTGGCTTGGAAAACGGAAAATCCAGAGTTGAGCACAGACAATATGAAGACTGACCAGGAATCATTGAGGACAAAAATGTTAGGGAAACGGTGTTATTTCACTGAGATCACAAAGTGAGGAACTGAAAGAGACAGAAGAGATGGGGTAAAACTTAGAGTCCCGGTGGTAAGCTCTCAGTCAGCAAGCCTGAGTTCTGTCCCCAGCGCGGACATAAACATGAAAGGAGAAAGATGACCCCACAGGGCTGTCATCTGGCCTCTTGTGAAGGACATTCCCTCTCCACACAATAACAACTTATTTGAAAAATAATTTTTATAAAGTAATGGGATATGTAAGAGGAGAGAAAAACTATATAGTGAGAACCAAGCAGATAGAAAGGGACTAAGAAATGGGAGAGAAATTAATGCCTGTCATAACTCAGAGACCCAAACAAGACTGAACAGCAAGAACACAGGCAGGGCCACACTGCGGAAAGAGACACTTGTAACCCTGTGAGATACTCCTGGATACTTATTAACCCTTCTTCCCTCCTAACTCCCAGCCCAGGAATCCTTTCCTGTGCTCATTCATTCATATAACTATTACTGTCAGGCCTGAACCACGCACATGAGTGAGACTCAGCTCCTGGCCTAGTGATGCACCTGCAGCCCTCCCTGCAGTATCTAGAGATAGGGAACATCCTCCTATTTCACAGAATAGCAAACAGGCTCACAGGAGGGTGCAAGGCTGCACACTGTTCAACTGTTAGCACGAGGTAGACCTAGGTGAAGCCAGAGCCATCCATCCTTTTGTAGATCAGGTTGCCACCTGGTGAGCACAGCTCCATCCTAGCACACCACTGTGACCCCCCCCCCATCACTTCTGCATGTATGTGAAATCAGATGCCCTTATCCTTCAAGTCAGTGACTCCCAACCTGTCCCTAGTGAAGCAGCTGTATCCCCTACCCCTACAGATGGGAAGAAGATGCCTTTGCAAAACACAGTACAAATGAATTGCTGGGAGAGACATCACAGGCTTGGGTGTCCTGAAAATGCCAAGCATTTGAGGAAAGTTTCTTCGTGATTACTTACCTCCTCCGACCCAGTGAATGCCAGCTCCAGGAGCCCTTGCGTTGCAGGCTGGAGGAGGAGCCTCGCCAGCCACCTGTGGACTATAGAGGCTATCCAGAACAAGACAGGGACAGAGAAGGGCGTTTCTCTACTTGTTCTCTGTTCTTGTTGAGTCAGATGTCCTCTTCTCAATCCAAACCACATACCTATCCCCAGACCCCACCTCACCCCCTACCCCACTCCTCACACCCCCCAGCACCTCCATCCCACCCCTCTGTGATGTTCTGGTGACAGTTACTCCCATGGGGAACCCTGGGGTGGTCCTGGGATGTAGCTCTCTCAGGATTTATAAGCGACAAGACTGCAGCCCCAGGCAGCCTTCCTTGACTTCCTCTCTCCTCCCAACTCCACCCTTCTGCAGAAATCCGGACAAAGGCATCCAGTTCCTGATCTCACGTGGCTTCATCCCTGACACCCCCATCGGTGTGGCCCACTTCCTCCTCCAGCGAAAAGGCCTCAGCCGCCAGATGATAGGGGAGTTCCTGGGTAACAGCAAGAAGCAGTTCAACCGGGACGTGCTGGAGTGAGTGCCCGTGAGGTGGCCCCTGTCCCCCTTCGTTCATTCATTCATGCCCTAGACCCAAGAATTCTCATTGTTTCTTGGGAAGTGGGACTCCTTGCTCT
Organism: Rhynchomys soricoides; assembly: GCA_019843965.1. Classification (NCBI taxonomy): domain Eukaryota; kingdom Metazoa; phylum Chordata; class Mammalia; order Rodentia; family Muridae; genus Rhynchomys; species Rhynchomys soricoides. The sequence continues at coordinate 4,756,661 of JADRCH010000155.1, read as the reverse complement.
GGCTTCCTGTGTAACTATAGGTACAGTCATTCATTTGATGGTAAGATGAACCTGGAGCCTTTGGGTGCTCCAGGGACACCCAAGGGTATGAGATACAGGAGTGGGAAGGGAGCATAAAAACAATGAATTGTGCAGCTCAGACCCATTTCTGCTCAGGGACAGCTCCTAGCCTACCTTCTCTCTGCACTTGCCCCAGCAGCTGCGGGACACCCTTGCTAAGGTTCATTTTCATTTTAGTAGAGGCAAAACATGGAGAAAGGGGGCTAAACTGAGTGTTATTAAAACAGGGAGATACTAAGATTCCATAAAGATGAATCAACTGACAAAATCACCCTTGAAAGGGCCAATGCCTCAAACTCCAGGAAATGGCTGGGGTGAGGCCTAAGGGACTGCCTCAGCTATGCTGGTCTCTGAGCTGCTCAGCAGCCTCATCTCCAGAGGGTAGGGTTGCGCTTCTCTGGCCGGAGAACAGAGCCTTGGCGCTTCCTCTCTCCTGGGAAAGATGAGGAGGGCCCATAGGTTCTGCGCTGGGCCCTTGGGAAAGCATGTTCTTCCTGTTCTTTCGAGAGGGACACGGGGCTGGGAGCTTAGATGGTCACTGTGAGGGCTTCTGGTCAGTTCTGGGTGGATGATCAAGGAGTTAGCTTATCTGTATAGGGCAGTCACAACACTGTTGCAAAGTGGACACTGCACTGGGCCTCTGCGCCCCAACCTGTGAGGGTGGGAGGATTTGGCCCGTGGATGGACCGGTTGTTCTGAGTATGAGGTTGGGTATCCTGGCACACCTCATGGTCCAAAAACAACTTACAGGCCCAGATGGCAGCTCCTGGCATGCTCTGGAGTCAGTGAAGGTGACAGGGGAGTGCTGTCTCAATGCAGGTAGGACAGCAAGGGCTGAGCCCTGTCTGAAGGATCTCGGTCTCCTTGGATGGCGTTGGTAGGCCGAACCTTCGCCACTGCCTCTCTGGGAACTGGGGACTGAGCCTGTGTTTTCACACTAGAAGAGCAATGAGAACTGATGAACTCTAGGAGATTCCTTCTCCTCCCTCCAGCCCCACTTTCCCTGTCCTGCCAGCTCTGTTAGGTGCTGTGTCCCAAAAGGATGCCCAGGAATTGATGCAGGGACCCAGAACATGCCAAACAATTCTAGAGAAGAAAGACCGCACTTCCATCCCCTCCCTGCCCCATCTTGACCCCGCCCCATCCTGACCCCACCCCATCCTGACCCCGCCCCATCCTGACACCCCCCCCACACACACACACCTGTGATCCATCTTTGACCTTCTGTCACTTTCTACTAACTTCCTTCTGTCCAACTGGCCCATGCTTCCAGGGAACTTTGATTGTCTCTCTCCTCTGGGAGACAAGAGTGACCCTGCTCCCCTCATGGCTTCCTTTGGTTGGTTAGTTTGTTTTTCTTTTCTGCCATGCTCCATCACCATGCAACTTGGCCTGCATTCTAGTGCCAAGCCTAGTTTGATCTGGAACATGTGAGGCACAGGTTTTGTGTTGAACAATGCAGTGAAAGCTAATTACCACCCTTCCCCTGAAACAGGGCATGGTAGACAATGGGTAGGTGAGTCCGTGGGGGATAAGAGCTTCAGACCTGGGCCTGCTGCTATGGCCTGTGCTGGAGAAGACCAGGCTAGGGAGTTAGCTGGCAACCTCAGAACCCAGGCTTGAGTCAGATCCACATCAGCTAGTATTTTTGGTGAGAGGGGGCTGGTGGGTAGAGTTTAAGAAATAGCTGTCTCTGCTTCCAGGGGCTAGGTAGTTTGGGAAAGGTGCTTGCTTAGATCCTGTTTCCTTATCTGTAAGATGAGAAAGTTGGGATGTATGATCTCAGAAGTCCCCTTGAGTTCTGTGACATCTGTCATCTTTCCCATTCCTTAAAGCATTTGCTGATGCATTAGGGCAGATGATTCTCTGCCCTAAATGTGGGGACTATGCTTTGTCATCCTGTCAAAGTCTCAGAGCTGCCCTGAGGCTTGAGGGCAGTGCTGGGGCTTCAGGGAAGAACGAGATGACCATTTATTATTCATCTAACAAACACTGGGTGCCTATTCTATATTAAGACTAGACCTGGACTGTATGAGTGTGAACAAACATTGCTCATAGTCTCAGGAAACTTACACACCTAAACATGGATGGGGAGAGGTGAGAGAGAATATATTTTTTAAAGCCAATAAGAGACAAGGGCTTTTCTGCTGGCATCCTGGGTGTGGGGAGAAGGGTGGAATACAAAAGGGAGGCATGATGCTGTGCCCACGAATATCTTACGTCCCATGCTTTATTCTGCAGGTACAAATCCAGCCCCAGAATCTGAACTTCTGACACACTCAGCCCCTCGACTGACTCAACCCCACAAAAAAGAGCCCTATACCCTAAGTTCATTCCCTAGTTTGTGCCCAAGATATATGGTAGCATCTTCCTACAAAAAGCCAGCAGGATGTAGAAAAACAAAGAGAGTCAGGAGTCATCGTCAAGAGCCAGGATACTGGGAGCATTGGTCTCTCCTTGCCACTCCAGCCTGATACCTAGAAACCTTAAATAATCGACTCTTCCCTCCTTACTCCCACTGGACACAGCACAGGAAGTACCAGCTGTCTGTGGCTTTGCCCAGGCTGGAAAAGCTTCGCTGGGATCTTCTTCAGCCCTGGCCTCCCCTGCCCCTGCATGAAGGCATTCAGCAAGTCACATTTATTCCGTACAAAGCTGTTTGCCAAACAAAAGGACATAAATCGCCCATGTCCTCGGAGACTGAGACATGTCAAGCCACAGAGTTCCCCAGCAAGCAGCAGTGGGAGGGAAGATGGAGTTGGAATGACTCTCAGAGGGGAAATTCTTATTTCAGACCTGTGAGAGAAAAGAGCAGAAGCTGTCTCAGATGCTTGCCCAAGCCTGAGCATACCACCATGGGTCCTGATCCCAGAGTGTAGCCCGTGGTGCTATTGGCCCCTGGTGGTTCTGGGCTCATTTTCCAAGAAGACACATTTCATTTGAATGGGAAGTGTCACAAGCACATGTACTTGGTCCCAAGCTGGTGTTGTTGTCGTAGAGTGTTGTAGAATCTTTTGGTATCTGCCTGGTTTTCAGACACAGGGTGTGGAGGGTAGATGCTTATAAAGTCCAGCCCTGGTTCTGACTCTATCTCTCTGCCTTCTGATCTGCTGAGATGTGAGCTAATGTCCCAACACTCTCTCTGTCTTTAAGCTTCCTGACCAAGCTTTTCCAGCCATACAGAACTGTGTCCCCTCAAACCATGAGCTAGAACAAACCCATTCTCACTTAGGTTATTTCCTGTTGGGTGTTTGATCACAGCAATGAGCAAAAGAGCTAACCCAGAAAAATTAGTTCTGCACAGTGGGGCCATGGCTCTATTAAGGCTGGCCATGTAGATATCGAGCCTTAAGACCTGTTGACAGGCAGAGAACATGGAAGAGTTTGGAGCTTCAGGCTGGGGAAGTCTTAGAAGGCTATGGGCAGAGCTATCACAGTTATTGTTTAGAAGAACAAGATGCTGATTGAAACACAGACAATGAAAGGCCCATCTCCCGAGGCTGCAGAAGTGATCAAAACTCTACCAGGACCTGAACTAGAACCAGGTGCTACATCTGTCAAAGCATCTGGCTGGGTCCTACCCAGATTCTGAGCTTTTAGTGAGACTGGAGCCTGGTTTCGAGGCAGCATAGCATTAGAGGTGTCTGGCATAGTTATGACTCACTGAGAATTTAACAGATGGAGCCCTGAGGCCACTGTGAACCCTGGATGCTAGATGTGAAGGTGCAACGGTTGACATTTGCTGCGTTGAGCCTCAGTGTTCGGTTGTTCCCATCCTTCCTTGCAGGAAATACATGACTTGTCTTTGGATTTCACAGGGGTTCACAATTAAGAGATTGTCTTGAATCTCAGAAGAGATTTTGGAATTTGGAATCTTGAGCATTGCTGGAACCATAAGACTTTGGTGACTTTTGTGGTTGGTTATATGGGATGCATTTTGACTCTTAAAGGGAGTTAGAGGCAGGATACAATGGTCTGAGTGTGAAATGTCTCCCACAGGCTCATGTGTTTGAATATTTGGTTCCCAGCTCATGGTACCCTTTTGGAAGATTGTGGAACCTCTTGGACTTGGGGCCTAACTGGAAGACACAGGGCTCTAAGGGCAGAATTAGTTGTTTATAAGTTCTGGTTCCAACCCAAGCTCTCTGCTTCCTAATCCACTAAGATGTGAATAAGATGCCCAAAAACTCCCACAATCACCAAGCTGCCTGCTACCATTCCCTACTGTGGTACTGTGTTCCCCCAAACTGCAAGCCAAAATAAATCCTTCCTCCCTTAAGTTGCTTCTTGTCAGGTACTTGGTCACAGTGCAAGAAAAGTAATTAATATAGAGTGAATTCTAGTAGGCTTATAATCAAGTAAGAATAAAGCTGTCAAAGGGCCATGCCCATTCTAAGGTATTGGCTATTTGTTTTGACATCCATGTTCGTTACATAAAAATCATAGTAATCTGCTGAATTGTGTCTTTTTAAGCTCATGTGACATGTTGAACTGCCTGAGACTCAGGAGGATTTCTATAAATGTTAGCTGTTTCCATTTTTATTTTTCCTACCTAAAACGGAAACATATTAGAACCTTTCCGCTGCTTTTTCGGAGCAGAAAAGCTGGAGCGTGCCAGTTCTGGTTTGATGTCAGATCCACTCATCAGATGAGAACTCGCTAGAATTTTCCAGGGAGACATGAGAAAGAACAAGATGGGACTGGCTTGTTCTGGAGACTACCCTGCAATCCTGAAGATTCTGGATGTGCAAAAGAGACACCTTGTAAGCCCAGGCATGTATAGGAGCCAGGCAGGATCTTGAGGGCTAGCTGAGCCCACTGCTCCACCCACCCACAGTTTTCACGTGGCTGGGAATTTAGCTCTGCTCTATTTCCTTCCTCAAGTGTCCGCTTCAGCGGGCTTGAAGGCCAGCGGATGGGAGAATGTTCTGGGCCAGCTGTGAGCAGTCTGTCTTCTAGCGTGGATGATAATTTCTGAAGTGAACCACATGTGTGAGGAGGATACCGTGCCTATGATTTCGGTGGGAATGCTCTAAGGGCCAGCAGGAAGTTTCTGGCATATTCCTTCCTTCCACTAGTCTTCTCGAGTCCCGTGTGAAGTTCCGGTACATACTAATTAACATTTGATGTTGGAGTCAGATTTTCTGACTTCATCTCCACCATGCGTCTGTTGGCCAGAAAGTAACAGACTTGTTCTTCTCGGGACATTTTTAAATGAAGACAGATTGTCATTACCCAACAGTCTGGAAGGCTGTGGCCTTTCTGGCTAGCAAGGAATCCTTTGAGAACATCTTGCCCACGCATTGCTGTGATTTCAGAGCAGACCATTGCCTAAGGAATTTCCTGTGGCAAGGAAGGTTGGACTGTAGCTCAGGGAGACCCTTCCAGGGTCTAGAGGAGAGAAAGAGCCATGTAGGAAAAGGTCTTAGTGCTATCTCCATGGCTTTGAAAAGTTCTCTTCTACCACCTGGAGGGGCAAGAGGGGTGTCTTTTTAAAGTGCTGTCTTGAGATACTATATACCGTAATGGTAAGGCATTTAACATGTATAAAGCCCAAGGTTCAAGTCCTGGCACTGTCAGAAAGAGAAAGAGAGAGAGAGAGAGAGAGAGAGAGAGAGAGAGAGAGAGAGACAGAGACAGAGACAGAGACAGAGACAGAGACACAGAGAGAGAAGGGAAGGAAGAATAGAGGGAGGGTGGGAGGGAGGGGAGGGGAGGGGAGGAGAGGGGGGAGGGAAGGGAGAAAAAGAAAGGCAACCAGTGGTGGCTTTCCAGATTTAAGTTTTAGACCTCCCACCTCTCTGGGCACCACCTGACATGGACAGATAAGAACTCTCTTGAACAGTTAGTCATGAAAGTTGAGGACTCCTACTCCTGGAATTGAAGATTTTGTGGACCCCAAAGATATCTTAAACAAATCCAGACTTAAGGCATATGAACTGGGATTTTACACAAATGGAATGTCTCTAGCCCAGTATCTCATAAACCAGCTCAGGAGGGGCCATTCCCAGCCTCTGGGCAACATGGTAGAGTGGCTCCTACTGGCCACTCTAACATGAGACTTCTAGGAGAGAGTTCCAAGGAGTCAGCCTATCTTGATGATTTCTACAAGAATATCCATGGAGCACAATAAAGATCACACACTGTCTCAAGTATTCAGGATGTTCTGAGGGAGGGCACAGCTCCAGAAATCTCCCATGCAAGGCCTTATTCTGTCTCAGTGGCAGCTGTGGGAGCGTCCATTTCAAATAATGCAGGAACCAAGGAAGACAGGTTAGGGAGCTTCCCATCAGCCACACAGCTAATAGATGGCTGAGATCTGCAGCCAGGCAGAATGAGGTACCAGTGTCTATGCCCCACTCCACAAAAAGCATGATCTACAGAGTTCTCAGATCTTTCGAATCCCTGCTTCTGAATCGCAGTACTGGAAAGCCCAATGGGGGTTCAGCTGTAGCGTAGTCCTCTCATCTTGCCTGGGTAGAACAGACCAAGAGAGAAGAACTGACCTGTCCACTGGCCAGTGGAAATTGAGCAGACTCAGGTACAACTCCATCCCTCTTCTTTGCTTTATTTGCTGTTCTTTGATCCTCTCATATGAGAAAGAGCAGAGCAGAGAGTGTGGTTCATAACTCTCAAGAGGTCTGCACTAGATCCAGTTTCTCCTGCTTGGTGTGCATTTTAAATCGTCCTCAGATAGCTGGCTGATGGCGTCATTTTAGGCAATATCAGAAGGGGTATTCTCAGCACCTCAGCTAAAAAGGGTCAACATGTCAACACAGGCTTGATCCGAAGAAACACAATGAAAGCCATTACTAAGTCCTGCTATACCAGGACCTTTGTGTACGCTGACTTCTTGAAACTCATACCAGCCCTGCCCAGAAGACAGAACATGGGTTGTGTCCATCCTGTAAGTGAGGGAAGTAAAAGCACACAGAAACTCAGTGGCTTGAGCCAGAGTGCTGCACAGCAGAAACAAGATCCAAACCCAAAGGCCCGACCTCTTCCTGTGCTCTACATAGTTACAGTACACAGTCTTGCTTCTCAAAATGTGGAGCCCCAACTGGCAACATCAGCATCACCTGGAAACCTGCTGGTGATGCAAACTCTGTCTGCTCCAGACCCATTGAATGAGAAACTCCGGGGCCCAGTCATCCAGGCTTGGCATGAGCACCAGGAGATTCTGAGACATGTTTGGAATTCATGACCCCTGTCTACCAGGATGCTACCAAGTTCATCAAGAGAAAAATCTGTTCTGGCATCCACAATGACTGCCGAGGTGTCCGGGTAGTTACAGCGGAGTGCTCTTGATTCCTGGGTCTGTACCTGGCAGCCATCCTTTTGGAAGCTCTTTGTGTTTCAGCGCCACCACAGGAACACTGGTGGGTCCCTGAGTCAGCACCCTCCCCTCCTGTTTTCTTGGCCCCACTCACTTTTCTAAAGGCCTTCACAGAGCATGTTATGAGTTCTGACCAGAAAAAAAAAAACAAAAAACCCTCCAGCGGATTAGGATATTTTTAATTGTGTAAGCAAGCACTGCAGAGTACAAGCAGGTCTGTGCATCTCCTGGCCCTTTTCCCTGAAGCGCAGCCCCTTGCTTCCTCCCAGGCCTCAGCTGGGCCTCCCTGACAATATCTTTACCATCTCTGGCCAATTAAAAAATCCCTGCTGTTGCTATTACCTATTTTCAGCTCCCAACCAGTTCCTTTGTCTGCCAGACACTGTCTTGCTCTCCTTTAAAAAAGAAAGAAAAAAATCCTGAGATGACGCAATTCATTTTGATCACAGTTGTGTAGGATGCTTCATTTCCCCGCAACACGAATTGATTGCGTGAACAGATCAGTGTTAACAAGCAATTTGATGCAAGAGTGTACTGTTCATACAGATACAGGAACAGCTGGCTCTCTGCTTCCAAGCCCTCCTGAGCTGTTTGCTCCAACCCCCACATCACCCCCCCCCACAACATACAGGTAAGAAGGAAGCCCAAGTAAACCCTCTCTCCCCACCCCCACCCCAATTCACTAGCTGATCCATCCACAACCCTCTTGAGCAGGTCCAGACTCTCTCAAATGGGTCCAATCAATGATGTCCACACACTCCAGCTCTCATCACACACTCAGTTACTTCTGCAGCTGGAGGTGGCAAGAAGTACATGTGACCCATGTTGCTTCGTCACTGGCCAGCATCAGCAATCCTCCAGGACATCTCCCTGGCAGAGGTCTGGGGTCAATTCCAGATCATCTTGGCAGAGATTTCTAAGAGCTCCTAGGCCCCTGGGTGGAATTTCCAAGGGTTGTTGAGCTTCTTCTCCAGCTAACCTTCAACAGCACGTGGTCCTGCTTCTTCTAACAGATTTTCACTTGCTCATCTAATCAGCCTGCAAAGGTTACGGCTTCATATATACTCTAGAGAAGCAAGGGGAGACCAGCTTGCCTGTCCCCAAACAGCTGAGAAGCAACATGTTCTAACTATGCAAGAAGGAACCAGAAAGAAGGGGTAAGAGGAGCGGGATGCTAAGAGACTGCTCTGCTGGGGAACATCGTACAAAGGTTGTGGAAGGTTCTGAAGAAAAGCAAACAGGGGAGCCGGTGAAGGCCAGGCAAGTGTCCCGGAAGGATGGTTCTCAAGGATGAGCTGAAGGCAAGGAGTCAGAAAGGACCAGGTCACTAGCCACAGCTCTGGCTGCAGCAGGAGTGTTGTGGATGGATCTCAGAGCCTGTGGCAGGTGTGGGAGGAAATCAGGGCCTGTGTCACCTTGAGTGGTCACCTGAGTGGGTGAGAATTTAGGAGGCTTATCTTCACATAGAACTAACTGAGCTTGTGCCTGAGCTCGTTACCTTGGTGCAGATATTTCCTGAAACACATGTGTTTTCAGTTTAAAATGGAAGAGTACGCTACACCTATGACATCTCATCTGCAGAACAGATCAAACTTGACATTATCAAATATTTGCTTAAGCAATGCAAAATGTCAATGTCAGGTAAAACAAAGGATGCACAGCCTGTTGTCTATTCAAGAGAAGTCAGGACATCCTACATTCTCATGATTGTCACCCAGTAAGGATGTTCAGACCTCAGGTGACTCAACCAGAAAAAAAGGGTAGCACTGGTGCTTGGCTGAGATGCGGTGGTGATGGTGATGCAGTTGCCCCCAGCTTGGTAGCACTGTCATAGACTCTTATAAACAATAGAGATGGGCAATGGAGACCCAGCAATAAGGGGCTGCAGAGTGAGCGACAACCTAATGAACTCTGAGCTACAGGAAGCAGTAAGCGCCACTGGGATCAGCAAGGCCTCCTAGAGAAGGATTTTAAGACAGGGAGAAAGGTCTGGGGGCCACCTCTAAAACAGAGGTCAGGTAGAAAATGAGTGTCTAGAAATAGAAAGAAGTCACCCTAGAAAGAGGCAATGCTCCCCATCCTGAGGGCATAACAAATAGAGTCCACTGAACTTGATGACCTCATCAAGAGGTAACAGGTTCATGAGAACAGACACCGGACTGGAATGTGAAGAGGCCAGGACACAAGACAGCACGAACACGGATGTCTTCTTAAAGTTTGGCTCCAAATAAAAGCAGAGACAAAGGGAGAGACCGGGCAGTGGCGAGCCATCAGCACAGGCTTTCATCTGAGCACTAAAAGAGACACACAGTGGGTCTTCATAAGGGTTTGCAGGGCTGTGGTGTAGCTCAGTGGCAGAGTTGTATGTAAGGCTGTGGATCTACTCCTGGCTTCAGAAAAAAGAAAGAAAAAAGAAAAGAAAGAAAGAAAGAAGGAAGGAGAGAGAGAGGAGAGAAGGAAGGAATTAGTAAAAGAGAAATGGCAACTCAACCTCTTTAGCTTAGGATCCCAAGGTAAAGCTCAGTCCAGCCTCCTGCTCGCCATAAGTACTGTTGCTGAGTTTATGGGACTCATCCGGGGACCCTCCTATGCATAGCTCCCATACCCCCTCCATTCTTCAGTCCCAGATTCCTCTGAACACTGTCTCAGACCCTGCATTCACCACCACCACCCTCAGCTTCAAACTAGACTCAGCCCTAGAACTTCTAGCTGGGACTCCTGAAGTCACATCTTGTCTCCTTGGCTCCTTGGCCTCCTCGGCCTCCTCAGCCTGCCATTTCACCTCAACAACACAACTCATCTTTCAGATCTCAAGGTGGAATTTCACGTCCCCTAAGAGTTCTTTATGGCCAAAGCAATACAAGCTGTCTTCTTTGTCTCTGTGTGGAACTTGTCCTTTCTCTACATAGAACCTGTAATGGGTATGAAAAATTTTAGAGGACAGAAAGGGACAGCCCAAACTGCCTTCGATCATGCGATCCTCTGACCCAGCCTCCCAAGTCCTGAGATTATTAGTGCTTGCCAGTACACTTAGCTACAAAGAAATACTTTTAACCCTGCTCGCTGTCATTGCCAGGGTTTCTATTGCTGTGATAAACACCCCCTCACCCCCAAAAAATCTGTGGAGGCAAAAGTTTTATTTTGGCTTACAGTTCCGATTTACAGTCCATCACTGTGAAAAGTCAGGGCAGGAACCAAAATGAGGCAGGAATCTGGAGGCAGGAGCTGATGCGAAGGCTGTGGAGGGGTGCTGCTTACTGGCTTGCTCCTCATGGCTTACTCAGCCTGCTTTCTTATAGCACTCAAGTCCACCAGTCCAGGGATGGCACCACCCACAGTGAGCTGGTCCTTCTCACATCAATCATCAATCAAGAAACTGCATTGCAGACTTACCCACAGACCAGGCTGGTAGAATTTCAATTGAGGTTCCTTCCTTCCAAATGACTCTAGCTCATGTCAAGTTGACATAAAATAACCCAGTGCCTCACCCCAGAACAGAGGCTGTTTGTATTGCTAGCCACTCTCAGCAGGTCCTTGGCCCAGCCTTATACTTAGGAGCTATTTCGTGCATGTGGTGAAAGCAAGACAACCAGCCAGCCACTCCCAGAGCACTGGGAAGACCTAGAAGGCAGGTGGAAGGGATAAGAAGCTGGGAGTGAGCACTCTTTCATGGAGTATGTGGCAGGTAGGCTCTGAAGTGGAAGGTAACTATGCAACCTCCCTGGAAACTTCTGACAATCAAGAGTTCCTCATATATCCTTGGTTACTGCCTGTTTGAATGTGTCCAAATGTCCTCCCAGACCTCCACTGTGGATTTGGGGGAGATAGAATCCCACAGGGAGAACCAATTAGCACCAATCACTGAGAAGCAAGGAACCCTAGAGAGATGGGGAAGGTGGCCAGGCTTGCCCAGGAGGTGTTTCCAGAGTCTGTGCAGTTCCCCTACAGGGACGGTCTCTTCTATGAAAGTCTTACAAAACTTGCAAGTATTAGTTAATATCTCATAAAATCCAGAAGATTGGCTTGTTGTGTTCCTTTGGAGACATTAGTTACTTTTCTTACCGCTTAATAAAATATTTGACAGAAGTAGCTTCAGGGAGACATATACTTTAGTTCATCAAAGCTGGGAAACCATGGTGGCTGGGGCAGGCCCATCCACAGTAGCAGGAGTGGAAGACAACAGCACCTAACATCTTGGGGATCAGGAAATGGAAATACAACCAGAAGCAGGTTACCAGGGGCTTCTTTCTGCCAGCTAGGTCCCAAGCTCCAAAAGTTCTGTAACCTCCAAAACAGTCCCAGCAGGTGGGACCCAGGCACTCAAGCACATAGGATTGTGGGAAACAGCTCATACTCAACACATAAAATAACCTTCAAAAAGCAAGGCTCCAGAGGGAGCCTCCCAGCTGATGCCCCATGGGCACACAAAGAAGCCCTGCAGGAAGGAGCCTCCCAAAATCACAGGGAAGCCTGCTCTCCTAGTTCTGCCAGCACAGGGCAAGCCTCTAGGTGGCCTACGAGGTGCTTGGTGTAAAATCAGATGAGAAGAGCCAAGAAAACAGTCAGGGCACTAGGGATGTGAGGTAACATGCTCTGGGTCCCAGCAGCAGTAAGATTTGGCAAACTAATCTACAGTCTGTTTCTCTGGGAGACAGAAAGGGAAGGGGGGTTTTAAGCACTAGCAGATGCTACAAAATAGGAACGCGAAAAAGGGAACTCAGGAAAGTAAAAGGTGAGGAGGTGCCAGCCAAAACCCAGACTGAAGGAACCCACACTATTGGGGTTGTGGGTGACGGTCCTGGTGATGAATGTCTACTGAAGCAGACCGCTGGGAGACAGCGCAGTCGGACTCCTAGTCACCTTCCCCAGGAGGACATGGACCCCACCAGGAAAGCATAGAATGACTCCCTGACTTGCAGAAGGAATGGCCACTGCTCATTGCAGGAAGATGAATTCCATGTTGGTCAGAGTGCCATGTCCTTGTTTGCCACTGTTGGGAGCATCTGTGGAGCTTTAGGTGGCATCAGACTATGCTATCATGGTGGACTGTGAGTGCACCCTGCTTCTGTGTCCTGCTCAGGGAATACCAGAGTTGAGATGAAGCTGGGACGGGTCCTACGAGTCCAGTGTGGCTAACCCATAGCTATGTGAGAAGTGACTTGCCTTTGTGGAGGAGCGAGGGCTTTTCCATGGCTCTGTCCATTCTTTTCCTGTCCCGCTGGACCTTTGAGGCCAGAAAATAGTAGGATTTCTCCCCAGGTTGTAAGAATTCCAGGAGTGCCCCTATTATCAAACCCTGATGCTGTAGTTAAGAGCACTTGCTGCTCTTGCAGAGGACCTAGGTTCAGTTCCCAGCACCCATGTGTCAGCTCATAACTGCCTGTAACTCCAGCTCCAGGGGGAATATGACGCCCTCTTCTGGCCTCTTAGGGAACTGCATAAATATGTTGCACATATGTACATACAGGCAAAATACTCATACACATAAAAAATAAACCACTGCTGTCTCCAGGTGTGTCACAGGCAGGTTGAAGATGGATAAAGTTGCATCTATCTGTAATCCTAGCCCTCTGTCCCTTACTGCCCTCACACAGAGAAGTCCTGATAGCCTTGGAGGATGAAAGCACCTTTCCCTGCAAGACTGGTCCCTGAGGCTTGGTAGTGGCTAGACTCACATTTCAAAAGCTCCCAATGAGCTGAGCTTCCTCCTACTCCTTGTTTTGACTCAGCCCCTGGTTTCCCCCATTTTAAGCATCACTCAAAGAGCTGATTAAAGAATGCAGATTCCCAGGCCAGTCTCCAAATGTTCTAACTCACTGGATCTGGACAGGGTCCAGAGACCTGTGTATATTAACTAATACCTTCTCCATCACAGCTCAGGGCTCTCAGAACAGCCTAGAAGATTCTGAATTGGAGGCATTCTGGCTCCATGACAGTCCTCCCACCCCTGTCTTGGGATGGGAGCCGTGTTTCACCTGGCTGCTTCTCCTGAACAAGGACAGTTTAGACCCTCAGCTCATTACTGGAGTCCTTAGTCACAGCCCTTGAGCCAGCGAACCGGTGAGCTAGCAGGCTGCATGTCACCTGAGTAGAGGACTGGAAACTAGGCCATTGTGCTTGGCTGGGCAGATCCCATCCCCTCAGCTGCCACTTCCTTCCCTGTCTCCGCTATAGAGCCCTGCTTCCAGCAGCTACTCCCATCATGTAGGAGACAAACCTGGCCCAGAGCTCTGGGGGCAGAGGAAGATGAAGAGAGGCTTCTGAAGAGACACAGAAAGGGAAGAGAGTGTTTAGGAGTCAACAGCAGAGAGAGAAAAAAGAAGGATAAATGGACCAATGGGCCCGGCCTGGGAAGTCACCAGATATTAGCCCATTATAGCCGAGGGCCAGCCTGGGCCTTGGAGGGGCCAGCCTGGACCTTGGAGGGGCCAGCCTGGACCTTGGAGGGGCCAGGACCTCTAGTCAGTGTTGGCCCAACTGAGCCCGCAAATCTCTTCCTTGACCTTATAAGGGTCCACAGCTCTGCAGTAAGAGAGTACAGAGTGTTCAACCTCTCTGCTCTTGCATGCTCAGGCACCTCACCCAATACATGGAGTCTTCCTGGCCCAATATCATCTCTACCTGACTCTCCTGTCTCTTCCTCTCCTCCCTCCTCAATCTACTCATTCTTCTCTTGTCTGTTTTCCTCTTGTTCTCCCTGCTCTTCTCCAATCTTTGCGTCTTTGTCCATTCGGTTCTCTGTTGGCCTTTCCTGGCCCCCTTCTCTGTGGCTTTGACTGCAGGACCTCACACTACAAAGACTCTGTCTCCTCCCATGTCTGGTTCTGGCTTGGGTTCTGTGTCCACATCACACCCACTCTGTGCCTCCTCTGCCTCTGTGTCCCCTGCTCGGGCTGTTCCTTCTCCAGGATAGCAACATTATATGGTTTGATGCCTGCCACCTGCCTAGGCTGAACTATGGACACCCACTGATCCCATGATGGTCCCTTGCAGTTCACACTAAGCTAAGGAAAGTTCAATGCAGAAGCAAACACTCAGATTTCCATTGAGAAAGCAGAGTGATCTCTACCTGGGCAGACTTGGAGACTCTGCCATCCAGGTGGCCTTCTCCAGCACAGACTGATTTTCAGGCTTAGCAAACCTCCTGCCTCCATGTGTTTCTTGCTCCATCCACTAACCCACCCTGACAAACTTGAGACAAGCCTGAGAGGAGCCCAGCAAGCTCAGCTGAAAGTGGCTATGGATTTACCCAGAGCAGAGAGAAGGAAGAGGAAGGGTCCTGCTCCTTCCCAGCCCCCCTGCCCCCAGCCTCTTTGCAGTCTCTGGGCTTGACCTCTTTCCTTCCACAGTGGAGTGGCAGAGTCCATACACCTTCATGCCCAGATCACTGCTTTATGGCATCTTCCTTTGTTTTCTCCTGACAAATGGCAACAGAGTTGAGGGACTTTGGGTCTTCTGAGATCACAGAAGAGGTTAGTTCTGCTCAGAGCCTGTCTACACCTCAGCTGCCACTCTGTAGATGCATGATAAGTCCTTGTCAGGAGTGCTGGGTACTGAGCTACATGCTTGGCTCACAGCTGGGAGCAACCTTGAAGGACAAGATGACTTATGCCCACATTGTTCTGTGATGCTGTCTGCCAAGAGACCTGAGCAGACAGCAAGGGGCAGACTGTGAAGGAGCCAATAAGGAGGTTACTAGGAAGGGGTTGTGACACTGACGACTGACGTCAGCCCTGGGAGCCTGTGGGTATGTGGCAGCCATATTGTGATAAGCTTCTCTTGGCAGGAAGGTCTAATGTTAGAAGTATCATGTCTGCAAAACGAACATGCTTAGATCCCTGCCACCCCACACAAGACCCTGGGAATAGAACACCCAAAAAGAAACTGAGGCAGAAGGATGGGGGTTGGTCGAACAGGGAGAACACTCTGCAGGCATTGTCCTTCCCAGGCAGCCTAAGAAAAGGGTGTGTTAGTTAAGGATTGCATTGCTGTGAAGAGACACCGTGACCAAGGCAATTCTCATAAGGACAACATTTAATTGGGACTGGCTTATAAGTTCAGAGGTTCAGTCCATTATCATCAAGGCGGGAACATGGCAGAGCCCAGGCAGGCTTGGTGTAGGAGGACTTGAGAGTTCTACCTCTTGTTTCAAAGACAAGAAGAAGACTGGCTTCCTTGGGCAGCCAGGAGGAAGCTCTCAAAGGCCACACCAACGGGACATACTTCCTCCAACAAGGCCACACCTACTCCAACAAGGCCCCACTTCCAAATAGTGCCACTCTTTGGGTCAAGCATATTCAAACCACCACAAAAGGGGATCCAGGAAAGACTCACCCACTCAGAGACTCTGGTGGGGAGAAAGGGACTCTCCATCCAACTTAATAGGATGTGATATATAACATTTATCTCCACCCCATTTTTTTTGAGGTAGAATCATTATAGTACCTGTACTGGCTGGTTTTGTGTCAACTTGACACAAGCTGAAGTTATCACAGAGAAAGGAGTTTCAGTTGAGAAAATGCCTCCATGAGATCCAGCTGTAAGGCATTTTCTCAATTAGTGATCAAGGGGGGGCCCTTGTGGGTGGTACCATCCATGGGCTGGTAGTCTTGGGCTCTATAAGAAAGCAAGCTGAGCAAGCCAGAGCAAGCAAGCCAGTAAGTAGCATCCCTCCATGGCCTCTGCATCAGCTCCTGCTTCCTGACCTGCTTGAGTTCCAGTCCTGACTTCCTTTGGTGATGAATATCAGCATGGAAGTATAAGCTCAATAAACCCTCTCCTCCCCAACTTGCTTGGTCATATTTGTGCAGGAACTGAAACCCTGACTAAGACAGTGCTCAAGGGATCCTTCTGCCACAACATTCTAAGTACCTAGGACCATAAGTATAAGTTGCTGAGCTTGGTTCATTCCAGTTACAAGTGTTTTTTTAAACACTGAGATCCTTTAGGGCTCAGGGAGAACCTAGATCCAGAGCAGAAAGGTCTGAGCTCAGCTTTCCCTACCCTTGGTGGTGCCGGGCAACAGCTCATCACTCTGGGCCTCAGGTATTTGGCTGTAGGACAGATACTGCAACCAATAGTTTGCCTCCTGGGGCTGCTGCATGAGATGAGAGGTAGCAGAAGAAAGATGTCCTCCTGGGTTATTCGGAAGAGATCCCAGAGGGGTAAGCAAAGCTCCAAGATTCTTCCTCCATTTCCTCCTGGCTAGAAAGAAGCCAGGTCTCCCCACCCCTCCATGGTGGCCTCAACTCATACCCCACCTCCCGAGGAGTTGACAGGGACTGAGCTCACTCACAAGCCCTTCTGCTTGCCCTCAGCTGTGTGGTAGATGAAATGGACTTTTCCAACATGGAGCTGGATGAAGCCCTGAGGAAGTTTCAAGCCCACATCCGTGTGCAGGGAGAAGCCCAGAAGGTAGAGCGACTCATAGAAGCTTTCAGGTGAGAGCCCTTTCCCAGCTCCTCCCCCCCATCCTCCAAGCATCCCTGATCCCTGGGAAACAGAAGTAGTAAAGAAAAGCTGCCATGATTCTGAGCACAGAAATACTGCTCAGTGAAGCCACTCTGGTATAGGCAGGAAGGTGGGCTGAATGGTACAAAGGAATAAAATCCTTTAGTGAGTCCTCCAAGCCGGAAGCCACCTGGGACCCTCCCAGTGGATGCTCCTTGTTTGCCTACAGACAACCTATCTTACTAAGCACATCAGGGAGGTGGGTATTGGAGGGTGGACAGCCAGTGGCCTCCCTGATCCCCAAATCTTGCAAGAGCTTTGACAGGGGAACTCATAGTCCTAACCCACCGCCCCCACCAGCCAGCGCTACTGCATGTGCAATCCTGAGGTGGTGCAACAGTTCCACAACCCAGACACTATCTTCATCCTGGCCTTTGCCATCATCCTTCTCAACACCGACATGTACAGCCCCAACATCAAGCCTGACCGGAAGATGATGCTAGAAGACTTTATCCGAAACCTTCGAGGTGAGGAGGTTGGACTGGGTAGGTGGGGTGAGGGTGCTGCATAGTGCATCCCAGTCCTGTTCCTGTTAGTTCTGTTAATATGAGCCCTAAGTGCAGATATTATTTGTCCCTGAGGACCTAGTAATCCCTAGCTAGCAGGCTAGGAAAGTTTCACACTTTCCAGCAAACTGAGTCTCCAGGTATCATAGCCCTACTCAAAGCAACAGGGCCCTATAACAGTGTACTACTGACCATCCCCACTGGGCATCCTCAAGGTCATTGGTACTAGTTTGGTTCTGAGTGGGTCCAGCGTTCTCACCTCATGACATAGGAAAGAAGGGATTGGGGATTGGGAGTAGAGCTTCTGGGTTCTGAGTTTCTTGAATTCAGCCTTTCAGTTACTTGATAGCATCCAGCAGAGAAACCTTTCTAATCGATACTATGCACCTTTTACAGGTATCAGGTCAAAGCTATCAGTGTATGATGCATGTCACACTGAGAGCTCTGGGCATTAAAAAATTCAAAGTGCTGGGTGTGGTGCTGTGCACCTGTAATCCTCAGCACAAGGGAGGATAAAGCAGGAGGACTGCTGCTTGTTAGAGGCCAGCCTGGGCTACAGAGAGAGTTCAAGGTCAGCCTGGACTATAGAATGATACCTTGTTCCAAAAAATTGAAACAAAAATAAAGTTATACATATATGTATTTAATAAAGTAAAATAGGCTTATTACAGAAAAGAAGAGCCTGCCCTGTCACCCGCCATTCCCTCAAGCCACACTTTCAATGGTTTTCAGTTTTTTATTGATTTCTTTTTTGGTGCTAGGATAGAAGCCAGGGACTTCTGAATGCTAGACAAACCCCCTTCTGCTGAGCTATATCCCTAGCCTGTTGGCTTTGTGTTTAGTGTTCTTTCCACATCAATAAATGACATGCTGTTTCTTTCTTCCTATCCCTTGCTATAAACACAGACTACATAGGACGTATAAGTACAGCAGTTTATATTCACGGGCACACGTGGTCACACCTGTGTCTGTGATGGTGATGTGGGGGCCATTTCCATCACCCCCGAACCTTCTCTCTCACCCCATCTCATCCAAGACACTTGTCTGAGCTTACCACTATCGTGCCTTGCAGTGCCGTCCAGTAGCCTTCTCCCTCCCTGAGGTGTCAAAGGGGACTCACACAGTACATATACTGTAATGTTTGGGATTTTTACTTAATAAATTTTTATTTTAACCATTGTTTGCATTTTCTATTATGTAGAGTTTTTTATCCACTTTCCTCATTCACCGCCACTAAAACCAGTGCAGGATAGGAGCCCTTGAGTAAACACAGCCCTCAGTGGACCCTTCAGAGTACCATGGTTACAGCTTCCATCTTCTTTAGATTGGTGTTTTTCTTTGTTTTCAATTTGGCTCCTATTGTTTCCATCACTAAAACATCTGAGCATCTGGGTGCTTCACATCTGGGTCTTTCTTCTCCTTGCCAGTGCCACCTTGGCATCTTCTGTGCTGCTTTCCTGGCCCTGGACATCACCTCTCTCTCTCTCTCTCTCTCTCTCTCTCTCCAAACACATTGGAGACAAACTGGCAGCTTAAATTCTGAATCTGCCTTCTTCTGCCTTCATGTGTGATTGAGAGCTAACTGGAATAGAATCCAGACTGGAAATACATAGGTTAGATGTGAGCACTACCCCACTCTGCGTTACCAGAACTGCTGCTCTGCCCTCCCAGAACCTGGCCTCTGGAAGGTTATTTGTCCTCCATGTCTGAAAGCTTATAGGTTCTTCTGCTGTTTGTCTTTGTGGAGAGGGTTTTCACAATGATATGCCTTTTTCATGCACTGTAGTTTGGGGTCGATCATTTTAGTCTAAAAGTACATGTGAGCTGTGTGAAGTTTTCTGGTACATAGTTATCCTTCCATGTCTCCAAGGAATTGTTTCCAGGACCCTGTTGGGTGCTCAGGTTCCGTGCTTGCCTGAGTGCATATGTGGTATTTGTGTGCGCACGCGCATGTGTGCGTGTGTGTGCGTGGGCGCGCGCTTGCGCGTGTGTGCGTGTGTGTGTGTTTGCACGTGCCCGTGCGTGTGTGTGTGTGCGTGTGTGTGCACGCACCCGTGTGTGTGTGCGTGTGTGCGTGTGTGTGTGCACCCTCCTGTGCGTGTGTGTATGTGTGCGTGTGTGTGCACGCGCCCGTGCGTGTGTTTATGTGTGCATGTGTGTGCGTGTGTGTGTGTGTGTGTATGTAAACACTGGCATGTATCCCTCACACACCCTCCTTTGTACTCTGTCATCTCTGGATGAGTTATAAAGCCCATTACCATGTAAATACATAAACAGTTGTTATACTGTATTATTTAGGAAATAAAGACAAGAAAAACACATTTGTCCATGTTTGGGACAAATGAAGATCTTGGGATGCTTTTGATTGACAACTGGTTGAAGAAAAGCTACAGAAACCACCAATGCACTGCACTGATCACATGACTTCTCTATGTTCTTACCACTCTCTTAACTACTGTAACTCAGGAGTCAGAATCTTGTGTCAGTGACTGTGTATAGCAGTTTTCTACACAGCCATCTTCTTGTCTTTCCTCAGCCTTGCCTTTCACATCTGCTTCCTGCTCTTCACTCCTCTGGCAGCCCACTTTTTATTTCCATCCGGTAGCTCTTTTGCTCACCAAAGGTGAGCAGTCTATAACACTGGGAAGCAGGACAGGGAGGCTCTCCCTGCCTGTGTCACCTCCAGGCATCAGCCTCCTGTGTGCTTCCTGCTCAGTTCTTAAGCTCCCAGTGAGGGAAGACTCCTATCACCCATTCCACAGCCTGCCAAATGGGAGGGAAAGACCCAGAGAGAAATAAAGAACAAAGAAGCTAAGACAGATGATCTTCATGATCGTGGGGAGACACAGGGTGAGGTCAAGGCAAATACTCAGAAGACGATAGAAGAGCAGAAGAAAGAGACAAGATGGGGGCAGAGGACATTAGCAGACGTGGCTGAAAAGTGTGTCTTTCCTTTGGTGGGAGTGTGGAGCCAGTAGGTAAAGGTCAGAGACAAACCACAATCGAAGCCATCTCCTTGGTACTTCAATGTGGAGGGAAATCGTGTCCCTCTTGTCTGAGGTTCTGACCCCTCCCCCCATGTTGGTAGGTGTGGATGATGGCGCGGACATCCCCAGAGAGCTGGTGGTAGGCATCTATGAAAGGATCCAGCAGAAAGAGCTCAAATCCAATGAGGATCATGTCACATATGTCACCAAGGTGGAGAAGTCCATCGTGGGCATGAAGACGGTAAGTGCCCACACAAAGCAGCACTCCCTGGAGCTCTTGACCTCCTCTCCCGTGGTGAGCTACCCAGCCAGCCACCTTCCATTCCATGTCCTTTCTTTTCTTCCTGAAATCTCCCCCAGTCTCTTCCTCAGCTCTCACAAAGTCATCTCTCTGTTAGCCGTGGATTGAGTTTGTGCTGTGTGCCAGGCGCTATGTCCTTTTCCTGTTTGCACAATCTCTCCATCCCTTTTGCCCCTGCTGCTGTTGCTAGGGTGAGGTGTCAAAAAGGACTGGCCAGCGATCTAAGGTTGAAGCATGTGGAGGGCCAGTCTGGAAAGTTTAGGATGCCCTTCATAAGAGGCAGTGGATAGGAGACATGCCTGGGTGGTCCAAATGAGCAAGCAGGCAGAAAATGAACTATGTAGACTGTAGGTTGGGGCAACCTGGGCCCAAGGAAACATGCTCTAACATGCAATGAGTTTTAAGCTGGCATCCCCTGTGGCTCCCTATGCTGCTGGCACCTTACACTGAGTGCAGGGAAGTCAGGAAAGCTTCCTGACCTTCCCACTGGGGTTGGGGTGCACCTGTGAGCTCTGCCTGAGAACTCCCTCCTCCTTGCAGGTAGGATATCACTGCAGAGCCTCTAAAGCTGAGGGCTCAGCACTCATATGCTCTGCAAGTCAGTTGATATTTCAGTTACTGGAATAGATCCCAGGCTCCTTATGCTCCCCTCTCCCTTGCACACTTGCGTTTGGGTGTGCAGTAAAGAGATAGGTAAGGATTTCACACATGTGTAGTCATGGGGGGGGGAGGTTGGCTATGGATTTTGAATACTCTGAAGGCTTATTTCAATTTCTGTTTTTCATCCCTCAATCTCATTACACAGGCATAAATGAATCCCATCTCTGAGTATGCTGCCCTAGAGGCATTACGAAGGGAATAAAGGCCCCCAGATGAGAGGTTGAGGGTCAAGTGTTGCCTTTCCTGTAGGAGCAGAGCCCACACCCTCACCCTGGACCTCCATCTTTTCTTCTGGAAAATGGTACCCTTGGCTGGGAAGAGGGCCCTGGGGTCTCTGGGGGCTTCAGTGTAGAGCCCTATCTGGGTTCCAGGTGCTGTCTATGCCACACCGCCGCCTGGTCTGCTGTAGCCGGCTCTTCGAGGTGACTGATGTGAACAAGCTACAGAAACAAGCTGCACACCAGAGAGAAGTGTTCCTCTTCAATGATCTGCTGGTGGTGAGCAGTACAAGCCAGGGCAGGGGATAATTGAAGGTAGTGCTGTCCTGAGTCCCTGCCTACTGAGACTGGGCAGGGCAAGACTAAGCAAAGAGGCACTGGGAAGGTTGGACCAAGACTGCAGTTGTGGATATGCTGGTTCCTACATGATACACCATGAGTTTGAAGCACAGAGACAGGTCAATGTGAAAATGAACCAGACCCCAGGCAACTTTCCTCTCCATGATACCAAAAACCTGGGGTGAGGTATACAGCATTGGCACCACAATCCTGCCTGAGAGATCATGAGAAAGCCACTGTCTCTGGGCCCAGGGAGAGGCTGGCTAGCATATGTATGTGTGGTGCATTTCTCTCTGGAAACAGGTATCCACCCCATCAGTAAATCAGTAATCCATCCCACACTGTGCAGGGACTTGTCCCAAGTGCCAAGAAGCAGGCAGGGGTGAATGAGCTCCACAGAGTTGTCCTCTCGGGCTTCTCTATAAGTGAGTCACGTGAGAACCTGTGCATGATCCCACAGAGGCTCCTCTCACTCTCCCATCCTGCCAATCTGGCCCAGCAACAATCTCAGGTCATTCATCTGCAGCCAGAATACCAGAGCACCCTGGTGCCTGTCACTCACAGAGCCAATATGAAGAGATGGAAACTGAACCCTACTCAGAGAGCGAACAATTTTACAAGACAGTGGATTAGCATCTTAAAAACCTGTCTTTCATATCATCCCTTCCCAGCAGGTTATTGGGGGTTGGGGAGAGACACAGGCAGTGAGTCATTCTGGAGCTCAGTTTTGCCTCTCAATCAGGCAGTCATCTGGAGGATTTGTGAAGTCCACCCTCTTCTTGTTCCCACCCTTGCCCTCTTCCGTCGTACAGTGGAAGTTTGGGCTCAGACACTTCTTGAAGCCCTGAGTCTAGTTAGTGATGCTAGTCAGTGGTACTCAATGCTGTTTGTATTAAGTAGCCCTTCATTCCAGAAGGAACATTGGGTCTAGGGGGAGGGGCTTAACTCAGAGTAAGCAAATCATTGACAGTGTGTATGGACAGCCAGTGATAATGTGTATATGTGTGTGTATACATACATACGTACATATACATATGCATATACATACATATACATATATATGTGCTGGTTCTCTTTTTTTTTTTTTTCAATATGGAGTACAAATGGTCTGTATTATACAGGATGTTAAAATGCTCCTCTCAGTCCCTCCTGTCTCCTATCACTTCCACAGGGCATTGGTACCTTTCTGGAGTGCACATCAGGGCCTACCCTCCACCAGGCTCCAGTGCGATAACAAAGAACCCCCATCTTTGCCCAGACTCCCCCAACCCCAGAGGTCTCTGAGCTCATTTTCTGTGTACTCCTGGATTGTTCCAACACCCAGGCCCCAGGAGCTGCCTCCCACTGGCCAGACCTCTTCAGATTGCTCCCTCCCTTCCCTTCAAAAGCTTCTCTGGGTGTGGTCACCTCCCAATCTTCAAGCAGGTCTTTAATTGAATGTGGCCTCCCCAGGTGGCCTCTTGCCCAAGCAAGGCAGTCTGCCCAGGGAATTTCAATTTCTAATTTTATCTTACTTTCATCAAAATGCATCCAAGTTTCTGAAATTACCTCATTTGTGCCTTGCTTTGCTTTGCTTTTGCTGGGTGGATAGAGGGGGTTGTTCTTAGCCATCTTCCTCCCCCATCACATGAGCCCCTCGAGGGCAGGGATCTTGTCATATCTATCCCTCTGCATCCTCTGTGCCCAGAGCATAAGAGGTCCTAAATAAAATATGTTTATATATTGAGCAACTGGAAAGGAAGGAAAGAAGGATGAATGGACAGACAGACAGAGTAAATGAAACCATATCGAATGGAAGGGTGCTATGAAATCTATAAAATGGGGTGGGACAGGGTGACAGGGTTGCCGAGGAGACTTGGGACTTGCTTTTAGTTCGTGGGTGTAAATGGGATTTTGAAAGGAAGCCCTCTCTAAGGAGCATCTGGGTTAACTTAAGTAATGAGCAGAATCTGGCCATGCAGAAGAAGGCTGTAGGAAGAGTTACAGAAAAGGAATGGCTGCCATAGGACTGAGCTAGGCTGCATCAAGTGACAAATGGAGGACACTGGGAGACCAGCATAAAGCCAACCTGGGGCAGAGGCTAGATCTGGGAGGACTTACAGGCCAGGGCTTCTAATGCAGTTCCCCCAGGGGGGAACTGTTCTGATGTGAACAGGTGTGCATCTTTGTCTACTGACAATGTCCACAGTGTCTCTGGGTGTTGTTGCCTGTCTATGCGCACGCTCATCTGTTTCTGCCCCTCCCCCGGGCAGATTCTCAAGCTGTGCCCAAAGAAGAAGAGCTCCTTCACATACACCTTCTGCAAGGCAGTCGGCCTGTTAGGCATGCGGTTTCACCTCTTCGAGAACGAGTGTGAGTCCTGGGGCCTGGAGGATGGGAGCTTCCCGAAACACCGGTCTTCCCTGCACTTAGCTGCCCGAGCCTCCCTGCTGCAGGAGCTCACTGGTGGGGTGTCCCTGGCTTCCAGATTACTCCCACGGCATCACTCTGGCAACTCCACTCTCGGGCTCCGAGAAGAAGCAGGTGCTGCACTTCTGCGCCCTGGGCTCTGACGAGATGCAAAAGTTCGTGGAAGACTTGAAGGAGTCCATCGCTGAGGTGACGGAGCTAGAACAGATTCGGATAGAATGTAAGAATGGGCCCCGGCTCCCAAGGGTCCTCAAGGGCAGAGGCAGCCTGAAAACACGTCCACCCTTACCTCCTGGGAACCGCCCTGTCTGCACTGCCCCAGCATGAGCCCCACTGCCTTCCCCTACTCTCCTAGGCTCACTGCAACTTCCCATCCCAATGTGGGGTTGCTTCACCATTGAAATGACCCCCACCTCCCAGAGTGCATACATGTGTATGTACATCTGCTAGTCGACTAGAGTGCACAAGGGCTTTTCTCACCTAGAACACTGCTGTGTCAGCCAAGATAGCCAAGGGAACTGATCCAGGCAGATCAGAGCCAGTTCTAGGGGTGAGATGCTTCAGATAGATCCTCCTTATATTTGCAGTAGCCTACAAGGGAGCTGTTTTGTCACCTTTGATGGACAAGGCTCAGAGACAGTAACCAGTGCTAGCAAACAGGCAAAGGTAGCTCAGTGCTTAACCCATGGTCTTTCTACTATGAGACTGAACTAAGAGGTTCTGTGTATAATCTCCTAAGAAAACACTCAAAACTGGTCTAAAATGAAACCCAGCAGGATGGAGTTACTACTGAGGGGTGTGCACTGAATGCATGCTGGCTTTGTACGACATTGGTTTTCTTGGACTCAGGGGTGTCACAAACAAACTCGTTTCAAGGGTTGGACTAGTTACATATGGGACCCAGTTTGGTTATTCACTCTTGAACATTCTTAAAGGTGTGTCTTGAAGTGGATTTACTTTTCTCCGGGTCAGAATGTCACAAATGGCTCCAATCTGCCCACCTGGCCTCAGCTGTACTGAGGGAGGTACTTTTCTTGTAGCCTGGCAGCAGCTCTGAAGTTCATTCTCAGAGCAGCAGATGGGCAGATCCAGTCAGAATCCATTACAGCAAGGGGCAGGGGAGAAAACAGCCTCTGTGGCTGACTGGGGGACAAGAAAGCCATCAGGAATATATGTAGAAGGCTGGCCTTTGGTCTTCAGATGAAGAAAAAGTAGAGTGACAGCAGATGGCAGAAGAAGACTGGCCACAGAGGAAGGCAGGAGAGAAAATGAGTCAGTAAGGATGCAAATGGGAAGCAGAGGAGCCGCCATTTCAGTACCTGCTACGTGCACGGCCCTGGGCAGGTGACAGGACACATTATTCAATTCTTATAACTTCCCATTGTGCGTACTGTTCCCTTCCTAGTAAAAGCAAGGAAACTGAGTCCAGCAGAGCTTAAAAAGGGAGTCCCAGTTCTCACAGTGAGTGACAACGAACATCACGTCCAGGCCCCCTGAACTTATGTGTAATTGTGGCACTAATTCCCCCAAAGCCAGGAGGACCCTCTGAGAATCAGCAAGCAACTAATGCTGAGCTGAGTAAGACTGCACACACGTGGGGGATGGTGTGGTTCCGGCAACACCGGCAAACTGCTGGCGTGGACACTTACTGCTCAGTGTCCCTGGATTCCAAACAGCCAGAGAAACAGCAAATGGAACCCAAGTGGATGGTTTTAATAAAGGAAACTTGAATCATGTCCCATGGAACCAAGAAACTGAGAGAACACTTTAATAATACCTGTCAAATCCACATGGGTGGCAATTGGCCTTTCCCTCGAGCCGCTGGGAGAATAAACTGGCTAGTTACTAATGCAGAGAGGCTCCAGTGGAGGGCCAGCTGGGACATGCTACAGAGTCTACCCCTTGGGGAAGCACTGAACAATGTCCTGTGGGAAGCTCAGCAGCTGTGCTGTGGGGTAACAATCCTGCTATGTGCATGTGGATGGACTACATGTTACCAACTGTGTCTAGGGACTATGCTGCATTGTCTTGCACACTGTCCTAGCATGAATGCATGGGACACTTGCCCAAGTAAGGCCTCCTTCTATGTGTTTTACTTCAGGAATTCTTCCTAATGACCTTGGGCAGTGAGCTCATTTGTCTCCTCAAGTGAGGAATAAAGAGGCTGAGGAATCTGCCCAAGAACCATCAGTCAGGGTGCCAATCCCAGCAGCCCACCTCCTGTCCCACACCAGTCTCTCATGACCCCTCTGACAGTCAAGCAAATCTGGCCATTGTCATCACTCAGAGCTGCCAGAGAGTTTTAACTGGTTCTCGGTGTTCTGGCCCAACCCAAAGCTGTCAGAGTGGAGGGCCCTCTCTTCCTACCTCCTCCTGCTCTCCTCCCATCCCCCTCCTCACCAGGGCTGGGGCTGTGAGTGCTACCTCTGTTCATATTTCTCCCTTCCTTAGGGGAACTGGAGAGGCAGCAGGGAACAAAGACGCTCTCTGTAAGGTCCACTGGAGCCCAGGGGGACCCACAGTCGAAGCAAGGATCACCTACAGGTGAGACTGGGCTCTGCCCTTACCCAGCCCATGCAGAGGTCACCACAGTCCTGCACCTGGCTCTGGGGGCTTTGGGTGGGGCCACATTGTTCCTCCAGCTGGTTCTTTTCATGGAGAAGTTCTAGACTTGTGTCTTTAACCTTTAGTCCTTAGCTCAGTGTGGAGAAAGGTGACAGAGAAATGTGTCCGCTTTGCAAACTGTCCCAAAGTGCAGGACAGTATATGAAATGTCACTTGCCCCTGGAGTCAGGCCAAGAGCCTGGCTTCAATCCAGATGAGCCTCAAATTCTATCTAAGTGGTTTCTCCAGATTAAATTTTCCCTCTTGCCAAGTGGAGTCAGAGAGAGCTTAGGATTTAGCATTCCTTTTGCTCAGCCCTTGAAGCCTGATTACCCGACTCTATCCGTTCTGCCAGCTACCTCACTCAGTGTTACCCACTGGTGGAGAGTGGGGGTGGTGGGCTGTGCATCCCCCCATAACCCCCAAGTATGGAGACATTAGAAGAGAAACAGGAGATATTCAGAAACCCCATGCACAGCTCATGCATACCTATACATTCTGTCTTGATCCCACACTCAGAACTTATAGTGAGAGTACTCTGAGCATCCACAGATACAGGACAGCTGCTTGAGCTAAGAGCACAGTGGACTCCTACAGTTGAAAGCCATCCATACCTCTCCAGCTGGTCCCAGGTTAGGGATAGATAGCATCCCAGGGACTGGTTGCACCAGCCAAGGAATGCTATTCCCTTTCTCAGCAAGGATTTGTTCTCTGTGCTGTAGAAAGCATCTCTCTGAGATGTCAACTTATGTCACCATAACTAGATGCCACCCACCTAAACCAATAGCCCCCTTTACTTTCTAAGGGCTTGGGACATGGGGCATCGCTCACTTTCAAGGCTGCCAGGATTTTACCATCAGTTCTCAGCTGAGATTACTCATCCCTCCAGCTTCTCTGTGGGAGCTGCAAACCCCTGTCAGATCTGGATGTGCATCTCCAGGGACTTGCCCATGGTGTCCTTGGCTGTGTAGTTTCCTATGCACTCCAGGAAACAGAAGGCTGAAAATTGCCATCCTGGGGATGGGAAGTGAGAACCTCAAGGAGCTCAGGTTCTGAAGACCATAGCCAGGAAGCACCCTCAAGCCATCCCTGAGGGGTCCACAGGGTCCCTGATGCATATCCGGTGGCAAGAAGATGTAGACCTAATCACAGACCGTTAGCAGCTCTGTGAATGGCAAGCACCCTGGTAGGTGACCTTTAGATCCTCAAAACTCCACAATGCCACTAAGCCACAGTGACCATAGCAAATGACAGCCCCTCTTTCAAGGGACCTGTGGTGAAAGGAAGCAGATTTATATGATGCCTACAAATCAGGGCCCACTGAAAAGCCACCTTTCCCAGATCCTACTGGCAAGGGTTTGACTGGGATAAAATGACTTCCCAGAACAAATGTCAGAAAGAATTCCAGAAGCTTTGTAGTCTGTGGAGGCCCAGAGAGGTGCAGCACCCTACCCAAAATTACACAGCTCCTAAGTGGCCTAGCGAGGCTCCTGGTAGCCTGCCTGCTATGCCAGGCAGTTCCCCAGTGGAGAGTGTGTGGCACCTATAGTCTTGCTACCCACGCCTGCCATAGGGCAGATATGCTGGATGGGAGGAAGAGGGCCAAGGGGTCCAGGCAGGACTGGTGGAGAATGAGCCCTGTGCTGTTTGCATTCAAAGCCAAGAGGGATGCGATGGCAGAACAGAAAGCAGCGGAGAGCTCGGGGGAGGTAAGTGGAGGCCTGGTGGCGTCCAGGTGAGTGACCCTGTGACCCCCGTCCCTCTTCTCACGTCTCTGTTGTTTCTCTTCTCAGGTATTAATCAATGCCTCCCCAGCCCGACTCACCATTTTACCAATTTCAAGAGATACAATTAAAAGTTACTGCTAGCATGGGTAACGCCACTCTTCCAGCGCCTAGTTAAGCCCCAAGCACTGCCAAACTGCTCCCCAGCCAGCCAGCCAGCCAGCCAGCCCGGCCCACTGCCCTGCAGGGCCAAGCTCCCAGCCCAGCCCAGGGCAATAAACTCACAAACACTAGTGGCCCTCCCTTCCACGCTCTTTGCACACCCACTTCCCCCCAATATACTGCTTGATATCCCCCAAATATGTGCTGTATCAGAGACTCAATGGTCCTTTTCTAGGTCCTCCCATTCCTTGTACAGGGAGCCTGGGCTCCCTCCCAAAGTCATCCCCAAAGCCAAGTTCTCCATGATCACTCCTAGGGACATCTGCATACCTCTTGGGGAAACTGGAGGCCTGGGGTTGAGACAGTGAGAAGGAATTTCTCCCTGGAACAGCTAGTCTCTGGAAAGCTGGCCATGGAGTGGGGAGAGCACAGGAGAAAAGGAAGCAGAGCAGGGGTAGGATTTCTCAGAGGTTTTCCTGGGGGATGAGCTGATTAAGCTAAAGACCCTCCTCACTGGAGGAGGGGATGCCATCTCCAACCCACAAAGGAGAGGAACCTAGAAGTAACAGCCGGCTTCTGCCAGCCCCGAGGCAGCCCCTAGAGGCAGCATACACCGCCTCCCATAGAGACCCTCTTTGGCTGCCAGGCCTTGAGGACCACCAGCTGCTCATAGACAGTCCTCTCCCCTGCCCACCAACAGGAGGGCTCCCCTAGATGTAAGGGAGATGCCCACCCAGCAGCCTGCCAAGCCCTGGGGAGCCACAGGATACCTGGGAATTCAATTTCTCTCTGTCCCTGCACCCCATCCCCCCACGTGTTTCTGGAGGAGGCACCTTTACCCGGAGGAGCTTCCCGCCCCAGCAGCTGAACAGCCCCCAGGGTGGGTATTCCATCCCCTGCCCTGCACCCGCATCTTCCCGCAGCTGCCCATTCTCAGCCTTGCAGATAACCCCAGTCACCAGCCCTCCAGTTTATCCTCTTGGGGCTACCCAGGGAGGACCAGCCATATGGTGCCCCTCTTCCCTCCTAGCTGCCCAAAGGGGCCACATGGCTATCTGCAAGGCTGCCTTGCCCCTCCAGCTAGCTCCAGGGACCCCGCCAGCCTCTGCTTCCCTAAACAGAGGGCAATCTGGCCACCCCATGACCTCTTGGCTTGGCCCTAGCTCCCTCTCCTCAGGCATTGCTTGGCCAAGCCCCTATGGCAGGCGCTCCTCCATCTTCTCTGAGCTATTGTGACTGCTACTCATGTTCATTCTCTCTCTCTCTCTCTCTCTCTCTCTCTCTCTCTCTCTCTCTCTAAGGCTTTTCACTTACTGAATCTTAAAGATCTGAGCCGATGTGGGACTGTCATGCAGATGGAGGGAAATGGAAATTGTACACAGGCTGTGGGCTACATGGATGGGACAGGATGAGGGAGAAGGAAGGCTCACTGGCCCTGGGCTGGGTAGCCCAGCATTGGTGCACCAGGCACAAGGGTGCTGTGAGGTGGGGGTTGGGAAGCAAAGAGGATGAGCCCAGTCAGGTTGTCTCTGGTCATTTCTCCTGGAGACTTATTCAGAATCCTAGTAGATATGAGATTAGCCTATGCCCTGCGTTAGCAGTGGTGGCATGCCCTTCTGCCTAGGACATCTCTGGAGAAGACAGAAATGCTGGCCATGCCCTCTGCAGGCTATGTGTCTCAACAGCAAAGAACTCTGAACACCTTACCTAGGATGATTTCCGCCCTGGGCAATGCTGCCCAGGTAGAGGGAGAGGATGGAGAAAAAAGCCTCGTAACTGGCTGATTTTGGAGCTGGGGCCTGAGAATCTTAGTGATGACTTAGGGAGCCTTATGGGAGACTGCACGAGTCTAGGAAAAGAGGGGGGTCTCTGAAATTACACTTTTAGACAGTAAACAGGACTGGTAAATGCTGCTCTGGGGCTCTGAGAGAGTGCGAGCTGTTCTGGCCCAGGCATGGAACGAGGACTTCTCCCCTGCAGCTTCAGCATGCCCCTGCACCTCTGTGCCCGAGAAGTTAGCCCTACAAGGTGGTACCTGAGGACAGACAGGCCCAGGAAAGAAGCATCTTCAGAGAGAAGGTCCCAGCCACCCCTAGAAGGCCCATGTGTTTGGAGAAGATCGTGGGTCCCACAGTTAGCTACCAGCTAGGGAGATGAAGGATGCAGATGAAGAATTACATCATTCTCATCCCCTCCGGTCCATTTCCTCTACCTCTGCTGCTAGCAAGAGGGCGCTGGATGTGTTCAAACTCCTAGGCCTATGTAATGGGCCTCAGATGCAGGATCAAGAGGGACAGACTGTTGTGGAGTGATTAACATTCTGGACAGAGACAGACAGATAGACAGACAAGAACATGGCATAGCTCAAAGGAGAGGCCCCAACACCAGAGACAGACCATAATGGGGGTCTATAGAGAGAACTCAGGCCCCGCATGAAAGATGTGTCTTCTTAGAAGTGTCTGAAGAAGCATGGGCCTGTCTCCAGGTTCTCTAATTCACAGGCAGGAGTTAAGGATGTGTGGTGATCACCAATACCCACCTTGATGTTAATGCACTTCTCTGGGTGAGAATCCCTGGCACCCGGAAACCTGTTAGCTAGATACTCGGAGGTGATGCCCTGAAGAGGCACCTCTCAGTTTCTGTGGGAAGGAAAAGCCTGCTGCAGTAGTTGTAGCCTATGCAGAAATTCTACACATGATCTTAGCCTAGAAGACCTGAGCAACAATTCCAATGTTACATTCTTAAGATGTGTCTGCCCTGGCCACATGCTCCTGACTCATGCAAGGAACCAAGATAGGCGCTCTCCATCTCTCTTGCGTAGGACAGGAAGGTGATAGGGACTCAACTCTGCCCTTGACTATCTCAGCATCTCTCAAATGCAAAGGTCATGGCCTCAGGGACTGTGGGAGGACAGGGCACATTAGGTCCACAGGACCCCTTCAAGGTTCCCCAGGATTCTGGGCTCAGGCACCTTGATGGTAATGATGAGGCTTCCTCCTTAATCACACC
Organism: Rhynchomys soricoides; assembly: GCA_019843965.1. NCBI lineage: Eukaryota > Metazoa > Chordata > Mammalia > Rodentia > Muridae > Rhynchomys > Rhynchomys soricoides. Next base: position 4,724,836 of record JADRCH010000155.1, on the reverse strand, counting down.
CTGGGCCACAAGGAGGAAGGCCCTGCTTCTCAAGCTCAGTGGGTAGAGAGAGTGCATAGGGAGGATTTTGCCCTGCAGAATCATCTCACCATTGGTCTGGAGAACCATGGTGGCGGCTGGTATTCTCCATACTTCCACCAAAGAGTGGTTTGAGAAGCCATTTCTCTGTGAGTGGAGAGACAGACCAGCACTGGGGTGATGGGCGGGTCAAAGCCAGGGCGAAAAGCATCCTATGGACACACCAGGCAGGAGAGGTCTGAAGGGAGGCTCTGGGCGGCTTGGGTGGCCAGCCCCAGCAGCTGGGAATTAGTGGTAACATTTCATGCTTCTCTGGCTGTTTCTAAACTAGGTGTCAATTCACAACAGGCTTCAAACGTCCCAGCACAGCCCCAAGTTGGGGGTCGAGAGGGGAGCATCAGCACCATCACCACCAATATCACCACCACCACCGTTGCCGCCAGACCCACAGCCTAGCCCCCTGAGGGAGCAGCCCCCACCGCTGCCACTGCCGCCACCCACACCCCCAGGCACCCTGGTACAGTGCCAGCAAATAGTCAAGGTCATTGTCCTGGACAAACCCTGCTTGGCCCGCATGGAGCCCCTACTGAGCCAGGCTCTGTCCTGCTATGCTTCGTCCTCCTCAGACTCCTGTGGCTCCACACCCTTGCGTGGTCCAGGCTCCCCAGTTAAGGTCATCCACCAGCCTCCACTGCCCCCACCCCCACCCCCATACAACCATCCCCATCAGTTCTGTCCCCCAGGCTCTATGCTGCTCCGGCGCCGCTACTCCAGTGGCTCGAGGAGCCTGGTGTAGGCTCTACCCTTAGCTCCCTGATGTTCCAGTGGGCTGTCCTTCAGAAATCTGGGCTGCTTCGTGGCACTCCTCACATCTTGGCACAATGCCTTCCTGGCCACTGGTCACTATTGTGGAAAGAGAATGCCCTGGCAAGATGGTTTGCTTGACATCCTTCACTAACTGATTGAGTACCTCACCAACACTATGTACCACCTTCTCACTCTTCGAGGGGTCCCCCCCATAGCCAGATGGTCTTTCTCCTCTGTGTTCACCATGCTCCCCTAATTAGATTGTAGATTGAAGGAAACTGAAACCAAGGGGCCTGTGGGCTGATGGGTTTGCAATCTTGGTCTATTAGTGCCCATGTCCCAGCAAGAGCCAAAGGCTGGACCTGCCAGCAGCACACCCCAGGATAGGGGCAGGCTACCCCAGCATAAGGTGTATGTATTGCCAACCTGAATCAAAGCTATTCCTGCTTCCCTGGCCGGGCCTAAGCATGATAGGAGAAAGGAGCTTTGTCTGCTGCGTCTGTTATCCAAACCTATAGTTAGGAAACTGGTTCTTAGCTCCCCAGTCCATTGGCTCCTTTAACCATGTCTGCTCTCCTGCCTCCCCCAGACCCAGGAAAGATCCAAGAAAGAGAAGGGGCAGGGTATTCAGTTCTGTCTGGTTCAATTTAACATGGCCCTGGGACTGTGAGGCCAAGTCTGCAAAGTGCACTTTTTAAGGACATGTCTTGGTTCTCTAGCCTTAAACATTCGGCCAGTACCGAGTGCACACAGGCAGTTATCCATAAATACATGTGAGAACCAGGTTGACAACTTCCTTGTGGAACCAGAAGCAAAGGGAATGAAGTGCTGGTCTGCCCAACAGAGGTATGACTTGGCCTGGAGTCAGGGCTTCCTGGTGGATGACTCTGCAGCCTCTGTGTACACAGACAAGGCTGTGAAGCAGCTGAGTTCCAGTGTCACTGTGTCACCCCTGTTGCCCTAGCCTTGAAACAGTCCCTCCCTGGAAAATGCACACTGGCTTCCAGCAGGGATGGCCTAGAGATCCTGAACCTACAAAACTGAAGAGCAGAACTGGGCTGAGCTGGGAAACCTCGTCAGCTTCCCAGGCCTACCAGCACCAGAGCCAGCACAGGGGGCCCTGCCTATGCAGATGAGGCAGCCCCAGAGACTGCAGGGGTGGTGTCATGGGCTGTCACGTTCATGCTGTTTTCAGAGACCACCTGTCACAAGCCAGACCAGCCTCCTTTGTCCTATGCCAACAGCTAATTCTGAGCACCCTCAGGATGTCCTCCTACTCAGAGCCTGTTTTTAAAGTTTCCCAAGAGGCAAGAGGCACAGTGGATGCAGCCATGGTCAGAAGTGAATTGGCTTTTCCTGGTTCTTACTATACACTCCAAGATTTGGTACTCTGAACCAGATAGGAGGCATAAGCAACCCAGGCTTTTAGAGGGACCAAATGACCCCATTTCACATGCATGCATGTATGTGCGTGTGTGCGTGTTTTCACCCAGAGGTCATTATGATGTCACCCAGGGCATTTCCGGCCTATTCCAGTAACTTTTGGGTGATATACTATCTCCCCGGAGGCTCCCTGCCTGTGATTTTTTTTTTAGTTAGCTGACTTGGGCCCTTCTGGAGCACCCATATTTCTGAAAATCATCAGAATCTGTCAGGCTGGAACAGCTGACAGATAGGTGCCGTGCTTAGACACCTCAGCCATCAGAGCCGGAGCAGAAAGGGCTAGAGCCTGGGAAATCACAGAGCTTTGATTGTGATTGGATGAATGAGAGCACTAGAAATAGAGGGGAATTTATGACTAATGTGGATGACATGGGGTATGAAGGAGTGTGAGTTATGAATGTGTCTAAGTGTGTTTCTGGAATAGAGGTCATGGTGTCAAGGACTGATGAAGAAGGACATAACCCTGGATAGCCCAGTTCCCATTGCCAAGCCCTGCTCTCTGCTCATATCTGGCTTTGTGCTAACAGTGCCCTCTGTCTCTCCCACCTCAGCTGATGCCTGACTTTCCAGATGAGCTCCAGCATCAGCAGAGGTTTGGGGGCTGTGCAGGCTCTGAGAACCCAGAGTCTCAGCACCTTTTCTCCAGGGAGAGGCTTACCCAGGACTGCTGCAGTAGCTCACTTACACCCTGCTAGCCAGAGCAAAGTCCTGCACAGGAAGCCACACTGCTTGGGGTCACAGCATGGAACAGCCCAGAGCTGGCAGGGCTTTGAGCCCCCAGTATCCCAGAGCAAGAAGGAACTGGCCCACCTTACTAGTCAGGCAAAGTTAGAACCCTTAGCATGTGTTGCATCATCCTCTCATCAGCCAACCTGCATATGGTGGAATTCACCTGTATCTTAGTCCCTAGAGACCTGGGGGAAGCCTCGCCCTCCCGATGGCAGGACCTCCATTTTTTGTAGAGGCCCAGAAAGAGGCTCTTGAGACTCTGGTGGTCTCCAAATTAAGGGAGTGCTAGCTGAGCTCCCAGATCCAAGCACCCTAAGGTGCCCCAGTCCATCCACTCTCTAGGCCTTACTTTGGGGAGCCTGGGCCCCTCTTCCAATTTATCCATTTGGCCCCAATTCCAGAACCAAGTGGGAGATGGAAGCAGCTTTCTTACCTCCTTTTAGGCAATCCCACCTAATGTAGTCCTGTCTTGGCAGTCTTTCCTGGAAGCAGGCCTGTCTGTCTTTTCATCTGCAAAGATGTCTTGTTCCCACAAATATGTATCGGTCCCGGGTCTTTGATCCCCCACCCCAATGTTCAGAGAGTTCCAGGCTGTCTCTGTTCCCCAGTAGAGGTTCCTGATGTCATTCATTTGTCTGTCTCTGCATCAGCTGTCCATCTTCAGTGGTACCTCTCCTCCCCTGCTCACCGCTCACCAGATGGAGTGACAGCTCTCTGGGGGACAGGCAGGGTGGCTGCACTCAGCAACTAATCCAAATGGCAAATATTTTGTAACAAAATAGCCCAGAGGTATTTTATCTGTTCAATTCTTAGAGTTTTAGAGATTCTATTGAACTGTGTCACTTGAGCAAACTTGTGTCCGTTGTTTCTTTCACCTTTATGGGGTGTTGGGTGGGGGTGGGGAAAACATCTTAAATTAAAATGTCTCCCTTGCTAGGGCCCAAGGACAATACACTAACCCTCAGACCTTGAGGAACCTCAGCTCCTCTCTGACCATGGCAATCATTCGTTTCCCGAGGACGGACGATGTCTTATGGTATTACTCCATTAAGAAGCCCTGCCTTAAGAAATTGAGGTCTGGGTGCTAGAATTATGGGGTGGGTGGGTGGGTACCAGGGTAGAGCTGAGGGAGAAGGCCAGAAAATTGCTCTGCATGTGCAACCCGCCTCTATCCCAACTAATTCATGTGTGCATCCAGTGGGGAGCAAGGCCTGATCATCTACTTCTGATCTTCACCGACATTCACACCCAAAGTTTGACACCTGATCTAAGGGATGGATTAACAAAGCCAGGGTAACAGGCTTGGGTGAAGGGATTGTGGGACACTGTTGGGGCAAGAGCCACTAAATACAAGTAGGATAGTATTTCCAAAGTCCTTCCATGTGCCAGGTCTCCCACTGGGGGGCTGAACAAGATCCGAGGTTCTGAGAAGAAGACAGTAGGGGAGTGGCTATGAGTTGGGTTCAGGGATGAACATAGACACTTACTCCTGTAATCCCAGCACACAGAAGGCTGAGGCAGGAGGATCACCAAAAGCTTGAGGCCTCCCTGGGATACATAGTGGGTCCCATACCAGCTAAGAATATATAGTATCAAGACACAAACAAAAGTTATGTCTCAGAGGTCAGAATTGAAGCCGAGCAGAGAGCGCTTACATGCTCATTCACAGCTAAGGACATTGCACAGCTCAGCTCCATGAACAAGGCAGGAGGTCACTGGGAGCGATTTCTCCCGGCAGGAAAGGGACCTTTCCTGCATCATGCATCAGAGAATCTTTTCTGAGGAGGAAAATGATTAGAACCTGCAAAGAAGATGCCCAGCTTCCCAGGTGACCAGAAATCTGAAGACCCAGACATCTAAACAGCTCCACAGGTTATTTCCATGGTCCTCTATTAAAACCTTTAGGAACATAAGTTCACCCCTTCCCAGGAAATGGGAAATTCCAGAAGAAGCAGATACCAGCTTGGACCTGTCTCATCCTGGGAATTCTCTGACCCAGAAAGCAAAAGACTGGCCCCTTGAGAGCATCCGTGACGGGTTCAGCTAGGGTTAGTCCTGGGAGAGGGCTTAAGGCCATGAGGATTCAAGACCAATGATGTAAGCAGGCTAGAAGGAAGCTCCACACTCCCAGCATTCTGGCCCCTGCAGTGTGATCCAGGAGAAAGGATACCCTCCAGAAAGAAAAGGAGACCAGGCTGTTCTAGTGGAATCTCTGGGTCCATTGTCCTAGGCCAATGTCTCTGATGACACTTTGTAAATGGAAGACTCACTCACTGGTGATTGACTTAGAAATCTTTCAGGGTCCCAGACTTTATGGTTTTCTGACTTCGAGTGATAGGTCAGAATAAGATGCTGGCTCCGGAGTTGGTGAATTAAACAATAAGCTTGCTCACAGATGACAGGCAGTATGTGGGAAGAGCACACATCACTACTGACAAACCTCTGCTCTCAAGGCCACACAAGGCAAGGTCCACAGGAACAAGAAATGTCCAGCTGTATCTACACAGCACGGTGACATGGGAGAGGCAGTGGAGACAGGTGTTAAAGTGGGTATTCAAACAGAGAATGTCTGAAGAGGACAACTCATCCTGGTCAAGGTCAGAGAAGCATTCTGAAACTATGTCTACAGGGAAGAGTGAACAAATCCTATGGAGGTCAAAAGTATATAAATTTACCTACATTGAAAAATATTCCACTAAGGTACAAACATCAAACAAACAAAAACAAAACAAAACCAGCAATAACAACAACAAAAATGTCCTCTAAGGAAATCATAGTATTGGCCATTTAGAATATCCAGATCCGATGATTGCCAGAAGCTCAGACCAAAGAAAGAAGGGCTTAAAGGGGGCGGGCAGATAGCTCAGTGGAGACAAAGCTGGGGAATGAGCAAGCTATGAGACTTTGACTGCCCCTGTGGAGCTGGAGGCAGACACTCGTGGGGTGAGGCCTAGGCAGAGCAGGATACATTTCCATGAATCTTGACACCTGATAACAAAGAATCCTCGTGAAAGAAGCTCTCTCTGAGGGCTTCTGACCAGCGCTCTGACCCTCAGAGGTCTACAGCCATTCTTTCTGGACAAGCAAACATTCTGACAGCCTGTCAAGAACCTTGTCCATTGGGCCCCTTCATTCACCTCCTACCAACTCCTTTATCTGACCTGTGGCTCTTATGACCACAGAGGTACCAGCTGTGGATGAATGAGGGGACACTGTGAGAACAGCCCATCCCAGGGTACACACATATGACTCTCTGAAGCAAGGTCCACTCCACATCCCTTCAAGCAGACCCTTTGGAGGATTGAGAGCTCTCTCCTCAGGGAGAACTAAGACCCCAGGACCGAGCATAAGAACCAAAGTATGGTCTTCACTGTTCCCATTTTCTTCCTAGGTAGGCAACCAGGCCCAGAGCTAGGCCTCTTGAAGCAAAACGGTTAAATGATCTGGGATGGGAAAAGGGGCACATTCAGAACTGTTCCCAGCCGGAAAACTCCATCCTGAATTAGGCCAGAGGATAAGGGCACTGAACATAAGCAGGAAGGATGGAAGCCCTTCCAAACCCTACCCCACTCACACCTCTCCAACAGGTCTGTGTGCTTTGCTCCCTAGAGAACCACCCAGCACCTTGCAACTCAGGGCTTCCTGCTGTCACGACCTCATGACTGAGTGACCTCAGGCTCAAGCTAGACTCTAGGAAAATCTTGGCTAGATGCAGGGAAGGCTAGAGCCCTGACTCGCTCACTCTCACCCACGCCCACGCCCACCCCCAGCCCCAGTGTTTTCAAACCTCCCAGGCAGACAAGCCTTGCCCTCCTTTCCTATGACTCTCATCTTCTTTGCCTACAAGACATTTGTCCTGTGAGCAGTTGCCCTTGGGACATAGAAGAGGGGGTAAGAGAGCTGTGTCCCCTTTCACACAGGATCTTCAGGGATACTTTAACTAACTAGGTTAGCTTTCCTTGCTTTTCTTTTCAAGACAAGTTTTCTCTGCATAGCCTTGTCTTTCCTAGAACTCACTCTGTAGACCAGGCTGGTCTGGAACTCACGGAGATCCACCTGCCTCTGTCTCTCTAGTGCTGGGATTAAAGGTGTGTGCCACCACTGCCTGCCTAGCTATCCTTCTTGTGGACACAATGGAAAAAGAACAACAGAATCATCCAAAATAAGTGGAAGGAAATGCAGAAGAAAGACAGAAGTGGAGATGAAATAGAAAATATGTAAGTAACTGAAAAAGTAGTAGATCTGAAAGCTTTGATGGCCCATGACGCTGGCAGACTTGTAAGAGGGATCATGGCTGAGCCAGTGAGTGAGTACAGAAGTTAGAGCACCAAACAATGCTACAGAGAAACTGTGAACTCATAACTACCAAAATGTCTTACCAAAACATAAGACCAAATAAAGCCAGGTATGGCAGTGCATGCCTTCAATTCCAGGACCTCTTGCAAGACTGAAGCAAGAGATTTGTGAGTTCAAGGACAGCCTGGGCTATGTAGTAAGACTCTTTCTCAGAAAACCAAAAGTTTTTCTCACACCCCGGCCATCTTGGTTGGGGGCCATTCTACATCTAAGGCAGAAAGATGGCTGCCACAAAGAAAACAAACTATCCCTAGCGATGATCAACTCTAGGCTCCAGCTAATGAGCAGTAGAAAGTACATGCTGGGTTATAAACAGACTCTGAAGATGATCGGAGAGAGCAAAGGACAATGGTTCCTGCTCACGAACTGCTCAGCTTTGAAGAAAGCTAAGACAGTGATTGATCAGAGGTATTGCCCATTGACACAGCAGGCAGAAAATACTACAGCATGCACACATTGGCTGCCATTGATCAGGGGGCTTCTGATATTATTAGAAGCATGCTGGCACACACTGGAGAAAATTAAGTAGGAGACATTTTTTCATTAATAAAACTTGCCAGAGTTTTTGCTTTTTGTAACCCTAAAGAAAGAGGGTGGAAAAGACATTTTGCGTTTTTTAAAAGTCAGTGTACATAGTCCCCAGACCTCTACCTAACACTGGGTCAGGTGGGTGACTACATTCTATATACACTCAGAGAACAGAGAATGCTAATCTCTCACAAACCCCTTAAGAAAAGACAAAACTCATCCCAGCTTCTGCATTTATAAGCCCAACACAACCTTAAGAACAAAAAGAACTGTCTCCTCACTGCTGATAAAGAAAACTTAGAGAGGAGAGTACAGAGCCTTATGGACCGACACACAAAAATTATACACAAAATATTAGCCATCTGAACACTGCATTGAGTGGCCAAAACACAGCATTCTGTGACCAAGTCAGGTTTGTCCCAAGAATAGAAAGATGAGTTAGTATTAGAAAAATCTAGTCATATATTTCATCATGTCAACAGAGTAAAAGATCATCTAACAGATGCAGAAAAGAAAGCAAGTTACAGTCATCCCTTCTTTTCCTGTTTTCTTTTAGTGTTTGATCTTTGAGACATGCTCTCACTTGCAGCCCCACTGGCCTTGAACTCATGATCCTCCTGCCTCAGCATCCTCATTGCTACACTCCCTACTTATAATTATTACTAATTAACAGCTCAACACTTATAATTATTACTTTTAAATAAGACAAAATTGGAGCCAATGAAATGCCATCACTTAATAAATGCTACCCATCAAACATCTGCACCCCCAGTCTCAGTAGTGAAACGTTAAGATTTTTGTCAAAACTGGGAAGGAGGCAGGATCCTGCCTTGCCACCACATCTAGGCACCCAGTGATGGAAGACAAGAAAGAAAAAAAATAGGAGCCTTGATTGGGAAAACATGGTGACTAGTTCCAGACAGCTCATTTGTCTGTGTGAAAAACCCAAAAGAATCAAGTTGAGGCCACAATAAGGCAGAGAATTCAGATCTCTTGATGGCTGGCTGCTCCCAGGCTGTCCTGACAGCTTCTGTGTCCCCTGAGACCCTTCTCTACACAGCTGAAAAAATGCTACCTCTCCAGGAGAGCCCTGACCCAGCCAGGAGAGCATGACGCCCCTTTGTTTACTCCCGTGGATGAACATCCTGCCAGGATGGACAGGTCTGCACCAGTCACGAGTAGTGGTTATGGGCTCAGGCTTCAGGGCCAGGCCTTGGGTGCTAATGTAGCTTCTGTCCTCACATTACTGGGATTGAAGGGGACAGGGCAAGCCTCAGAATGTGTCTGCCTCAATCCTGGCAGACTCTTGTCACAGGAATGGGACTGGACACTGCTCTTGCACATAGACATGGCTCAGGCTTTGGCATCCAGTCTATGCCACCTATGTGACCTATAGACTGCTCAGACCAGATGGGAGACCCAACCCCACTTATCATAGGAGGTGGAACCAGGATGCGGGCCTTGGGGCATCAGCCCATAGAAGCCTGACATGACCTGCCAGACCCACTTTGAGGATTGTATTTGTTTCCCCAGCATCCTTCCTGACCTCTCTCCGTGGGTGGTTAACAAGCTTTTCATCCTTGTCAGATCCAATCTGCCCTCATTACTTCAGTGAGCAGCTAAATCAACAAAGAAGCAATGTGGATTCGGTCACCAGGGAGCTAGATATGTGAGAACAGAGAGTGGCAGAGGTAAAGACTGTTCTTCCTTCAGAGGGAGGAGGACAGCAAGTGAGTCAGAGAGCCCTGGAGGCACCCAAGAAGGTGAAGACAATGGAGAGGCCAAGGACAAATGAGCCAGCGTCCACACAGACCTTACCTTCCATGGTACAGGCAACAGATAAGGGTGCCAGTGAGGACCCAAACTGATTTCTAAGGTGCTCTCTAGGCTTTACTAGCAATAAATAAATAAATAAATAAATAAATAAATAAATAAATTTTTACAAAGAGAGTTCTGCTTTCCTCTGCCACAAGGGGGCAGAAAAGAGCACCATACCAGCCCCAAAGCAGGAACCTGGACTCTTGTCATAGCATGCAGCTGCAATGGCAGGGTTTCTAAGAATTCCTCTCTTGGACCTCTTATTTCCTCACTAGCTGATCCAATGAGAATTAGCAAGGTACACATAACAGTCTAGATGGAGACAGGAAGGGCTGCCAGGAGTCAGGGCAACTGAAGTACTGGGAATCCACAGATGCACCTTCTCAAGAGAAGGGGGAATGCTCGGAGGCTATCTGAGTGGAACCCACACAGGTCAGGCCACGGATTGTTGGTCTAACCACTGGACATTGACTCTGGGAGATGTTTATCTGTGAGTTCTTTCTTGGGAGTAGGCTTCTGTGCTCAGGACAGTGTCTTCAGGACCCTATTCCTTCCTTTCTTTTCTCTTCTGAAGGCCCACCATGAACTCACCAGCAGCCTGCTTTCCTGAAACCCTCAGAAGCCAGAGACTGTGTGTTGTATGTTAGCAAGTGGGAAGGAATGGTTGGAAAGGGAGCAGACAAAAAAAGAAGGAAGTGTGTGTGAGAGAGGGGGGAAAAGAGGAGGAGAGAAAGAAGAGAGGCGAAAAGGGAGAGACAGAAAGAGGGGGAGGGAGACTGGGTGGAGGGAGAGGGGGAGAAGAGGTGGAGGGAAATGGGGAGAGGCAGAAAGAGAGAGGGGGAGGGGGGGAAAGAAGAGGAGAAGAAGGAGGAGACAGAAGAAGGAGAAGGAGAAGGAGAAGGGGAAGAGGAAGAGGAAGATGTCTCCTACCTACAGACCCACCACCTAGGAAAAGGTGGAGAGCTTGGAGAAGCCTGGTAGGTAGAGGCTAGAAGGGAACTTACAAGGTATGTCCCCAGTCCCAAGAGCCTGCATGAGGTGACCTCCCACCCTCAAAACAGCTGAAGTGGAGTAAGACAAGGAAGAGGCAGGCACGTAGTAGCAAGTGGTCCATACAGGCTTATTAGCTGCTGCAGGGGTGAGGCTGAAGGCTCCAAGCCTCAGCAGAGAGCAGCAAGTCCGAGGAAGGTCTTGGGCTGTACCTTGACAGGCTGTGTGACCTTGAAAATATCACTTTGCCTGTCTGGTTCTTAGGTTTTTTTTAATCCAAAAAAGTCAGGATTTTGAGTTCAAATACTTGACAAACACAGCTTCCTGGAAAGGACTGGGAGGTGATGAGCTGTGCCAGAAGAACAGAAGGGTGGCTCCCAGAAGACTGGCAAGGGTGTCCAGAGACCTGGGGGTCTCAGCAAGGTGGAGCAGAGGTTATTCCTGGGAGGAGCTAGCCTTGACCAGGTTCCTGGCTCTGGCGTCACCTGGCCTTTGGCACTTCCTACAAATGAGTCTCCTTCTCCCAGGCAATGAGTTCTTGCTTGGCTGGAGAAGGTGAACAGTTTTGAGAAGAGGAGCCATCCTGAGGTGGATGCCGCCCTGGCTGGGGCAGACTGGGGTCCGGTGTGATGAGTCTTTGAAGGCGCTAAGGGTGAGAGAGGCAGGAAGTGAATTAGCACTGAAGTGGACAGGAGGATGCTCTCTGTGGGTATGTCACTGGGGTGGGCAGGAGGATGTTCTCTGTAGGTATGTCACTGATGTGGGCAGGGGGATGCTCTCTGTGGGTATGTCACTGGGGTGGGCAGGAGGATGTTCTCTGTGGGTATGTCACTGACGTGGGCAGGGGGATGCTCTCTGTGGGTATGTCACTGATGTGGGCAGGAGGATGCTCTCTGTGGGTATGTCACTGGGGTGGGCAGGAGGATGCTCCCTGTGAGTATGTCCCCAGAAATAAAGTCAGTCACTCAGGGCTAAACTCAAGGAGAGTGAGATAAGAACAGACAACGAGAGGTAATTAGGAGTATGAACTGAGCTCCAGTTCTGACCAGAACAACCTAGGCGATCTCAAGCTACTCGCCTGACTCTTCCAACCCTCTGTCCCCTCACTCTCTCATCTGTAAAATGGAGGCAATGAGACACCTTATGAGACAGTTCTTGGCACAGAGCAAGTGATAGGTGTTATGATTCTCATTACTACCCTTCTGTTTACTATTTTTATATGCTATCTGTAGTGGGAAGAACTGCTACTACATTGTTATGTTAGTTTTGGGTGTGTCAACCCTGCCCCCTTTCTGGCCTTGAATGCAGCTGTGGTGATGGGCATTGGGAATCTTGACAATCTCACTATGACCGAATGACAGTGATGACATGTAAGTATGAGAACACAGGAAGAGGCTGGACCCCAATGGCCTTTCCACAGCCAAACCAAATGCAGGCAGCTCTCTCTCTGACCTTCCTGATCCATAAAAATTCAAGAAGCCCACTTGCTTGGACCACTGTAGATCGGCTCTCCATTACTATTGGACAATCTGACCTTGACAGACAAAATTAATTCTTTCTGGGTCATTGGCAATGGCTTCTTCCAGGAAGGCTCAAGCTACTCGGGAGCCATCTGCTGTGTCCCAGTTGGGCACAAGAAGCCAGGAGCCAGTGTGCACTTGGCAGTTTTCCCAAGCCAGAACATGTATGTGCTCTTTATCCCTCCTGCATCTGGCCCCTGTTTGGTCCTTGTTTTCCCTTAACCACTAAGCAGTTTTCTCTTGGCTAGCTGGCCTTCGAGGTCGGCCTGATGTCAGATTCTATGAACCTAGGATTCCAGATGCCTGGTCTTTAAAGGTCTTAAAGACCACCATACAACTCTAGGGCTTTCCTAGCTGGAGAGCCGATGTGAGATGTGATCCTGGCCTAAGACTCCCTCAAGGGCCTCCTTCACTGGGTCCCCTCCACCTCCATGACCCACCTACCTTCTTGAAGGAACCCTGTGTCTTCAGGAGGGTGATGATGATGAAGAGTGGGACACAGGCCATGGAGGAGAAAGCCAAGAGCCATCCGATGGAGTATCCCCAAGGAGGGTATATGTAGACATTGTTGTATTTGAGAGGGGTGTATTTGCTCAAGGAGAAGAAGAAGGTGGCCTAAAACAGAGAGGGGCAGGGTCAGACAGGAGCCACTGAGTCTCTCCCTTGTCACCAACAGCCAAGGACAAAGGAGTACCCAACCACACTGAGAGGCATCTGAGGTAAGACGGTTCTGTTGAGCCATCAGTCACAGGGACTGAGGCAGGTGGTGAGCATGGGTTTAAGGAGTTTAAGACAGACAGGAAGAGGCCTGTCAGGAATAAGTAAGGCTGTAAGAGAGGGCTGAAGCAGAATGAGGATGGAGGAGAGGCCCAGTAGAAAAGGGAGAGTGAGGGACTAGCCCCTCTGCTTAGGCTGGAAAGAGCCCTCAGATACCAAGTCTTCTGCAGACTAGAGGGAGAAGTGGCGGTGGATAGGTGCATACCAGGCAAACACCCGGGGTCAGGAAGAGCCAGGAGATCTTCACCAAAGGCCATGGCCGATAGCCAATCATATCCTCCACGTTGTCATAGAAACGGTCCGCCCCTGAGCCAGCAGAGTGAGAGAAAAGGTGAGATCCAGAGGTGAAGACTTCTTGGCCTTGGGAAAGATTCCCACCCTTCCCCCAGTCCCCACTGTGATAGAAAGGGTAACAGGGTGGATGAAGAAATGCAGCCCAGCCTCCTGGTCACAGAGCACCAGCAGTGGTGGCAAAAGCTACTACTCACAGGCTGCTGAAAACACCTCTGCTGCCCTGTCTAAGGGTGAATAGCATCTGTCCTATGTACACAGGAGTACACAGGCCTAAAGAGCCAGTCCCAACAAATCTTTACTGACCTGTACTGCAGAGGGGAGAAAAGGCAGAAAAGTACCAGAATAGAGAGCAAGCAGTGCTCCTGATTCCAGGGCTGTGAATTCCCCACACTGGGCACTGCCAGGTTAAGTTGCGCTTAGTGAAGGCACTAACTGGTTTTGCTTATGTCAACTTTCATACTGGTCCTCTTTCAGGCAGAACCAGTCTCCCCAAATGTGAAGAACCTTTCACTGGTGGCCACGACTGGGGGATTCCTCTAATCCAGGCTCACTGCCTTCCCAATGACCACTGACGCTTGAATGCCAACCCTCAAAGGACCACAGCTTTGACTTCTAAAGGCCAAAGCTCCAAGACCAATATTGCCAGGAGTTATGTCTGCCTCCTTGCTGAGTTTATTTGAGCCTTTGAGAACAAGAGTCCTAGGAGAGTCAAACAGATATCTCACTCTTAGGTGGGAAGAGGAGCCAGCTCCAAGGGCAGGAAAGGAAGCCATAGGAACACCAGGCTTGTGAAGTAAGAACCTTCCTGGTCAGGCTTCCTCTGAGATCCTAAGATGGAGTGTCTGCTTATTCTCTCTGCTCCGGGCCTTGTGACATTAGCATTGTGTCCCCAACCTGTTGCCAAGGAGCCTGCAGACCTGGATAGGAGATGGTACCTCCATTTCATAGCCATGCAAGCTTAGGCCAAAGAGCGCCTGTTCTGAACCTTCCTTTCCACTGCATAAGGCCAATAGGTAGGTCTTGAAGTGGTATGTGACCTGCGCAGTGCAGTGCCTGGAACCCCAGCTGTTACTAAGCATGACAATGCCTTAGATGTTGAGGCATTGGGATTGCAACTTAGTGATCTCAGTGGTGAGGGGCCTAGGCCATCCCTGGAAGTCCAGACACAACAGAATTCACCTTCCTGCAAGAAAGCCACATGTAACGATAACAGGGAAGCTGTTTTGAAGGCATGAGGACTGTCCCTGGAGCGTTCAATGTTCAACAAAGCCGGCACAAGTGGCTTGGCTGTTGGAAAGGCAATGAAAGAATCTGACGGTGGGTGTGGGGGAAAATGTCAGGCCAAATGGCCCTAAAGTTCCCCTCTGATGGAAATTTCACTGATAGAAGATGCCTGTCTCGCCCTTGACTTAAGTCTAAGAGAGACATTGAGCCTCCAGGTATGTCTGACAGTCCTAGAAGAAGGAATCAGGCCATCCCAACCAAGACACCCACCCTGGACAGAGCCTGCCCTCATCAGCCCTGGGGCGTCTTGTTCCATAGCCACCTGCCCTACTCACCGTACACCCAGCCAATGCAGATCACCTCAAACAAGGAGAGGAAGAGTAGGCAGATGCCACTGGAGGCGTAGTAGTCAAACAGCTGGAAGATGTACATCCCACCCTGTGGAGGAGGAGGGAGCTGAACTTGGGCAGGGTTAGCACCTGCTCCCATGGCAAGGTGTATTGCACTGCTCTACTGTGCTCTGCCCTGCCCTGCCCTGCCATGCCATGCCATGCTCAGAAGAGAGGTTTTATAGTTACTAGGAGTCAGATCAGCCTGGTTCTGCCATCAGGAACTACCATCAGCCTTGGGACAATAATTTCTAGTACCCAGGAGGTGCTGGGGCTGCAGGACCTATGGTGGTATATATTGCCCAGTATCCCCTCTTGGTGGAACTGGTTTCCCTCACTCCATTCCTTTTGGGTTGTGGTGGTCCTTTCTAATATTGTAAGCCTAAGGAAGGGTCTTAGCCTAACACCTGTCAAATTCAAGAAAAAGCCTGATTGGTTGAATGGGGAAAGGTACCAGGAGCAGAAACAGTCTTCCTGGCTATCACAGAGGGAAATCTGCCTATGGGCCAAGTCACCTGAGGAAAGGGAAATGGGACACAGAAAGGAACATGCCCAGAAATGTTACAGACATATTCATGCATTTGACAGAAGCCAAAATAGCTCCAGACACTGCTGTCACCTAACCCCATCAGCCCCCTTTGTGCTTTGGGCATTTGTGTGTGGCTCTCATTACCAACTTATATTCCAGTGGGCAGGATCTTCAACCTCACCATGGGGGGCACAGAGAGTGTAAGCCCTTGGGCAGAAGGAAAGAATGGTTCTAAGAGTCAGCAGCCCCACACTGTCCTCTCACCTCGGTGACCAGAAGGAGCCCCATCAAGTAGCACACAATGGCAACCGCAAGGATCAGCAGCTCCCGCCGGCCACTCTTTCGGAGCTGCTGAGGAAACATGTCCATAGAAGCAGTCACCAGGCACTCCACACAGACAAACTGCGGGCCAAGAGAGTAGTGGAAAGAGACAGCTGTGCAGCCAGGGCACAGGGCTTGCCCTGCACTGCCCCTGCAGGACCCTGCTACACATCACCCTATTTGCCTATGTTGATGCTGGGGAGCTGAGGCAGGGGTAAGCCAGTCCTGCCCTTAGCTACAGCTTTGTATCAAGGAACCTTAGTAGGGAAGGTTGGAAGAGGGGAGGTTCTGCACCCCAGGGCTGGGAAGGATGGGGCTGGACATGAGGCTGGGGATGAGCATGTGTGGAGCACAGAAGGAGCTCTAGAGGCCTGGGACCAGCCATCAGAACACCAGGCAAAAGACTTGAACCATAGGGAGGCCTCTGATCCATGGTCAAGGAGAAGGTGCATGAAGAAAAGTGCCACTAAGAGGAGCAGAAGCTGCAAGAGGGACACCAGACAAGGGTACCATACCTGGCTGTCCAGCCCTAGAAATAGGAGCATGATGAAGAAGAGGCAGGACCACAGCTGGGACAAAGGCATCATCGTCACGGCTTTGGGGAAGGCAATGAAGGCCAGCCCAGGACCTGCCAGGCACACAACACAGCTGCATGGGCTTCAGGCCACTCACTACCTGAAGAGGAGCCCTCTCCTTAGCACTATGTGCACCCAGGAGTGTGTGGGGACATCTGTGTGCATCTTGACATGCCTGTGAGTGTCATGAGGGTTTGTAAAGGTCTGTGTGCTGTTATCATCTATGTGTGTCTGTGAGCTTCTATGTGTGTGCATCTATGCGTGTCTATTATAATCCGTGAGCATTTGTGATCTTCTGTGAATGTTTGTGTGCAGCTGTGAGCATCTGTCTACAAGTGTCTGTGAACATCTGTAGGGTTTATGAGATTCTGTGCATGTCAGCATCTACATATGCCCTGAGCTTATATGAGGATCCATGTGTATCTGTGAGCACTTGTGAATGTGGATTTCTGTAATTTTATGTGCTTCTATGTTCATTTCTGAATGTCTGAGTGTGTGTGTGTGTGTGTGCGTGCGTGTGTGTAATGTATACTATACCTAAGAATCTTTGTAAATGACTAAATATATCCATGTGCTTCTGTGAGCACCTGTATGTGCCAATGAACCTTTGAGCGTGGACTTCCGTGATCTTCTATGTATATCTGTGAACATCTGTGTGGGTGTTGAGCATTTTTGAGTGTCCACATGAGTATATGTTTGTGAGCACCTATGTGTGCCTATATGTGTGTCTAGTGTATCTGGGAGCTACTGTGTGTAGGCATGTGGGTGGAGCTGTTTAAAGGAAACAGATTCAACTCTACGCTCTTCCTTGGGACACACACACACACACACACACACACACACACACACAGATTCTCTCCTTCCCTTTCTCCCTTCTTCTGCCTACTTCTCTTCTCCTTTCTTCTCTTCTCCCCCACAGTTCTAAAAGCTTTCCTGATACCACACAGCCCTCCCCCAACCCCAAGCTAAAAAGGGCCCTAGCTCTGGTTTGGGGAAGGAGGGGTCTGTTCTCTGACCCTCCTTCCCTGGAGTCCCAAGCAGCAGCGTATAGAGAACGTCTCTTACCTGACTCAGCCACTTCAGAAATGGGTACACCCTGCTCCTGCGACATGAAGCCCAGGATGGAGAAGACAACAAACCCAGCCACGAAGCTGGTAGCACTATTCAGGAAACAGAGGGCGATGGAGTCCCTGTGGGAATAAGTGAGGTCAGAGATGGGGAAGAAAAGAGAAAGAAAGGGAAAGGTAACCCAAGCAGGAGAGATCAAAAGACAGATGGTAAAGGAGGAAGGGAGACTGAAAGACAGAAGAAAGATGGAGAAGTAGAGAACGTGATATAGCACAGGCAAAACAAACACCAGATGTCAGGGCAAGAGGAGACCAGCAAAGCAGGGGAAAGAAGCTAGGTCTTGAAAAAGTGTCCACACAAGCCCTGCTTGGCTCCCATGGAGGCAGGGTCGCCCTCCCCTGCCACACCAGCAGGTCTCACCTGTAACAGTTGTTGTGGTACTTGTTGTAGCTACCCAGGGCTGTCAGGCACCCCTGGCAGATAGCAAAGGAGAAGAAGATCTGGGTGCCCGCATCCATCCACACCTACATGAGGCCCAAGAAAGTGGTAGAGGCAACCAGGGCCTTGAGCTGTGGCTAGCAGAATGTAGCTCCTGCCTACAGCACAGCCCACCTCTTAATGTCCCCCACAATATCATGCCTTCATCTTACTGCCCAGGAACTTGTCCTTGCCCTTTCTCTGAAGCCACTGTCCCATAGGCAGGACCTGTTTCCGGTTTGGCTCTGTGGGTCCTCAGGAAGTATCAAGTGCCTGTGGGCTATTTCATTCCTAGGTGGCATCTACAGACCCAGGTAAAGTGAAGAGTCCCTGGCATTCATTCAGCCTGTGTGTCTACATGGCACCTTAGGAACTGTGACCCGGTACATATAAAAATATAAAGAAACCCACCAAGACTTCTTGGTGGAAGCAAAAAAAGTGCTCAGATAAGCCTCAGAGGAGGAAATGCAAATGGCTAACACATTCATGAGCCTAGCCCCACCTGTGTGAACAATAAAACAAAGTATAAAGTGCTACTATTGAGTCTACAAAGTTACCAAAGAGTAAAACACATTCTAACTGGGGCTGGATATTAGTAGTGGCCTGAGGAGCTAAACTCAATCCCTATAAGCAGGTTAAAAGGCCAGGCATGATGATATGCACTTGTAAGGCCCAGTGCAGCTCCCTGGAGCTCCCTGGCTGGGCAGTCTGGCCTAAGTCCCAGGCTGGTGAGAGACACACTGGGAATGGGGGTGTCGGGGTCAGGGGAGCAGGGCATTAACCAACCCTCAGATGAGTAATATTCAGAAAAGAAAAGATTGTACCTGTCCTAACAAAGGACCGGCTTTTTTTCTTAGCACTGTTCTCTGTATGGACACAACCGAACAACTATTTGTTAAAACACAAAACAAAAAATAAAACAAAACCTGATATTGTGGCATTATAGCAATCTGGAGATGATTTAGTGTGTGTGATAGGACAAGCTTCGGTCAGACACAAAGACTGCACCATTTCTAAGGAGAGACCTGAGAGTCGGTGAATATGGTGTCATGACAATCACCCCCAGATACTGAGAGACTATGTATATTTAAAAGTGGACATCACCTCAGTGTCAGAGGCCGGGGCTCAAGGTTCAGCAGGACAGAGAGATGGTTCATTTTCTCCACTGTGCTAGCCCCAGCCCCAGGCAGTACCTAGCCAAGAGACCCTGAGGATATTTTTGTTGAATACATTAGGTTTGGCAGGAATATTATACAGACACAGAGATGACATTTAAAGATGAAAGTAATAGCATGGAAAAATGCATAATATAATTTACATCAAAAGGATCTATTTCTCTAAATAAAATTACCTCAGTTGTGTTAATAAAAGCACACCACCTGGGGGTGGTAAGAGGAAGCAAACTAAAGTGCTAATGGCGGTGGTGGGATTTCAGGGGACCTCATTCATGTTTCAAACATTTCTTCTATGAAATCTAGTTCTTCCCCAGCTAACATCTATTTCTCTTAAACCAAAGGAAGAGCATTAGAAGACTTTGAAAGTTCAGTATAGCCTAGGGAGGACATGTATCACAGTATCCAATAACAATCCCCTTGTGGTGCCCACCTGGGGGTCCTTGAGGCGGAGCAAGTCTGGCTTCAGGTAGAAGATGATGCCCTGGTAGGCTCCAGGAAGGGTAATGCCCCGGATCAGGAGGATAATCAACATCAGGTAGGGAAACGTGGCTGTGAAGTAAACTACCTGGAAGGCAAGCAGGCAAAATCACTTCTGGCATGGGTACATAGAGGCAGCGGGGAGCCAGGGAGTCTCCAATGGTCATCCTGCCCTGCCTCTGCCTGTCCCCAGGCAGAGCAGATCACACCACATCCATCAGGGGAGCTCAGACCTCCGACTCCACACAGTCTCGATGGCGAGCATATGAAACTTTCCACACCTCCCTTTACACATTCCAGTGGGTCTTACTCCCCAGCAAAGTGTGATACACAGCATCAGGGAGGGGAGGAGGGAAGAGTGAAAGTGGACAAGACAGAGAGAGGAAGACACTCTCAGCCCACAACATTTCAAAGAGAACTTTAAGTCCAGAACCCTCTCAGCCCACAACATTTCAAAGAGAACTTTAAGTCCAGAACCCGGTTCCTTTCATCCACCATCCTGGGTACCCTCCCCCAATCCCCTGAGAGTGAATGCCTCTTCAGGAGGAAGGTGGCCAGATTTGCTGGCAATCTGTGGGCGATCCAGATTGTACTCTTCCAGACTTTGATTGGGGCAGAGCAGTGGCCTGTGAGTATCCTGGAGACTGAAAAGGGATCCCATGCTGCCCTGACCAGGTTGTGACAGGCTGGGTACCACCACCACCATTGTTATTCTTCTCTTTACTGTTGTTGCCTCTTTGGACCACAACCCAGGGAAGAAGGAGTATCACCATTCAGTTGTGAAATGTCCCAGGCAGGCTCACGTGTTGAACACTTAGTCCCTAGTTAGTGGTGCTATGCTGGGAAGTCGTGGGACCTTTGGACAAGGATGGAGCTTGTTTCAACCCAAGCTCTGCTTCCCACCCAAGCTCTCTGCCTCCTGGTCACCATCATGTAATGACCAGCAGCAGCGCCAAGTTCCTGCCACCACAGTCATGATCCAATTTCCACCATGACTGCTGCACTCCCTGAAACCCCACACTGAAATCAACCTGTCGTCCCTTAAGGTGCTCAGTCAGAACACTCAGAACCTGCCTATCTCATCTTTGAAAAGTGGGAGACGTCATTCCCAGTCCTCCAGACTGGCAATGGAGCCCAGGTCTGAAATCTCTCCACAGAGCAAGCCCACTGCTGCCCACTCTTGGCTTAAAACCCTTCACTGATTGGCACTTACCCCCAAAGACTGCTCTGTTTGCTAATTTGTATGGAAACTCTTCTTCATGTCTCAGTTAAATACAACAGGCATGTCATAAGAATACATGACCCTGCCGTACATGATGGAGACAGATACACAGATGCACACATGCAAAGAAGAGTAGGAAATACCCCGCCCCCATGTTGCTAATGGCTTGGAAACCAATGAGCTCCCAAAGTAGGATTCTTACGTTTATTTTGCTCTAAATATTACTTAGATAAACAGGTCTCTGGAAACCTGTTGGGGGGGAGTCTTCCCTTGTATTGAGCTAAATCTCCATGTTCCTGTAACTTTGCCTGCTCTTACATAAACATATCTCTCCCAGACTGCTCTTTCTGCTCTCCTGTGAGGGGCACTCTTTCAAGTGTCCCTGGGGCCTCTGTGACTGTAAGTACTCACAAGGAGCCAGGATCCCTTACCTTGCCTGTAGACTTGACCCCTTTCCAGATACAGAAGTAGCAGATGATCCAGGCAAGCAGGAGGCACAAGGCCAGCTCCCAACGCAGGGAGCCCAGGTCGTGGATACCCGACGTAATACTCAAAACTCGTCTCCTAAGGGATTGGGAAAAATAAGTAACCAGTTGAAAGCCCAAAGGGGACAATCTGTCACCAAGTCCCCTAATTCAGAGATGACCCAACAGATAACACTCTCCAGGGCTGTCTCTCCCTGCCCTTCCCAACCTCTCCATGGTCATGCTGTGCTCCCACCTGTGGTCTGAGTGCCCCTGGCTACTAGAAGACCAAACCACCGTGATCCCACAGGTATCTGTGTTTTTCTAACTCATCCAGGTCTGTTTGGGGGTGGGGGAAAGGAGGAATAGACGTATGCATACGGAGGGAAGTCAAAGATGATCCAGGACCAGAGGGAGAGAATAGAAATGTACTAACATCTAAAAATGAGGGTGGAGATGTGTTTGCCTAGGAGAGAGCTCAGGAGATAACCCAGAATGGGCAGGGGAGAGAGCATAGGTAGACAGGAGAGTGCAGAGTGTCTGCAGGGTGAATTGGTGTGAGGACACAAGTAGTCCACAAGGAAAAGCAGGTAGTAGACACAGCCCGTGGGCATGGAGGTGTGCACCATCATGCAGGAGAATGAATGGTGACCACGTCTGTGTGGTGCAGATCCTAGTCAGTGTCCAGCTACCAACTGAATACCAGTGAACACGATTTAGAATTGCTGCACACAGCCAGCTGCCAGAAGATAATAAAGGTGTTTTCTATGACTGGGTGGACAGAGGTCTGGGATGTGTGGGTGCAGCTGGAGCATGGGAATGGCATAGGAGGACAGCCCTGAGAATGAGTGGACGAAGATGGAAAAATGCAAGCAGGCGTGTGAAGGTTTGGGATTCGGATGAACATATAGGTAGGTAGGTCGGTAATCAAGGCTGAAGGAGAAGATTCCCTTATCCCTGATGATATCCGTCCAGTGGGCAGAGGTGGTAATAGAAAGCATGCAGAGTCTTAAGCATGCACCCCCAGTGTTCAAGTCTGCACAATCCAGACATCCAGGCTCCCTGCTCTTAGGGCCCCTGGCATATGGCAATCAGACCCAGGACCTACTCCCAGAATTCCATGACAGGCGAGGTGAAGTTCTCAGAGTTGCTCACTGCTCTGGCTGATGAGTGATTCAGAAAGTCCACGCAATGCTCTGTAGGGGACAGGGTTGGAATGTAGATCAGTGAGGACCAGATGAGGGAAGACACCTTTGCACTTACCCTCTGACCTACCAACCAGAACCTTCTTACAGTTTCTAGGTCCAAGATTTTCCTCGGGAGCCAGGATATCCGTGGGACCAGCTCCTCCTCCTCCTCCCTGTGTAGCCAGTGTCCCCTGCACTTGTTCCTGGTAGATCTGACCATTTTTATGAATACACTGAAGTCCTCCAGAGCAGTATGGACTGCAGAAAGGTGCAGCCCACATGGGCAGCTCCAATCAATAGTCTGCCTCTGGCCTGCCCATTGAGTCATGCTGGTTTTTCATCCTATGGACAAGAAACCTAAACCCTGCATTGAACTCCCCCGTACTCTTCTCAAGATGGACTCATTCTTCTCTCTTTACTCTGTAATTACTGTTCTGTTTTTCTCCACCTGTCATTGGTTCATCTACTTCTACCACAGCCAAGCCAGACAGTGTGGGGTCCTATCTGCCTTTACCCAGTTTTGACAGCATTGGACAGTGAGAGGCACCCAGGAACAGTTGCTAAACGTAGGCATGCTGTAGCTGTAAAATAGCCCCATTGCTTCCAACAGCGGCTGCTCTATAGTCACACAGAAGGGCCAGCCAGGAGAACTGGAAGCACAGCCCACAAGGTTCAGCTCTAAGACACGGTCTGTGATGGACTCTGTTACCAGCCACCACAGACCAACCTCCTGAGCAAGGCCCAGTGGCGGGGCTGACACACAGATACCTGTGTTCCAAGAGTTGGTGCAGGTTGTCCAAGGAAGCTCCCAGGTGAAGGAACTAAACAGGTAGAAGAGAGCCCAGGCGAGGATGATGATATAGTAGATGTTTAAATAAGACTCGATGACCAGAGAGGCCATGCCAATGCCTATGGGAGCAGAGAGAGAGAAGGTCAAAGAGATCAGAGTAAGCAGAGAAGAATTTCACAGAGGTCTGCACAATGCCCCTACACCAACATTCATATCATCTTCTTGGGGAAAGTGGGATAAATTCATTATCTTAAACGTGGTCCCATTGCAGTGCTAACATCTCCTTCTCCCCTCCCCCTCTGTGTCTATCACCGTCCTCATCTCTAACCCTAAGCTCTCCCTGCCTGGACTCTCTCTTTTCTTCTGTCACCATCATACATCACTTGTAAACTGCTTGTCAAGAGCATCCGAAGCCACTGGGGCTGTGGCTAGAACCTGGTCTCCTCAGTGGAAACATGCTGCGGAAAGTCGCACAGTGACCTGAGCTGCAGTGCTCTGCTGGCTGTAGCCCCATTAGAAGTCTCCCTGATAATACAAGAGGTTAGTGAAGGCCCCAAGAGGTATAGTTTGTAACCAGCCTTGCCTTTCCTCAGTCTTTGGTCAGGTAGCCATGGTACCCAGTTCTCATCAGGTACACTCAGTTTGGTTCTTTTCTGGACAAATAACCCAAGCAGCCTGGCTGCTGGTGGTCCTTTTGGGACAAGCAGGAAGGATGAACTCTCTCTGCATCTGAGGTGTAAGGGATGTCTCAGAGCCAAGGAGGCTTGTGGTCCCTCTATTGCAGCCCCAGAACTGGCTAAGCTACTAAGAGAAATTGGTAAGATACCCCAGCTGCTTGTGTCCACGTCACAGATCTACAGAGAAGTGTAAGCTGTCCCTAATAGAGGGGAGAAGAAAAAAGCTCACGGGGCCCTGGTTTAAATTCTTAATGAATGGCTCTGCTTTCTCCATCTGTGCAATGAGGTCAAGAGAGTGATGGAGGCCTGGATAACGGAATGCACGACAAGTGCACACATGAACACTGACATAGCTGGGCTCCACAGATGCCGGCTATTGCCATCAGCAGCATTCCTGTGCCTGTGGAGTCTTTTGAAGCCTGTTTGGGTCACTACATAGAGTCAGAGACATTACTTTCCTTGGGCCAGATGAAGATTAAGGTTCAGGTCCCTGGCTGCATTCTTCCAAGAGACACATCTAATTTGCTACCTATAATTCTATACTGTTTCTCTTGACACGTCTTTCTCCCTGGGCATCTAAATTTTAGCCTCAAGAGGCTGATTTCACACAGCACAGGACAGACGAGCTTGGCAAGTGAGTCTGCATGGACAGTGAGTCTAGGACAGCAAGAACACTGACAATGAGTAGAGGTGAGCAGGATGGTAGGTCCAAGGGCAGAAAGGGGGAGGATGCCACTCACCTTGGAGGAGGGGACAGATCTTCCTCCAGGCAGTAACACTCCCCTGGCTGCTATACTGGCCCAGTGCCACCTCCAGGAAGAACACTGGGATGCCACAGCTGAAGAAGAAGATGAAGTAGGGGATGAAGAAAGCTCCTGAGAGGGAAAGAAAGGCAGAGTCTGAGTCACCTGCTGCTTCCAGGCTTTGAACCCCCCTCCAGCTCTACCCTCAGCCTCCTTTCTCACCACTCCCAAGACCTACAATGTGTCCCTCTGCCTTGCTCATTCTCTCAGGGGTGTCCAGCAGAAGATCCTCACATGGGCCCCCCAATAAGCCAGGCAAAGTCTTTGGAGGAAAAGAAATGACTCTGGGGATGGAAGCTCGAATAAATGAACTATTTACTGCGCTTTACAAATCAAATCATGTATTAGTCTTGAAAGAAAAACATGTGTTCTGCATAATTTGATATGCTTATTAAACTATCAAGTCGGCTACATTTTAGAAACAAACAGACAGAGCCAGTTTGTGAGCATTCTTTTCTCACTGATCCCTAGGACTGTCTGGTCTGCCTGCCCTGCAGCAAATCCTACAGGAATCTGCAGAGCTGCTGAGGTACTATCTTGACCAGAGGTCCCTCCTGGGGAGAGGATTCTTTTGCAACTTAGTACTTTGTTGGTGCTTTCTATGTGGGACCCTCTTCTAAGCTTCACCAGGGTCAAACTCTCACAAGTCAATGTCCTACGGGGGGGGGGGGGGAAATACTGTTCTCATCCCCTTTTACAGATAAAGAAACCGAGGCCAGGTTGAAAACACAAGAACAAAGGTATTAGATGAGGAAACAAACACAGCATACCAGGTATCCTGACCCTGAGGCTGACTCCTGACTATTACGTACACCATAGTGACTCTGAAGTCATCGCTCCCACTGAGGAGGAAAACCAGGGAGCACAAAGGGGAAGAAAGCACAGAGTACATCCTTCCAGAAGCTTCCCTGCACGCCTGCCTGCCTGCCTCCATCTATCCCCATCTGTCCTGGCTGGTTGTGTGTGGACGTGACACAGCTGGAGTTATCACAGAGAAAGGAGCCTCCCTTGAGGAAATGCCTCCACGAGATCCAGCTGTCAGGCATTTTCTCAATTAGTGATCAAGGGCAGATGGCCCAGCTTACTGTGAGTGGTCCCATCCCTGGGCTGATAGTCCTGGGTTCTATGAGAAAGCAAGCTGAACAAGCCAGGGGAAGCAAACCAGTAAACAGCATCCCTCCAAGGCCTCTGCATCAGCTCCTGCCTCCAAATTCCTGCAATGTGTGAGTTCCTGTCCTGACTTCCTTTGATGATGAACAGCAATGTGGAAAAGCTAAAAAACAAACAAACAAACAAACAAACAGAAACCCTTTCCTCCCCAACTTCCTTCTTGGTCATGAGGTTTTGTGCAGGAATACAAACCCTGACTAAGACACCATCTTTTGTGGTTTGACACTAGGATGTCAACCCAGAGTGCACAGTGGGCGAGTACTCAGCCATGGAACTGTACCCCAGAGCTTCTTTCAGAGTCTGCTTGGTTCTATTTTGTTAGATAAGGTCTCACTGTGTCATCCATCTGGCCCTGATCTTATGATGCTCCTGCCTCAGTGACCCAAGTACTGAGATTACAGGCCCTCTCTCTAGATTTCTTGTAAGCACACTCGTTTCTTCTTCACAACAATTACAATATGTTATTCAACCACTATTTTTAAATTCATATCACAAACCTCTTCATGTCAATAAATACATGACACCATTTCAGCACCTGTAGCTCTAGTGTGGGGGTTGGTATTTTGTTAATATTTTAACACTTGACTTACGTTCAGTTTTTTGTTGCAGTGAAAAAACGCCTGCATCCTAACGTACTTTTCCAGTTTTGCTCCTCTGTATGAATTTTGTTAGGCATAATTGCTGAGGAATTCCTCTTTCCTTGGTGTATATGTGCATGTTAAAGTATATACAAAAAGTGTATCCATTTTTCATAGGTGGACACTCCCATAGCAGTAAAGTGTTCCCGGTGCTGTGCATCTACCTCCAGAGCTTTATCATCATCCTAAACTGAAACTCCATATGCATTAAACACAAGCTCTGCCTCTTCTGCCCCCATGAGTGACATTCTGCTTTCTGTCTCTAAGAACTGCCTACTCTGGGCCCCTCACATGTAATACACGGATGGGACCGTAACAGTTATCAGTTATCCTGTTATATTTGTTTCATTGAGCGTATCTTCAAATTCACTCATGCCATAGCATGCATCATTATCCCCGTTTAAAGGCTGACTAGTGGGGCTGGAGAGGGATGGCTCAGCTGTTAAAAGATGCGTTGCTTTCTCAGAGGACCTGGGTTCAGTTCTTAGCACCCACAACTATCTGTGAGGTCATTTCCAGGGACACTCTCTTCTGACCTCCATGTGTCCCAGGCACATAGGTAATGCATATACATACATGCAAGCAAAATAGTTACCCATGTAAAACAAAATAAACTTAAAAGAAAAATTTTAAGTAAGTAAAGACTAATGCCCCCTGTGTACAGATTCCACACTTTGAAGGAGGGCCCTTCACAGGAAGTCCATGGGAGCACATGGCTCACAGGCCGTTCCCACCAGCTGCAGGAGTATCTTTCCTGTGCCCTGGAATGTGAGTTTTCACCCAACAGGAGATGCAGAGCCTTGGAGATGCAGAGACAGGCTTTCCTCAGGCCCTCTGGGGCTGAATGGAAGCTGGTTCTGAGTATAGTATAGGACCTCCTTGGCACATGGTGCTCTACTGAGCTTCCAGAAGCTCAACATCACTATGAACGTCCTCACTTCACAGGGGCTGATCTGATCCTAGCCTGGGAACAATGCCTGGCCACAGCCTCATGGTGTGTATCCAGCTGTGTACATAAGCAGCCTAACAATGTCCATGGAGACCTTAGCCATTAGGGATTCAGCTTGAAGTTATTTTAGACTCTCCCTTCCTCTGCTCCAATCTACTTTAGCCAAGGGCCTGGCCACCAGCTCTTCCCTGAACCTCAACGTCAGCAATAAGACGTACAGAAGGCTCTGTCTGGGATGAGGCATTTCTTAAGGATGTGTAAGCTAAGTGACGCCACTCTCTCACACCCAGAGATGACCTCATACTATGTCATTTTTCTGCTCTTTTGAAAGGCTATTCTCCTACAGATCTGTGTTTAGTTACCAATAATCAATGAATCTGTCTGCATATTTTAATAAAGAATGAACTTCCATCAAGCAGGGCCTGTGGTCAGAGGCAGGTGAGTTCTGTTACCAGGAGTTAGAACAATTCTAGCCTAAAGCAAAGCAATGACATTTGGGTTCATCTTTGACATCATGTTCTCATATAAATCTGTTCCCAGCTTATCTGGAATAAGGAAAGAACTAACCGCTGGTCCTTATTATCATTTTTAGAACCCCCCCCCCCAAAAACCAGTGACTCCAAGGTGGGAGCCCAGACCTCATTTACTCCCTCATGTTAGAGAGGAGAGAAAAAGGTTGAGGCGAAAGCCCACCTGCCCAGTCATAGTCAGCCCCTGGTAGCCTGGGAGAACACTTCCAGAATCATATTGATGTCAAAACCCACAGCATTCAAGCCTCTCATATTAAAAAGGACAGTCCTGGATACAGGATTCAGCCACAGAGCCCAGCTCTTGTTAAGATGTTAGACTGTCCTATCAAGGGAGTGATCTGGAAAGGCTGTATTGCCCTTAATACAGATGCAACTTTTTTAAAAAATATTTTTGCTCCATAAGAGGTAGCCTCCATCAATACTAAACCCATGTCAAAGGGTTGGACACATCTGCTAGATATTTATCAGGTTAAATATAAGTAGGGTCTAGAAGGCTTTTCCAAACACTGATTATCTATAAGTGTGCTTCCTCTTCCTGGAACAAGTTCCAATATTTATAATAAGAATAACCACTTGTCAAGAAGAACCACCCTCCAGACCCGAGAATGAATGCCACCAGTCACAAGGGATCCCTCTTCCACTCTTCATGTCTGCTTAGATGATGCCCTGGATATCCTCTCCCTTTCCTCTCAACTCATCACCATGACATGCCGTGTGTGTTTCTTGCCTGTGATCTGCAGCCTTTGTCAGGATACAGCACACAGACCAAGTTCTGATTTGCATGTGGAACAGAGCTTTGGCTCACGAGAGGCCTGTAGTCACAAGAGTTGAATGAATGAATAAATCAATGAATGAACCCCATTAGCTGTTATCATCCATGGGGAGTGGTGCAGAAGCTAAAACCCAGGTCTCGTGCTTCTGCTCACTCTCTCACTTAAATCTTACCTAGTCCTGGATATTATATCACCCCCAGTTCAGAAGGAGGGACACTGGAGGCTAGAGATGGAGGTGGGACCCAACAGGAGCCATCCAGATTCATGGCTGTGCCCCCTTCCATTTGACCACACTTCCAGGGAAGGAGTAGCCCAGCTGGCATGGTACAGTACTTCCCACCACATCACCTGAACGTGAACTCACCACCTCCGTTTTTGTAGCAGAGATAGGGAAACCTCCAGACATTGCCTAGCCCAATGATCTCCCCAGCCACTGACAGTACAAACTCCATCTTGTTGGTCCATTGGCCTCGATCCTTCACCTGGTCCATGCCTTTCTGGTCCATAATCTCTCCCTCCTCAGGGACCCAAGAGACCACAGGATAGCTATCTTCATGGACTGCAACCTTTTTGTCCATACTAGATAGGGAGGCCCTGCAAGGTAAGGCAGGACTGTGAGAGGCAGAAACCTGGTGAGGGAAGAAGAGGACTGTCACACACACACACACACACACACACACACACACACACACAGACATACACTCATTCACACACACACATATTTACATACACATACACTCACAGACACACACTCACTCACACACACTCACACACACATACACACTCACTCACACATACACACTCATACACATTCACACTCACAAAGACACACACTCATTCACACAAATATACACACTCACATACACACACACTCACTCATACACACACACACATTCACATATACTCATTCACACACACATACACACATTCACACAACACTCATACACACTCATTCACACACACACACACTCTCACACACATATTCACACATACACACACTCTCACACACCCTGCACACCCATCTCCCTTCACCCTGATTTTTCCCGCCCAGTCCTTTCTGTTGGCATATTACCTTTCTTCCCAAGCTCTTGATGACATTTCTAATCTAAAGTGACACTCTGCTCTCAGAGTTATGAGGCTGAGCCAACAGGAAGCAGATCTTAGCTTGCCAAGTCTTCGGCAGATAAAGCAACACACGGAGCAGGTTTTCAGGGGTCACAGACTTGCCCAACACCACCCAGGGGTAGAGCTGTGATTAAAACCCCATTATAGCTCAGATCCCTTTTGATCTTTATAGCCAGCCACCACTCCAGCTGGCCCTTCTGTCCAGATCTTCAGTATGCTGTGAATAACAGCAACCCGGCCTCTGGCCTCCAGACCAGAAGGGCTCATAGGCTGCCAGAGCTGCTGGGTTAAAGGGCAGGTGTGGCGGAGGTGGCTCACGGACCTTTCCTGAACAATTGTGATCGATGGAGGTCTGGTAAACATGGGAGCTGGCTCAACGTGGGCTCTGATTGGGAGGGAGGGAGAAGGTGGGGCCTCCAAGTAAGGCCAGCCGAGGACAGGATTGGCATCAGGTCCAACTGTAGGCCTCAAGGGAGGCCATTTCTATGTCTGTCTGTCCTGAGAAATGTAGGTGATCCTGGGGCCAGGAGGTGTCACTTGGACGGTGGTCATTTCAAGATGACCTCAAGAGTGCCCGTCTCTTACAAGAACAGCCTGGCAGGGACTGCCCGCTGTGGCTGTTGCCATTCCCTTCCCCCTGCCCTTGAAAATGTACAGTACTCCCAAAGCTTCCATGGGCCACTGTCCATTCTGTTTTCTGTCCCTTTTGACTGTCAGTTACCAGGAAGTCAATTGCATCTGGAACCCATGCTTGCTTTCTCCTCCCTGCCTCTGCACAGCTGATCATCTTGATGTTACTACAGACCTTCCTCCCAGGGAAGGAGGTGCCTAGACCTTCAGGGAAGCTCTGTCCTCCACCAGGCCCTCACCTCCAGGGACACTCAGGGAATAAAATGAGCAGGCTTACCATGTACTCCATACACAAGGGAGTCTTTTTATGAAGGAAGACTCTATGTTTATTTGTTGGTCCTTTTAACCCAGGCAACAGCCCAAGCCCAAGTCTGTTCGTGAGGCTTGGGCAGGAACCAGCTACAGTTGTGGAAAATTTTTGAAGGTGGTTTGGAGGGTGCAAGCTATCCCAGGAATGAAAAGGCACAGCAGGGTGAGGTTTTGGTGTTGGGATATTTTCAGTTTCTTACTGCCAGCTCTGTGCAGGAAAAAGATAAGGAGAGTAGCTTGTGCAAACTCCAGGCTCCAGCCTCTCAGACACAAGGGAAAAAGATGAGGCAGGGAGAACAGGCCTCCAGACTGCAGAACCAGAGCCCATGGCTGCTCAGTGCCAGGGGAGCAGTCAGTCAGGCCTGAACCCAGACTGAAACTGTTGGCAACCTGCAGAGTGACCCCTGAATCATGTTCAAATGATAAATGACAAACAAATAAAGACATAATGAATGAACTGAAAACACAGTTGCAAAAGCGCCAGAGAGGAAGGCAAGTTCATACAGACTTGCTAATTACAACAACGAAAGGTCAACTCCTGAGTCACCATGGGACTAAAGACACACCGTTCTTAATATCTGCTATCAAATCCCATCCTAACAGTCTCTGAAGTTCCTACGTTACAGATGAGGAAGTGAGGCTCAGGGATGGGGAGCAACACCTGACACAGCACATGCTCAGTTCAGTGGATCTTAAAAGGCTGAACCAATTCAGACTAGCAGGAAGGGCTCTTGCTTTGTGACTTAAGCAAATGACACCTTCTCACTGAGCTTTAAATCTCCTAGAGAGAATTCATTAGGGTATTGGCAGAAGGGGAGGGTAAAAGTGAAGAGCGGGAAGAAGACCATACAGGCTGCCTTTGCTTGCTAGATCATGGGATAGCTGACTCAGCAAGCCCCACACCCAGGAAGCCCAAGGAAATTGGCAGAAGACAAACCTTCCACTCTCCCCACCGCTGGCAGCCATTGCAAGATGAACAGAGTGAGAGGGGACAACCCGGTGGGGAAAGGGGTAGATAAGAGATGCATGATGGGAAAGATGGGGGGAGGGAGAGGGGAGCAAACCCAGAACTCAGTCCAGGCCTGAGATTGAGGTTTTATCAAGGAAGAGAAGGAAGAACAGGACCTGAGATAGTTAATAGCCATGGGCCATTCTATAATTTCTATAAATAAATATAAGAAGTATATTTATACAAATTATATTTATATTCATATAAGTATATTAATATATATTAATATTCTTGACATATTGATATTGTATAAAATTATATAAATATATAATGAAAATAAGAATAAATATAATATAATTTTCTATAAATAAAAGATTGGGCCTAAGGAAATGGATCAGCCGTTAAGAGCACTGGCTGCTCTTACAGAGGACCAGGGTTCTACTCCCAGCACCCACATGGTGATTCATTACTGCTTGTAACTTCAGTCCCAGGGGACTCCTCTTCCAGCACCCTCAGTCACCAGACTTGTAGTGCACAGACACACATGCAGGCAAAACATCCATACACATAAAAATAAACAAATAAAAATTCTTTAAAACGTTTTCAAGAGGAAAACTGAAACCACAGAATGAAAACAAAGGCAGGCAAAAGGAGAGGTGGCTCAGAGCCACGGTGAGCAGGCAGGAGAGGAGGCTGAAACCACAGCACTGGACAGCTAAATTAGACTCAGGGAAGAAATGTCCAGAAGAAAGCCGTAAAAAC
This sequence comes from Rhynchomys soricoides, assembly GCA_019843965.1. NCBI lineage: Eukaryota > Metazoa > Chordata > Mammalia > Rodentia > Muridae > Rhynchomys > Rhynchomys soricoides. The sequence goes on along the minus strand of JADRCH010000155.1, from coordinate 4,692,343 downwards.
AAGCTGCTCAGGACTCCTCTTGTCTCTTTTTATTACTTGTTTAAAACACAAGGGTCAGTATAGTGGGTGGGTGTCGTATGTGTGAGAGCTCCAGATCTCAGGATCAAGGCAGAATGGCAAAGCTCCAGGCCTCCACAGTCAGAGACTGTCTCACAAAAAAATACAAACAACAAACAAACTCAAAAGGATAGCCTCCGCCCCCAGGGTGCCCCTCCACCTCTAGTCTGTTTGCTAGGAACGGTTCTGTGACAGCAAGGACAACTGGTTCCCCTTCGCAAGCTCTGTTACCTCGGCAGCCACAGATCTCTAAAGGCTGTCCACCTGCTTTGCCAGGCTGGGCCCGTCTAAGGGAAGGGGAGGGACTTCACCATACTTGGGTGCCCTTGAGCCAATCCTGGGTTCTGTCTTCAAAGGACCAGGCTCTCTTCGCAGGATCCTGGCAGATTAGTTGGAAGCCCACCCTGGTTCTAAAGGGCAACTCCAGAAACCTTCCCCACCCAACATATTGCTAGGGTTCAACTCAGGCACCACCCACCGCTCCCTTCCCAGCACAGGAGAGACCCAGCCCCTCTTTAGCCCATACCCACATACCAGCACCCACCCCTGAACACGCCGGTGCCATTTCGTCACGTCCCTTTGCACACACATACCTGTGTGCATGGCCCCAAAGCCTGGCTCCTCGTAGCCCTTCACACCTGTTAGGCAGCTGTGCTCTATGGTGGCAGCCCACATCTCCAGTCCCTACCCCCACCCCGACCCAGTTCCAGCCCAGCTGGTGTCCCCTTCTGAGAGGAACTCAGGCGTTCTGCTTTAGCCTTGGCTGACCAGGAAGCAGTCGCCCCCAATCTGTGACCTTTAGTTCCAAATCTATCCACTCTCCCCTTTCTACCTCTAAAAACTGACCGCCCTCCCCTGGCAGGCAGATGGCCTGCCTCCCGGGGCCAGGTCCCCATCTGTGAGATCTTCTACTACTTGGGCTTGTCCCTGAGCAATTTCATTGTGTGGTTAGTGAGGGCGGCATCAGACTCCCTGTGGCCTCACGGGACCACAGTTCCCTGCTTTCTGCCCAGACACACAGTTCTTCCAGGTCTTGCTTCTGCTCTGAGCTCTCAGCTCTCCAGACTTAGGGGTACAGACGATATGATAACCAGACTGAGAGCTCCTGCGCATACCTCCCACTCACCTGGTCTCTCAGCCCAGCTTGAGCTCCTGCTCCCGAATGAGTGAGTAAGCGTCTCCAGACCTGGAAGAGGAATTCTCACCTTCAGTGCTCCTGCTCCTCCCGGCCACAGCCCCACCCAGTGGTCCTGAGACAGATGGCCAGACCAGGGAGGGGGGCTGTAGAAAGTGGAGGGACAAAAATACCACAAGCAACAGCAATGAGAGAGACTGAGAAGTCTATAAACCTAGATTACAACATCCACCTCAGGGAACAAAGCCTCGTGACCCTGTTTCTCTGTCCCTTCAGGCCCCTCACTCCTAACTAGTGTCTTCCCAGTGGGCACTGTCCAGGACAAGCCCCCAGAGCCTTGCTGAATGTTTGCCTCAAGCAGTCCTACCTCCCTGACCTCTCTCCTCCTGCTCCTGGCCCCTCATCCTCATCCTCACCTCCACCCCAAATACTGGCTCCTACTTAAGCAAGGTACAGCCCCCTCTTACCAGAGCAGTGGGATGGGAGCCACCAACTTTCAGGCTGGTCACTGAGGACCTTGGGAGGGGAGCTGGCCTCAGTGACGAGGGCATGGGAGGAGGGTGAATCACACACTGGAGTTTTCCACCAAGTACCTGCCCTCTGTGGCTCCCCAGCAAAGCTCTAGACCTTCGCAGCCACTGCCTTCTCCTTGGGATTTTCCTAGAGAAAGCTCCAGAGCCTGCATTTCCCAAGAAGGGAAATGCAAATAGGATCCAGGGTTCAGCCCACGCACCCCAACCTTTCTTTCTTCCCTTATCATGGTCTCTCAGCCAAGGAAGATTCTGAGCCTCAGTTTCCCACTTTGGAAAAGGGATAATAGGTGCTTTTCAGGGTTGCTGTGGAGGTTTAAGTCAACGTGGCTGTTCTGGGAAATCACCGGTACTTAAGGACAGTTGTCAGTATTTGTTGTAGGCTCTGGTGGGGGTTCTGGGATCTAGACACTCTGAATCTGCCCAGCCCAGAGCCACAGACCAAAGACTCCTCTGGAACAGCCTGGCAGCCGTCAAATGTGCATACCCGTGGGGAATGTGCGTGCCCTCAGCAATGATGGTAGGATTTTCCAAAACAGGGTTCTCTGGGCAAGTCTTCACAGCATGGATATGAAAAGGCCTGTGGCCTCTGGAAATATCAAGATGCTTCTTCAGTGCTGAGTGAAATGGAAACAGGGGAAGTTGTGGGAAGAAAGGGAAATTTCCCTTTCTGTGGACTTCCGCTTTATCTGCTAAAAAACCGTCTTAGCAGTGGAGGGTGTGAAGTGAGATTAGCAGTCTGTAATTTTCCACTGGCACCCCACTCACCATGGCTCGGGTACCCCCCGGCCTCTGTTGCCCATCAAGGAAAACCAGAATGAGTCTGGCTCTCAATTCCTTTACCTCAGTGAAACTGGAATTGGATCTGGGGACCAGTTCTGGAGAAAAAAGTCATGGCCTGCCAGAAGCTGTTCACTTCTCAGTCCCATGCTCAGCTGGCATGGTGCAACCTGCCCTGCCTGCTGTGTCTGCTCTGCGCATGCACATTGGGCCCACCATCATGACCCCCCGTACAGCAGTTCTCATCCTGTGGGTTGTGAGCTCTTTGTGGATCGAATATCAGATACCCTGCATATCAGATACTTACATTACGATTTATAACAGTAGCAAAATTACAGTTATGAAGTAACAATGAAATAATTTTATGGTTGGGGGTCACCACCACATGCCAAACTGTATTAAAGGGTCACAGTGTTAAGAAGGTTGAGAGCCACTGCTCTCGTGCTTCTTGCACAGGAGACGCCAGAGTCTACAAAAAACAAAATAGCCAGCTTTGGCAGCCATTCTGCCCAGTGAGTAAAGTCTGATTTTACCTAATCCTTCCCTTTCTTTACCCAGCTACCCCAGACCTTTGTCTCCCTCTCTTAATGTTGGTCTCCCCTAAGCAAGCTCATCCCAGCGTCCACATTTCCCAGTACCCTCCTATTAGATTCAGACCATGGGAAACTCAAGAAGCCAGAGATCATGCCTTTGCAAACATCTGCAAAGTACTGCAAAGAGAGGAAATGAGTATACCATCCCCCTGGAGGAAGAGCCATTGGCAGCCATCGTTTGCTGACCCCATGGATGCTCATAGGTATATGGCATGGAGCCTATTTTCTGAGCTCCTAGCTCGGGCTAGGTACACTACGTGTTGCCTCTGTTAGGAGCCTTGAGAAGACTTCCTGGGAAGAATTCTGGGGTGAATAGAAGTGAAATAATTCACCTTGTGACCACTCGCAGTAAACAAAGAAGCCGGGATTGGAACCTGTGCCTCTTGGTTCCCAGAGCTTATGCTCCTCTCCCCAATCATGAACAGTTAACAGGCAAGAGTTTCCTCTCATGATTCTCTGCTGCCATTTTAGCATTTAAAATAGTGCTGCCTCAGAGCAGACTGATGGCCTGTATTGGATGGATGGATGGATGGATGGACAGATGGACAGATGGGTGGATGAGGAGAGAAGAAAGGAAAGAGAGAGGGAGATGGCTGCCACTGCAGGAGAAACAACCATACCATCCCTTTGTTAGGACAGCATATGCTGCTCTCGGAACCAGGGACTGAAAGGCCCCAGGCCCAGAGCAATGGGCCACAGGCTATTTGGGGCTACTTCTTCCTCACTCCCTAGCAGATTCACTTAGCTCAGTAAATATGCATCCCTCTTCCTGAGGCTAAGGGGTGGTATGCTGCCCTGGACACCTCCCGGGCTTTTCTGCTCTGAGGAGAGCCACTGTCGGGACACAGTCACAGTAAATGGAAGTGTTTACCCAGAGTGCTCCCTGGGTGCCTGTTTCTGCTGGTGTCTGGCAATACGGTAGGGTTAGTAGTTTAGAGGAGAAAACTGGGGATCGGAGGTTTAGTTTGCCTGTTATTGAATGTGAGAGTTGAGATCCAAAGAAGACTGTAAGCCTCTATTGAGAAGGTTGCCCAGGTAACTTGTGTATAGAAGCACACGGTCTAAGGATGGCCAGGGCTGTGGGACATGCCTGAGTCTGAGCTTTGGGCAGTGGAGGTCTCCAGGCAGCCTAGTGGGCTCAGGGCATAGTAAGTGCCTCCCTGGTGCCATGGGCATCTTCTTGGGTGCCAGTTGTCCCTATGCTTCTGCCTGCTGCACTTGGAGAGTATCTCCTGCCAACCTGATCTCTCTGTGTGGTCTCCCCTTCCTGCCTTACTTTCTTCTTCAGGGAACTGCAGAACTCAGTCTCTGCACCTTCAGATAGGGACACAGTTCTCCTTAACCCTTCACCTGACCCCTCCCCCACCTCAGCCAAAGCCAAACTCAAGTACCTGCCGTAGTCCCCCAACTCTGACTGTAGCTAGGCTTGCCCACTCAGATCTATAATCTCAACACTTGGGAAGTTGGAGCAAGAAGATCTCTGTTAGTTCAAGGCCATTCTGAATTATACAGTGAATTCAAGGCCACCCTGAATTATACAGTGAGTTCAAGGACAACCTGAGCTAAGACTGGAATTCTGTCTCAAAACAAAACAAAGCAAAAAAAAACGAAACAGTGTCGGCCAACTCTGATGACACCAGTCACATTTCTCAAATCTCCGTCTTCTCCACCTGTCAGCCAGCATTTATCTCCCACGCTTGTCCCCAAAACCGGACTAAAAGAACATTTGGGCCCCTGACTTCATTTGATCCCTGTAATTGAACTGTGTGGGTAGGGTACATGGTGTTATCCACATCTGAAAAGTGAGTACGAATCCCAAGGATTTTCTACCAAGAAGTAGACGCGAGTCAGAGAAGCACGAACATGTGGTTTTCACACTGTAGATGCCACCGTTTGGGACTCTTATAAGTGGGGCTCACATGACCATCATTTAGCCACCTTGTTTCCTCAGCATATTTATAAAATTCTGACCAAACAAGTGGGCAGAGAGGCACTTAGCACACGCTCAGAATTGCCTGCCCAGGTTCCCTCCACCCTCAGTGACTCCCTCTCAAAGCCCCTTGTTTCATTTGTCAAGGAAACTGACACAGACACTGAGGCGCACATCTTTAATGCCAGCACTAGGGAGGCAGAGGCAAGTGACTATCCTGCTCTACAAGGCAAGGTCCAGGCCAGTCAAGGCTAATAGTGAGACCTGTATTAAGACATAAAAGAAATGGGTTGAATTCTGCTTCTGCCCATGTTTGTAGTAAGTATAGCATAACCCTGTAGCCATAGGCATTCTAGAAACAGGGTGAGGTGGATGAGGGTGTGAGATGTGTAGAGTCCTTGGTTTGGGCACATTAAACCAGCAGGACAGTGACATAGCCTGTATCCAAGGAGTCAGTCACCTAGGAAAAAGAGTCAATGTCCCTACAGAGTCAGGAGGACGACTGTCCCTGATTTCTACAGATTCTTCCAACACAAGACAAAAACTGGAAAACTGGCAAAGATTTCAAAACATTTCCCTTGAAACTGACATGTCACAAGCTGAGAAAACACCCGGGGGTGGGGAAGGAGCCTGAACAGCTCAGAGAGTCATAGGACACTTAGTCAAATCAGGCAGCAGCAGAGGACCCAGGTGAACCTACAGGGACTCAGGTAGACCTTACCCTAGATAGGGAGAGAGGCATATTTCATCCTTGTCCGACAGCACACAACAGCAACTGGAGTTTCTCCGAATCCCCTTAGAGGTTGGTTGCTAAGGGATGCCTGGGACCTTGCTTTGACCTCCAGGCAACATCTAGAGCTTTGCCTGCCTTCTGCCTTAGTCTCTCGAAAGCTAGCCCTTAAGGGTTGGTTCATCCCTGAAGCTCAGACCTGACCCTCAGGAGTGAGGACATGACAGTGCCGACCTCTTGTGGTCACATCTGGAAGTGACATTACCCCATAGCTCAACCTCTTCTAGCAAGAATGAGACTAAGGAGTCCCTCTGTTGGCAGAGTCTGGGCAGGACCTCTTCTGTGAGGGCCCCTCTGGTCTGGCTGGCAACCCTTTCTCCACTTCTTCAGCCCATGGATTCACACTGGACAGTGTTGACAAGCAGGGACATAGCAAGGGCCATGTGAACAGAAAGAAACTGCAACCAGTCTGTCTTCCTCCTTCTTGTGACCAGGGCCTGGTCACTCCATCTCCCTTTTTAAATCCCATGATGAGGACCAGGGAGAAGGGTGTGGAACAGAAGTGGGAAGTGGGGGGTGGGGACCATACAGGACCACACATGACACTCTAGGGACAAGTGGAGAGAGGGGGCCAGTTTCCTTCAACCCAAATGTGTGATGGAGGACAACAGCCTGGCCTGCTCATCTGCCCTACCACAGCAGCCATACCTGCTATGTGAGGCATAAGAACTCGGTAAGGAAGGAGAGCTGGGGAGGCAGGACCCTAGAGCCACAATTCACAATGAAGAGGGGACAAGGTACAAACAGAGGACAGAAACCAGGCATGTTGGCAGGTGGTTGTAGGAGGAAGTTGGATTTAATTGCATGGAAGGGAGAGGGCCCAGCAACAAGCCAGGCTTTCACCTCCCCAGCCCTCTCTGGGCTTCCCAAGCTGCCTCAAAGGGGTGTTATTGATTCAGGCATGTCACAATGTGTGGACCACCCTGGAATAGGGGCGCCAAGAAAAGAGGTACCCAGTTCAGAAGGTGGGTCTCAAATACCCCCTTTTGTCTTTCTGCCCCAGCACAGAGGGGAGGTTTTGCTCTCCGCATCTATAGTCGTCCCCATAGCCAGGTTCACAGGTGTGTCAAAGGCCTCGGCCCTAGCAGTTAGACTCCAGTTCTGTGAGCCTGAGAAGGGATGTCATCGGTGTTGCAGGAGCAGTCGGCTCTGGTTGGTTCTTCTGGGGAAGGTCTTCAGCTGGGCACACGAGCTGGCAAAGTCTCTGAAAGGACGGTTGTCACGGTAAGGGATGGGTGCCTGCCAACATGCTTCATTACGAATGTCAGTCTGCCTTCTCTGCTGTAGCCTGCTTCCAGCTGCCACCCCACAGCCTCAGCTTGGATCTTGCAGCTATCCTGTGTCCCTTTTTAAGACTCTCAGGTACAGTTCCTCTGGATCCCTGGTATCCACACCTGGCTGGGTGGTCCCTTTGTACTCCAGCTCCCGTCAGAAGCAACCCACCTGCCATCCAGTGAGGTTCCCATCCCCCACTGCTTTCCTCCTACCTGTCTGAGTGGGCCCTTGAGAGTCCTAAGCTTGTAGATGCTCCAGGCAGGAATGCAGATCATGGAGGACAGAGCTAGGAGCCACCCCAGGGCATCCCCCCACCATGGGTATATGTACTTCTTGTTGTAAGTCAGTGGCGTATATTTGATCAGGGAGAACAGAAAGGTCGCCTGCGGTAAGACGAAAAGGAAGAAGTTAGTGGTGGAGCCCTGCGCCATCGGTCATCCCACCTCCACAGCTCCCTGGTTGGGTTTGCTCTCCCAGCAGGCATGGTGCTTATCTAGGTCAGTCAGTCTCCAAACTCCACCCACAATCTACTCAAAATCCACTCATGGGTAGCATGTCCAGTGTACACCCTCTGTCACTGCAGGGAGGGTTCTTGGGTCCCTCTCCTCAGTCGCTCCAGTTAGGACTTAATTGTGTGCCATCTCCTGCACCAGAGTCCCAACTCTCTGAAACATCGTAGCTGCTGTGAGTGTTTCCCCTCTTGAGCCTGTTTGTCTGTAAAGTGGGTATAAAACTGACATTTCTCCCATGAGATGCTGAGATGGCACATGTGTCAAGCTCTCCATGTACCATCTGCTGTGCTCACAGGCATGACTCTGAACAGCCAAGCATTGTGTGCCTGTCCTGTCTAGGACATAGGCCTCACACTGTGCCATTGGTCAACTCCTCTGATAGTGCCTGAGCCTGGGCTAATCCCTCGGTGAAAGGGAAAGGAAGAATTTATCTTGCTATCTTATCTAGTGAGAGAATGAATGAACCTCTAAGGTAAAGTCCAAGGTCTAAGGAGTTATGGGTCTCCGCTCACTGCAACCACAATCCCCTCCACCCAGCACCCCTTGAGAGTTTCATTACCAGGCACACAGCTGGTGTGAAAAAGAGCCAACAGTATTTGATAAGAGGCCATGGCTTGTACCCAATCATATCCTCAATGTTGTCATAGAAGCGGCTGGCTCCTGTCAGGGGAGACGGAAAAAGGACAGAAGACATGCTTCAGGCTGTGAGAGGTCCCGATGGAGCTAGACAGACTAGAATGGGTATGGACAAACAGACAAGACACATAGCTGCCCTTTGAAACCATAGCTGGGAGAAAGCAGTCGGCTAGGATTCGCTGGCACATACAACAGTGGGGTAGGGCAACACCAAGGCTGTTAAAAGCATTCAGACAGAACAGGAGGTGGACTCTTTAGGTGCACTAGGTACAGCTGTGGCAAGAAAGGCACATGTGAGCAGCAAACATCTCACTTTGGTCTGAAAGTCCTGGTGTGGAAAAGTTCACTAGACTCTGGGTCCAGGGCAGAAGCCACTCACCATAAACCCAAGCCACACAGAGGGACTCAAAGATGGCCACGAAGAGAAGGCACATGCCACTGGCTGCATAGTAGTCGAAGAGCTGAAACACATACATGCCGCCCTGCGTGGGAGATGATTACTGGGAGGAAGCAGAAGGGCCAGCCCCTATGACCCCTATGACCCCATGACCCCATGACCCCTATGACCCCATGACCCCTATGACCCCTATGACTCTGCAGCCTCACAGCAGGACAGAGGTGGTGAGGCTCACAGACAGTAATGTAAAACAAGAGAGATTTAAGCTCTGAAGCCCTGAGCAGACTAAGGCAGAAAACCCTAGGCTGGGTTTTTTGGGGGTGGGGGTTGATTTTTTGTTTTGTTCTGTTTTTTTGTTTGCTTGTTTTTAATCATTGTTTTTGGATAGAAAATGGAGAGCATCCGAGAGCTGGAATTGTTATTGTTGCCCCGAGACTATTTAGGATTAGACCCCAAAGCTCCAGACAGTGTATACCGTGTTTTAAGGAGGGATCAGGACAGTCACCACTGGGTGTCTCAAGGTGTCAGGTTCTGTCACTGTCTTCTCCAGTGTGACACTGACAGAAGACCCATCCCCCAAGGTGCCACATTCCCTTTGAGGCCGTTCCTGGGAAAGCATGGGATCTCAACCAGAGTCCTAGAGAGGGAGTCCCAGTGCCTCCAATCTCTTAGGCCTGTCTTGTGGCTCTTCCTAGCAGGTGTCATTATCTGTTTGGCTGCTAACCTGGCCACCATCTTGCCTCCCAGGCTCTCACCTCTGTGAGCATGATGAGTCCAATGAGGAAAGAGATGACAGACACAATAAGGATGAGGATTTCCCTCCGGTTCTTCTTACGGAACACCCTGGGATACATGTCCACTAGCGCTGTCACCAGGCTTTCTACACACACAAACTGGATGAGAGGGTAAGAGAAAGTGGGGGAAAGAGAAACCCCCACAGCAAGCCCTGTCAGCCAGCTCCAGCTTCCTTCCAACCAGCAGCCTCCCTCTCCAGCCCCCAAGAGCAGTTATCCTTGTATGTGGGGTATGAGCTGACCCACCCTGAAAACTGCCCTGGGTCCCTGCAAAGGCATCCACCTCTGACATCCACCCAGTTCCCAATGATTCAAAGTCTCATGGGGTACAAACTCAACCATCACCCTCCACAACCATTCATCCCTCAGACTTGGAGTAGCCACCTCTGATACCTGGCTATCTAGTCCCAGGAGAACAACCATGAAGAAGAAACAGCAGGCCCACAACGGTGAGAAGGGCAACATCACCACAGCTCGAGGGTAGGCAATAAATGCCAGGCCAGGGCCTACAGTGGGAGCAGAGGAACACAGCCCCAAGCCTGAGCCAGCTCCAGGCCTCTGCAACCCCAGGGCCACCCAGATGGGGCCATGGAATAACAGAACTGGAAGACACTGCCCCCAAAGTTATCATCACCAGCACATCCTGACACAAGCCACCCAAGCTTCTACTTGGTTCCCAGTTTCCAAAACACCACCCACTGTACCACTGGCAAGAAGAGAACCTAGAGACCCTAGCAATGAAAAACATTGGATCTAACAAGAGCTCCGGACACCTAAGTCTACTGCCTTAAACCAAGGGTCTCAAGCTAAGAGTGTGGTAGCACTCTTTGGTAGCAGGCCAAACAAATCCAAGCAGCTGACCTAGAGGAAAGAAAGAGTGAATGGGGGAGGGGTTGCTGAAAAACACCGCAGGGAAGAGTGGTTGTTTCAGTGGCCCTCCAGGGCCACATTTAGTCTGCAGTTCACTCTGACTACCCAGAAGCCTTTTCTGTCCCCACCGTGAGTGAATTAGAATTACTTTTAGAATCCACTGACACATTTACTATTAAATAACTGCTCTTCAGCTGATTGAAGTGGCAAGAACAAATTCTCTTGCCAAAGCCTGGTTAAGCCCCAGGAAGCTTCCTCTGAAAAGCCAAGGGTACCCTGTGACCTTGGACTAGTCCCACACTAGAACAGCCAGGAGAGTATTAGATTCAATTTCACATGTTATACCACATGGAATTGGACAGACACTCTGCACATAGCATGTGCCTGGTCTGCTTCATTGCCCTTTATTGAAAATACATAGGAGATTTTTTATTTAGGAATGCTTATACAGACTCATACAGTTAGGCTTCCCTAGTCTGAAAGTCTGAAACACTCCAGAATTGGAAGCTTTTTTGGCATTATCTCTGGATCCTGGTTGCCAAAAGTGCACCTGTCCTCAACCTTCCCAGATCACTCACCTGATTCAGCAACCTCAGATATGGGCACACCCTGCTCCTGAGACATGAAGCCCAGGATGGAGAAGATGGCAAACCCGGCCACGAAGCTGGTGCTGCTGTTGAGGATGCAAAGGGCGATGCAGTCCCTGTGGGTACAGGTGGGAGAAGGAGGCATCCAGCAGATCAGAAAAGAACTGCCAAGAGCCTGGGCTTCCTGTCCAGGAGCTAGCAGGGAACCTGAGGAGCACAGCCTCTCCCACAGTTGCAGAGGCCAAGAGTGATATTTCCTGACAGAATTTAGACTTTTCAAAGTGCACCCCTCTTCCATCCCGTTTAACTCCCAACTAGTTCATATGTGGAATAACCATGGTGGTCCTGAAGGAAGGATGCCGTGTGGAAGGGAAACTGTAAACATTCCAGGCACTCCATCACCTCCAACCTGACACACTGCTACCATATTCTGGGGACACGGTCACTCTGATATGAGCCCATGTGGTTTGGACATAGATAATCACAAATGACAAGCAATTCTTAGACATCTAGATTTGATCTTGAAATTCGCAGTAGAATCTTGGGCTGTATTTCAGATAACATTAAAATTGGCTTAAACTCTTGAGGATGAACCAGATAAGCCAGACAGGAGGATCATAAAATAAAGAGCGGTGTCTGGGAGGTAGGTTGGGCCAGTGAGGTGAGAAGGGCACATCATTTGCTAGAGAGAGTCATCCAGACAGAGTCATCGTTGCAGGACATTTGTAATTACTTCCGGGCCTTGTTGGAATAGCTCTCTTGAACCTATGAACCTTTTAAAAAGCCAGGGAAGGTTGGGAACTCCGTGCGGTCTTCCAGCCAATCACAACCACTCTACCTTTTGAAAGGCAATCCTCTGCCCACCCTATATGACTTTTCCATACCCCTGGGGTACCAAGGTAGGATGCAGATGGATCAGGTGCACGAGCTAGTGCGATCCACCCTGGTCTAGCTTGGCAAGAGGCAGGAGAGTCACCTGTAGCAATTGTTGTGGTACTTGTTGTAGCTCCCCAGGGCCGTGAGGCACCCCAGACAGATGGCAAAGGAGAAGAAGATCTGGGTACCAGCATCCATCCACACCTACACAAGGGAAAGGGAAGCTGAACTGTACAAAAGGCCATGCGAGTCTCCATGGCAGAAAGTAGGCATGCTCCAAGCCCTGGCTAATGGTACTGGCAAACCTACTCCCACTGCTGACCTAGGCCTTCCACCTCAGTTCCCTAAATGGGTTTTTGTAGGGATGCCTCAAGATGGAGCAGGGGGAGAGGAGGGAGGATGCTCTAAACCTAGAGCTGGGTATCAGGTTTTCAATCATAGCTACAAAGCCCTTAGCTCTGCCTCATGTGTTCCTATTAGTTTCATGGCAGTGTGGCCCATGGAGAAGGCATTTCAAGGAATGTGGTCCATACTATCAAAACCATGTCAAGCATGTAGCATTGTTCCACAGTACTCTAGGTCTTAAAGGCAGGGAGAATAGTCCTCCTCTCATGGGGGTCCAGAAGATGAAGTGGAAAGCAAAAAGTTCCCCCATCCTAACCCCGGTGTGGCGGTCACTGTTATCTCAGCTGGCTGACCCGGCCTTGCATGTTGTGGTTCAGATCTAACAGCTAGAATAATATCCCAATGAGAAAAAAACATCAAGGCTCAGGTCTAAGCCATTTGCAGGGTTACAGGAGATGGGCTCCGGAGACTACAGCACTCCCACCATTTCCTTCCACAGATAACAACCTCCAGTGCCCCCTCTGGCCCCACACAAAGCTCTCCAGCCTCTTCCTGCCCATCCCTAATTCCTTAAGCATAAGCACGCCCTCATCCCTCTGCTCTAACCACACCCCACCCTCCACTCTCTCTGACCCAGTCCTATCCAAGTACCCATCTTCCTTTACATCCTGGGGGTCTAGGGGACCCAAGGCAGTTGACATCTCAGAATCACTCCAGGTCCTCAGGCAACATCCACAGCTGAGACTCTGAATCTCAAAGGCTGAAGGAGAACCCAGAACTCGTACCTTTTCCAAAGCCCCCTGGTGACGCTAAGAGTCAACTACGGGATCACTCTCATATAGTCCTTGAGAGAAGATGGCAGAAGTAGACCAGTTAGTTCCCCCTCCTCTTATCATAGTTCTGTCTCCACAGGCATGGGGACCAAACAGAGAGATGGCAGAGAACAGGGGAGAGTCTGAAGCCTTCTGTCCTCTCTGCTTACTGGGAACCCCTTCCAGGAAAAAGCCAGCAACAGAACAAAACAGCAGAGGATGGGGCTCTAGCTCACCAGACAACAGCACAGGAGGTAGAAGACGCCAGATAACCATGAGGGGAAATTGCAATGGGGCAAAGTAAGGAATCGAGCCTTTATGAACAGCTGGGCAAGAACAAGGCACAGTTGAGAAGGAGACCACAAGGACAGGTGAGGGTACTTTTGGAATCCAGAGTGATGTCACCCATGTGTGGCTGTTCCTTTAAGGTGTTCCAGATCCTCTGCTCTTCAAAAGCTGTCCCAGCTATCTTAAGGAAGCACAGTGACCTCTCATATGTAGAAGTTAAGTCCTGGTTCTTCCTCCCGGCCCCGTGCTTCCAGAAATCAGACTCAGATTCAAAATATATTTACAAATACTTGGCCATATAGCTAGGATCTCCTCTGACTAGATCAGAACCTATTATAACCATTTGTTTTAACCTACATTCTGCCACATGGCTGGTTACCTGAGCTCATGTATTATGCGTCTATCTCTTCACATCTTCTTGGGTGAATCACCAGCGCCTGGCCCTCTCCCAGAATTCTGTCTCCCGAATGTCCCACCTTCTATTCTACCCTTTCCTATAGGCCATAGACTTCTAATTGACAGGTGATGCATCCACACAGCACTCAAGATATTCTCTCTACACTCATATTGCTCTATCCATACTCTCCATAGGGTCCAGGTCATTTAAAGAGCAGAACATTGAAGCAAGAGACATTGAGCCTGGGCAGAGAGGGTATCCCTGTACTGGAGGGCTGAGTCAATGGGACAGCTATCATGATGCCAGATACTTTCTCCCAAATAAGCTATTCAGGCCATGGCTGTACAGCCTGCAAGCCTCACTAACCTTGGACTTTTGCCCCATGCCTCACAGTGTGTTAGCTCTGTGTTACAAGGGCAGCCCTGTGTGCTTACAGAGACACTGGGATGGCCCTTAGGCAAGCAGTGGCTCCATCCTGTGACCATGCATATTTGTGATCTTGGATTTGGGGAGAAATCTTCAGAGAAACCATGACTTGGCTGTTTGCCTCACCTAGCAGGAGAGCGGAAAGGACCATGTCAGGAGAGAGGTTAATGAGAACAGAGAAGCTGCCACAGGAGGGCCAGCGTTCCTAGCTCTAGGGTCAGATGTGGCCTTTGACGGGAGCCCTCTGGCTGTGAGTTTGGCAGGCCTTGCTTTGTGCAGCTGCAGCCCACGGAGCCCGCTGGAGTTGGGGGGAGTGAGGCTTCAGGAACACACAGAGCAAGCTGTTCTGTTCCCCACCACAGGCGACCCACTGCCTGATCATTCCAGGCACCCTGGGTTTCAGAACAAAACTCTGATGTGTCTCCCACTGGGCCAGAAGATTGACCCAGAGAAAAAGGAGTACAGAAAACACTTGGTGGGGTGAGAGTAAAAAGAGGCCTTTTGGGGAGGCAGGACTTGCGGGACCTCTGCAGATCCAAAGCTGATGGTTTTATCAGCCGTTAACAGGCTTTTTTATCCTCCATATTTGTGGATAAATGCCTGCTATTCTGAAAAGGGCAACGGCTTACAACAGAACAACCGTAATCAAACAAATCAGGGTTCCAGCACCATCTCTAGTCATTCCTGGCTGCTTGATTTAACTTCTCTGAGCCATTCCATTCTCACAAGGAAAATCTGTACAATAACAAATAAAATAATGTATGCAAAATGGCTAATCCATAAATAAATGTTAAGAGCCTACCCTAGAGTAATTTTTTAAAAAGTAGCCCTTGGAACTAAAATAATCCATAGGCTTTCAGATGGCCTTGATGCTACATGCCTTGTTATCCCAGCACTTGGGAGGCAGAGACAGAAGGAACAGAATTCAAGGTCATTCCTAACTATAAAGTAAGTTCCAGGCCAACCTGGACTACATGAGTCTCTGTCTCATATATAGAGATAGATAGATAGATAGATAGATAGATAGATAGATATTGTCCTTGTCTTTAAATATATATTTTTTTTTGGAAATATCAAAGATGCAGGGTAAGACAGCAGACACCAAATGAGTATTCAAAACCAAAGCTACCCCTCTCAGACACTAGCTTCCACTTCTTGAGAAACCTCTTCGATTTTTCTAAGCTTTCATGTCTCCGTCTATAGAATGAGGCCAATACCTGACTCAGGATGCATTTGATGATTAAATAATTCAACCATGTCAACCTGACAAGATATAAGCACATTGCACATATGCACAGCTTTTGCTTACTTTCACGATAGATACCGCCAAAATAAAGAACTAGTTCTGATCTGTGGCTACAACACCTTACTTCATAAGAACTGCAACATGGGAACTAAAGTTTCCACAGGGCTCTTTGGAAGATCTACCCCCACTCCCTGCCCTTATCCATCAGCCATAGTTCAGTAGAACAAGAGGTTGGGGTGAGGGAGAGACACATGGCCTGAGCAAAGCAGGTGCAGTGTCCTAAGAGCCAGTTGTCAGCGTGAGCCCCAGAGCATGGGAAAGGCAGGAACCCAGCCAGCACACAGCAAGCCTGGCAGAGAGGCGGAAATAAGAGAGGAACCCAGCAGTCTCCCCTGGCTCTTTGCCTCTGCTCTTGGCGGGAGAGATGCCTTTAGTCTTTGTGTTACCTAGTGGGGATTCTGTACCTTTCTCAAGTGCCAGGCAAACACCAGTTGGAATTATTACACTCCCTGAGGAGTGCCAACTACATTCAATGAGGGCCTAGCAGGATGTCCTACCCTGCAGGCAACACTCAGCTCACTGATGACAAGACCTACCTTCAACTGAGCTACTCTTGAAACTGCTCCCTGCCCACAGCCACAAAGCTATGGGACAGGCAAGTTCCCTATGCAGCCTACAGTAGCCTGCAGATTGGACCATGGCAACAGGAACTCAGTGTTCAGTAAGCCTTCCTCTCTGAGGCAACCAAGACACAACTTCATTAAGCCCTGGAGTTGATGGTTGCCTGACCCACACTCCTATCTTCTGGAAACTTAGATAGCAAACGCTGCATCTAGAATGGGCCTGGCTCAATACAGTTTTGGGTAAATGATTTGCACGAGAAGCCAAGGTGAACAGACAAGGACCTTGTCCTCCAGAAGAGGTCAGAAAGTTTGTGGGGTTTGTAGGCATCCAGACCTGCTTCCAGCCACAGATGTGAATATAAACAGCCTTAAAGCCCAGGGGTAAGAGAACTTGCCTGGCTTGCATGACGCCCTGCCGCCGTCATCTCCAAAACCACAAAATCTTAAGGATCTCTAGGTCTCAGTTTCTCTATCTATAAAATAGAAGTAGCTCATTAATATGCTGTGGGGATTAGCTAAAATAAGACACGGAAACCTCTTAATAGTGCCAGGGATACGCGGGTCATTAGCTATAAATAGCTATTAGGAAAAAGCCACAAATATTGGGCTCCTTTGGTATTTCAGTTTACCTTACCTTGCCTGCTCTCAGCCTTACCTACAAATAAAAGTGAGATTTCCCCCACAGAGTCATGGCTCTGCTGTTCTAGAACCTCAAGGGGTCCCGTTAACAAGGTGGATCCTAGCCTGAGTTTACCTAGCCTGCCTACACTGCTGCCCCAGAGAGGCTTGCTTACTGCCACTATCTGTCACAACCATTTGGTTCCAGGTAAAGGCAAGGGTCTTCTGAATCATGAAACAGAAACATCACTTTAGACTGGAGCTACAGTCTGCCTGTCTGCACAGGAGAGCGGCTTAGCAGTCTGAGCTCTAGGGTTGTAGAAACTTCAACAGTTCTGGTCCTATGGGTTGGCTCTATAGCCAGACCAAGTCCCAATGGCCTGTGTGGCAATTTGACAGTAGCCTATATCTCTGTGGTTTCTGAGAACTCAGACAGGAGGAGGAAAGGTTCATATCCTACAGGAAGACTCGTGAGGAGAATCTGACCAGGGCTGGCCTGGCTAGCCTGAGAAGACTTACAATTCCTTCAGGTGAGGCTAAAGACTTAGGAACTCTGGTCAACTCAAATTCTACTCAAAGGGAAACTCTTGCTTCAAACAGGGGGCTCAGGAACCTTGGACTGTCCCTTACTTTTCTATCTTTATGCAACTTTGCAGATAGGGCTTGTCCATTGCTATTTTTAACCACTTGGAAGGCCATCCAACGGTCTTCTAGGTATTGGGAGCCACTTGTCTTCAGTTCCCTGGGAGGTCCTTGCAAAACCCAGAGAGTTCCCCCCACAAACCAAGGGGAGTATTGCTGACTAATACACAGTCTCCCCTCTGAGCCAAGGAAGTATGGGCAGTATGTAACACTAGACCACAGTCTCTTCTGTGCCTAGGCCACTTGCCCACCCTTCAAGATGGCTACCAAGCAGACTCTTGCCAGAAGCAGGGGCTTCACTATCAGGCTGCTTTGTGCTCCCTCACTGTAAAGTAACACAACCCTCCAGCACTCCTCCCTGGACACAGGGAAGCTGAAGGCAGGGTAGACCACAAAGGGGGGCCTGAAGGAAAAGAGACAACTGACAAGAAACTTGACACCAGCCCAACTGCTTATGGGAGGAGCAGGAAGCACAGGCTGGAGGGTCGGGTCACTGGGCCAGAGAAAGGGCACCACAGGGCAAACAGAGTGGCAGACTGAGGGGGGAGAAACAAGGGAGGAAGCTCAGAAGGAAGCATGAGATTCTCCTTTGAGAATGAAGAGAGGAAAGGGGTTCAGTCTGCCGGGGAAGATGCTTAGTCCCGACAGGTTATTGCCAGGGTCCCAAGTCTTCTGAGTTCCCTGGGGCAGCTGTAGACCAAGAAAAACAGTAGCAGGCTCCATATAACCATAAACAATTGCTGGCCCATATCTGCAGAAGGAAACACTCCCACCCCCACCACCACAGATGCACTGGGGACCACCCAGGATCCCGGAGACACCATATAGCTCAAGCACCCCCAGAGCCCTAACTCTAACCCTGTAGCAGCTTCTCACCTGGGGATCCCACAGACGTGTGATGTTGGGGTACAGGTAAAACTGAATTCCTTGGGCTGCTCCAGGAAGTGTCACTCCTCGAATCAACAGGACCACCAGCATAAGGTAAGGGAAAGTGGCTGTGAAGTAGACCACCTGGCCCCGACCCAGGAGAGACAAGGAGAGAGTAAGGAACAGGGTGCGCACTGGAATTCCCTAGCAGAGGAATGGGGGTTGACATAGGAGCCCTCACCCCACAGAAAAGGCCAAGGGAGCTCCCTGCCTGTTCCTCTCTTAGTCTTGCAGCTGTTCAGCTCCATTTCTCCAAGCCTCTGACCACAACTCACCTCTCCTTCCCTCCAGCCCCACCCTCCACTCTATTCAGTACTTGTGCAGTGGCCGGATGAACACAAGCATTTTCCCACACAAGTGCTTCGAGTTACAAACAACAGTGCCTGGAATGCAAATGTCTGTCCCATGTGATCCTTCCTCAGTGGGCAGTCAGATTAGTAAAGACTTCTGAGAGGCCTCCAGAGCAAGAGTCAAGAGAGCTCAGGATGTATGTGTGTGTGTGTGTGTGTGTGTGTGTGTGTGTGTGCGCACATACATATCTGTGCACACACACACACATGTGCATACACCCACGCACCACACTCCACTAAAGAGAGGCCAAAACTCCTGAAATGGCTGAGAATCACTATGAGGTGTGTGGTCTAACATCATTCTCTATCCACTGAACTATTTTATATAATGGGGACCCATGGCCCTGTTGAATTTGCAAGACTCTCACACACAGTGTAGATGGCAAACTGGACTTCCTCTGGTGCTGCCCCTCCTCCTTTCTCCTTCCATTGATCCCCCAGGAGTACATGGAAGGAACCCATGAGAGGCACAGAATCAAGGAAGGAAGCCACATAGACTGCCGTGTCGTTCCCTCCCTTCTGGACTAGGCTAAACCAAGGGTGGCAGCCCCTATGAAAGCAGGCTGTCCTGGGATGGGAGAGAGCAGGAGATTGCCAGCACAGACCTTGCCTGTGGACTTGACCCCTTTCCAGATGCAGAAGTAGCAGATGATCCAGGCGAGCAGGAGACACAGGACCAACTCCCAGCGCAGGGACCCTAGGTGCTGGATGCCATCTGAGAGCTTCAGGACTCGCCTCCTAAGAGAGCAGATAGACCCTGTCATCTCTCTTGGGTTTCTTTCCTTCCTTCCTCTCCCTCTTTTCTGTGTTGTTGGTTTTTTAATTTATTTTGTGGTTTTGCTTTTTGTTTTTTCCTGTGTAAGGGTTAGAACCCAGGGCTATGAACATGCTAGGCAACTGCCCCAACTCTAAGGGTAGATGTCTGAGCAGCAGAGCAATACCTCCAGACTCTTGTCTAAGGCTTGTCAGCTCCTTACACTGAGACCTGTGATGCTCTCCTTTGCACAGATATGGAGGTAGACCTAAAGTGTGGCTACCGTACACTGTGCCCAGTTCAATTCACCTGGGGTGTTCACTGAACACGGGGTGGGATGCAGACATAAACTTTCTCATCCATCTGAGGATCCTTGATGTCAAGGATCAAGCCTTGGGTGAACAACACTTGGGGATTGGGTCTAGATGAGATGTAACACTTTCAGGGGAGGGTGATCAGGTGTATAGGTACTCACTATGTGTATGGACACTCTCTAATGTAAGAATTACAAAGTTCATCTGAGAACAATCCCGCATTAACCATAGTAAAGGTGCTATAGAACTAAATCACATAGGACCTGCCCAGGCCCTTCTTTAGAATACACAGTCATATTCAAAGGGAGAAAGGCCTCACTTACTCCCAGAACTCGATGACAGGGGAGGTGGCATTCTCAGAAGTCACATTCATGGAGTCGTTGGTCTTTTGAAACTCCACACAGTTTTCTACCCATAAATCCCAGAGAAGGAAGAAAGAGAAAGTTCATCAGTCAGCCTTGTGAGTGGCCAAAGAGAACAGGGTCAAAATAAGGTGTCTGGAAGGCCCTGGGCTAGAATCCTGTGAACCATACATTTTCTCTAGAGCGGTAGCCCCCACTAGCCCAACTCACCTCTCACACATTCCCATTGTCGATTTCCCACTCTTTGTCTACAGATTTTCACTCAAGTGTGATCCAACAACACTCAAGAAGAGGCTCTGTGTGTCCGGTGCTTCCAAGTGTATGCTATCCCTGGGGAACTGTCCAGGGCAGAACCCCAGCTTTGCTATCCCTGGGGAACTGTCCAGGGTGGAGCCCCAGCCTTGGAGGAATGGTACAAATGTCTTTTAGGAAAGTCACATAGCAAAATAGCCAAAAGCACAGATGCAGGGGTAAGGTCAAGGACTCTCCAGGCACTGGCCATGTGGCCTTGAGTGAGGAGCAGTTTGAAACCCCAAGCATCACTTCCCTGATCTCTAGAACATAGAACATATGTTCATATGAGGGGAGAGAGGGACAGTAAATAAACATATAAATGTGAGGCGGTAGGTGGTGGCTCTTGGTTGCCTGCACGGCACTTTGGAATTTTACAGAATGTTGACACCCTTTTTAATGTTTTATCAGCAATACAATATTGGTGAATACAAAGACAGGTACTTTGGGGACCAGCCAGATAGCTCAGTGAGTAAAGGTGCTCACCACCAAGCCTGACAAAGCATACTACCTCTTTCTATATTCCTGTCTACATTGTTCACAGTGTGATTGCTGGCTGGTTTTGTGTTGATTTGACATAAGCTAGAGTCATTAGAGTAGGAGGAAGGAACCTGAATTGAGAATATGCCTCCATAAGACTGGGTTATAGGTTATCCTACAGAGCATTCTCTTAATTAGTGATTGATGGAGGAAACCCCAGCCACTGTGGGTGGTACCATGCTGGGCTGTAATCCTGGTTCTGTAAGAAGGCAGACTGGGAAAGTCATGAGGAGCAAGCCAGTAAGCAGCACCCCTCCAGGGCTTCTGCATCAGCTCCTGCCTCCAGGTTCCCGCCCTGTCTGAGCTCCTGTCCTGACTTCCTTCAGTGATGAACAGTGGTGTGGAAGCACAAGCCCTTCCCTCCCCAAGTTGCTTCTGTCCATGGTGTTTCACCACAGCAATAGTAAGCCCAAGACAGTGTCTCTTGTTGCTCAGTGACAGCTCCCGGAGAGTAGGGATCTTTGCTTTCATGCAGTCACAAGCCTTAGGTTAGGGTTATGTTTCCAGGCCTTGGACATTTCAGGAAATCTTATAATGTAGGTAACCAGCTTGTACTAGGAGAAAGCACCCTTTCTGCATCGTGACCTTTCCAGCTACTTAGAAGAACCTCATCAGTAAAGGAAAGTGCCCAGGAGGGCCAAGGGTCAGTGTAAACCCACCAGTACATTTGAGAGGAGCCCACTGCAATCTTGGAGAGCATGCCTCCAAGATTTGGCTTTTCATTTGACAAGCATGGTGGAATGCAAGTAGCAGCCTAGGACGGGCAAGGGCTTGCCCGGGAAGGAAGTGTGAAGCACTGGGCCATTGATTACCGAGATGAGCTAGGAGGAATAGGCAAACTCCAGATCCAGAAGGCATATCCAAAGCCGATCTGAACCTGGCAAGTCACGGATTCTAATCCAGTTCACAGCCAAGTGACTCCTTTGCCTGAGAACTCATTAGCCCTTGCCACTGCTACCTCGTACGGTCTTGTGGACAAGCAGTACAAGATACTTGGACAGTGACCATGGCATGTGGCAATGAAAAGTGAAGCAGAACAGCAGCCAGAACGTTCTTCATCTGTGATACCCCACAGGAGAGTCACAAACCCATCCTAGTAAGATTCCACAGTTCTGCTCCTCAGACACCTCAGACCCTGGCCATGTGTCAGGTGCTCAGTAGCCACAGGCTGCACAGAGAACATGTCTATCCTCATAGGCTGGGCTACCAAGAAGTCCCACCCTGGACAGCTTTGCTGTTATAACAATTCTCAGTATATCAGATTTGATAGTTCTATTGTTCTAGGCTGCTCATGTGGCTTTGTAAACACAGAAGTTAATTGCTATCATAAATTTCACTGATAAAGGGGAAACAGCTCCTTGCCAAGTGGTGCCCGGATAATTTACAAGTTTGAAAAACTTAAAATCATATCAGATGTGAACAACAAATAAATAAGCTGACATATCAAACAGGCTGTGTTTCAGATAGAAATAAGTAAGTGACTGAACACAGAGGAAGGCAGTACACAGAATAATCAGAGGTTTTTAAGTCCATGACATTTTGTTTGCCAGGCTGGTGAAATCTCACGTATTGGGAGAGGGTTGGATGAGAAAGCCAGGGCCTTGCCTTCACACCAAACATGTGTTCTGCCACAGAACTCCATCCCAGCCCCTTCCTCTTTTTCTTGATCTATTTGGCTGATTCCGAGTTTAAAATGTGAACCAGAGATTAGCTGCCTTGGATACAGTGCAATCTCCCTCCTGGTCAACATAGCAAGGTAGGAAAAGGAAGTGGACTCTTCATCAGTGATCTTACCTGTATTCCACTCATGGCTGCAACTTCCCCAGGGGAGGTCAGTGGTAAAGCTGCTGAAGAGGTAGAAGAGGGCCCAGGCCAGGACAACAATGTAGTAGACATTGAGGAGGCTGACGATCATCTGTGAGGCATAGCCGATGCCTAGGGAGGGGACTGAAGCTTTGGGCCAGGACAGTGCAAAAATTCTCACACACCACCCATGCCTATGCAGGAAGGGAATTGCTTGCCACTTTCAGGGCCCATAGCAAGAAGTGTTAGGTCTAGCTTCTGGGCCAAAGGAGTAGAGTGTCTAAGCTCCAGTGGTCTCCTAGGTTGGTCCAGCACTTTTCTCTTGTCTTCTGCTGGTAAGCCTGAACTTTGATATTTATCAGGTTCTGAGTTATCTTTTAAATACCTAAGATCAGAGCTAGGCATAGTAGCACATACCTGTAATCTCAGCCCCCAGGAGGCAGAGACAGTTAGTTTACCACAAGTTCAAACACAGCCTGGTCCACATAGTGAGGCCCTGCCTCCAAACAGGTGAGACTAACTCTACCATGACAATAATTTATTTCTCCAGAGTTACACTGACATGTCTCTGAAACAAAAATACAAGAGCAGGGATGAAGGTAGGGCCCGGTTGGCAAACTGTTTGCCTTGCAGCACAAGGACCTGATCTTCATTTCATCCCCAGAACCCACGTTTAAAAAGAAAAAAGCCAGCTGTGGTGGCATGTGTTTCTGGTTCCACATCTGGAGAAGCACAGACAGGCAGATCTTTAGGACTCCCTGAACAGCCAGACTGACCTATTTGAAAAGTTCTAGGCTAGAGAGAGACTGTCTCAAAAAAAAAAAAAAAAGTGGACAGTGCCTGAAGAAATACACCTGAAGTTGACCTCTAGCCTACACACACGCACACACACACATACACACACACACACACGCACACACACGCACACGAACGTGCACGCAGGCACACACCATAGACACAGGCACACACCACACACACAGGCACACAAACACAAAACTACAAAAGCAGAGACAGGTGATTCACATAGAAAAAAATACAAATACTGAATAAACACCTTAAAAATAGTCATCATCTCTAACATCTACCAGAGTGGGAGATAACACAGTAAAGTACCACTTTGTAGCTACAACTTTGGTGATATTTTTTAAGATAGGGTCTCAGATAGTCAAGAGGGCCCTCAAACTTGCTAGATAGCCCAGGTTGGTCTTTCACTCCCAATCTCCTGCCAATCCCGAGTGCTAGCCCACACAGGTGAAAGGCTGGTTGGTTGGTTGGTTGGTTGATTGATTTTACAACTGTTGTAAGTCAGTGGTCTCTACACTTGTTTAGACGTTAGGATGTTCTACAAGACTAGGGATATAGTTCAGTGGTAAGACATGGATAAGGCTCTGGGTTAAATTCTGAGCACCACAGGAAATGGGGGGAGGGGGGAATGGTTTGTTTTAAAAAGGAAGAGAATTTTCAAAATCTTTTAAAGAAAAGGATGCTACTAATGCCTTGTGATATTGTCAAGTCAGTTAACACTTCCACAGGACAATCTAATGAACCAGGTCTAGAGTTTCCAACTCGCCTGGCATGATAGTGCACACCTTTAATCCCAGCACTTGAGAGACAGAGATAGGCAGGTTTCTGTGAGTTCGAGGCCAGCCTGGTCTACAAAGTAAGTTCCAGGACAGCAAGAGCTTCACAGAGAAACCCCATTCGGGGGGGGGGGGGAGAAAAAAAGAGAGGGAGGGAGGGAGAGTCACCAACTTGGTATTTATTTGATCTAATGATCCTACTCCAGAAGTTTGTCCCTTAACAAATAACTTCAAAGCAGGAGGGAGCTATCTAAACAGACAGCAGTGCTGGCAGAATAGGAAAGTTTTATAAGTAATTGAAAATGAGCACAATGCCTCATGCAGAGAACTTCTAAATTGTGATGTATTCACTTGATGGAAGCTTACAAACCATCAAATGATCACCGTGCAGAAAATGGAAAACAAAACAAACTGAAAACCAGACCCTAAATCATGTATATTGCTTAGCAGTGTGTTATAAGCATCACAGAAAGGAGGGTAAATAGAGAAATAAAGCCCCCTGCAAACTAGAAGCAACCCAAATATTGTTTGATGAGTAAACAGCTAAACATCCGTCTATAGGATGCCACCCACCCACCCACCCACCAAGGTAAGGACGTGGATTACTAATACTCAGGACAGCCTGATTGCTGGGCGCAGAGGAGATCACACTGAGTGAGATCACCCAATCACAGAGATGCTTCAGACGGACATTAGATGGTGTTCTCAGAATGACAGAAAGAGAAAAGAGAATAGAGGGTGTCAGAACAGAGGCGGGAAGGTGAGAGTGGCCACGTGATAGGGGTCGGCATGGTTTGGCCACCATGGGACTCTTAGTGATGATAATGGTGGTGATGGTCAAGCAAATCCACTCACGGTAAGTTACAACCACTCACTCTGAACAGGAGGTAGTGAAAAGCCACAGACACTCGAGGAAGATGATCCCAATGTCAACTTCTGGGGTTTGCTACTATACCTTGTAGTCCTTAAAGTCACAACTGGGGAAAATTGGTAAAGGCCATGGGACTTCCCTGAACTATCTTATAACTCCCTGTGGACTAATACTAATCTCAAAATAAAAGCATAAATTATAGTCTTATCTATAAAGAGAGAAGATATGAAATAAAGGAGTCTACATTTTAAAGCTATGTCAAGACAATAGAATAATCAATGAAATATCCTTCTCATTTAAAATTCTCTTTTAAGGGGCTGGAGAGATGGCTCAGCCCTGCTCCTCCAGGTTGAATTCCCAGCACCCACATGGCACCTCACATCTGCCTGTGGTTCCAGCTTTAGGGAAAATCCAGCATCCTCACCTAAGCATATGTGCAGGAGAAACACCAGTGCACATAAAAATGGTTTGTTTGTTTGTTTAAAAAGTTTTTTAAATAAAATTCTTTTTTAAAGTGTTTTCTAATTGATTAAGTATGTTTTGTTCAAACTAAATCACAATTATATATTTAAAACACACAGTAAAACAGCACTGACTCCACCCATTTATTCCAAAGCCTTTGCCTCAATCAATCATTTTTCCTCGTTCCATTTGATGGACCGAGAAATCACCTTAGTCTGCGAGAAAATAGAGATAAATATGGAGATTCAAGGTTCTATTTTAATCTCTGAACTGTTGCTCACCACTTGGTCATCTTAAACAAGGATTAGAAGCACTACCTCATGACCCTAGAATTGGACACAGAGTTGGTTACTCACCCTCAAAGATGGGACAGATTTTCCTCCAGGCTGTGATGCCTCCCTGGTTGGTGTACTGGCCAAGTGCTGTCTCCAAGAAGAAGACAGGAATGCCACAGGTAAAAAGGAAGATGAGGTAGGGGATAAAGAAGGCACCTGTGGGTAGAAAATTGGATGCCCATTACCTGGCAATCTTCTCTTCGTGGTTCATATCCATTGCTTTTCAGTACCGCCCCACTCTGTGGGTCAGAATCTTAAAGACAGGAGCCTTGCAACTTGCAGGTGATCCTGTGTAGTTATCTGTTACCACAGCAGGGATCAAGAGGCATCAAATTATGTGGGAGCTGTATGGGTCCACACTTTGCCTTCACTGTGCAGTTTGATCAATGCCTGCCAAGTCTACTTCCCACTGAACATTGATTACTGCCTAAGGGACATATCACTTGTGGAAATAACAGGAAGACCATTGAATGATAAATACCAGGACTTCTCAACACAGACTATAATTCTTCATTCTTTTCAAAGAAATTATTATACTAATGTCAGACTTTTTAAAGACAAGTTTAGAGACAAGACCTTGCCGTATAGTTCAGGCTATTCTCAAGGTCATAATCCCCCTGCTGCAGCTTTCCAAGTGCTGGGATTATAAACAAGGCCTTTTATCAAGCTAAAATCAATTATTTTGGTAATTGTTCTGATCTTTTTCTCCATAATCATTGGCTAAAGAAAGACTATAGGTGTCAGACACACTGGTACTTTCTTTACATGGACTTCCAGCTACTGCCAAAGTTAACAGGAAAATTCACAGTAAAGAGTAACCAGAAAAAGGAAGCCACATAGACAAAGACCCTAGAACTTTCCGCCTGAACCAGGAAGAGGAAATGACCTGAGGTGAGAGAAAGATCCATTCAGATGAAATTGAGCACACTCAGGGTGGTTTGGCTCTGGAAAAAAACATTTCAACAGATTAAAATTAATGACGCTCGTACAGTGCGTGATCCCACTCATCATACCAAAGCTGTGGAGACTCTCCTGATGATGAATAGTGTATGTATTCCTCATCACTGGGGAACAGTCATCCCTGCACCAGAGATAGTTCCAGTACCATCTAACAATAGAAAGGTGAAAAGACCCAAACCAAGGAACATCACAGTCATGTTGTTTAAACTATCTAGGACTTTGGTGGGGCAGAGTCTGGGGACCTTAAAAGTAACTAGAGGAAGACATGGCACTGCATACAGAAGAGTAAGGTAAGGATTACAGCAAGTTAATCCTTGGAAACAAGGCAAGCGAGCCAGAGGGCAGCAAATGCGCTATGGTAACAAGGAGAACAAGCTGTCAACCTGGACTTCTACGCCCAGAGAAAGATTGCTCAGAAATGGAAATGAAATGAAAACCTCATGAGTCATGAAAAGAACGAACCCATGAACAGCAAGCTCACACGCTGTGATTACAGGCACGCACCACCCTGCCCAGGAGTGTTTACTCGTTTATACTAATTAATTTTAAAGGCTATCAACCTCTTAGAAATTCAGAGGGAAACTTTCAAAAGAATGTCCACCTTAACATTCCACAAATTAGATTTTAGAGAGGAGCATATTTTCAAGAGTAAAGATAATTTCACCATTCTAAAGAGGTCAGTTCATCAAGAGGACACAATATCAGAGGGGAAATGTAGGATTATAAGACTCATATATAAAGTAGTATGATATCCTTTGAGAATAAAATCCAATGAATTAAAGATAATACGCTACAAGAAAGGTTAAAGAGGTTCTTCAGGCAAAGGGCATGATAAGGCCACATAGCAGTATATACCCACAAAGGAGCATAGAATTCCAGAGAGAGTAACTCCACTGGCAAACAAAAGAATTGCTGTCTCAAGCCAGGCAGTGGTGGTGCACGCCTTTGATCCCAGGACTTGGGAGGCAGAGGCAGGTAAATCTGTGAGTTTGGAGCCAGTCTTCACTACACAGTGAGTTCCAAGACAGTTGGGGCTGCACAGAGAAACTCTGTCTTGAAAATAAAACAAAGAATTGCTTTCTCCTTATTAAATTCTCTTTTCATAATTTTTTATTCATGTTACTCTTTATTAAACTCTTAAAAATACAACTAGGCTGGGCATCCTAGTGCACCTTTAATCCCAATGCTCAGAATACAAAGCCCAGCAGATCTTTGAGTTCAAGGTCAGCCTGTTCTACATAGTGAGTTCCAGGCCAACAAGGGCTACCTATTAAGACCCTGTCTCCTCACCCTATTCCAAAAAAAGAGTAAAAAGACACAATTGACTTAATCGCCTTCCAAATATTTATGTGTCTATTAACGTAGATTAATTAGTATGCCTCTCATTCTTCATCAGAGAAGCTTCTCTTTGCAGCAGGCAGTGGTTGATACAGAGACTCAAAACTGGTCAAAGCAGTGAGGATAAGTGAGTGTTGAGTGCTTATACTGGTTGGTTTTGTGTGTCAACTTGACACAAGCTGGAGTTATCACAGAGAAAGGAGTTTCAGTTGAGAAAATGCCTCCATGAGGTCCAGCTGTAAGGCAGTTTCTCAATTAGTGATCAAGGGAGGAGGGCCCATTGTCAGTGGTGCCATCCCTGGGCTGGTAGTCTTCAGCTCTATAAGAAAACAAGCTGAGCAAGCCAGAGGAAGCAAGCCAGTGAATAACATCCCTCCATGGCCTCTGCATCAGCTCCTGCTTCCTGACCTGCTTGAGTTCCAGTCCTGACTTCCTTTAGTGATGAACAGCAACGTAGAAGAGTAAGCTGAATAAACCCTTTCCTCCCCAACTTGCTTCTTGGTCAGGATGTTTGTGCAGGAATAGAAACTCTGGCTAAGACAGTGCTCATCCCTGAATGGGACACGTATAACAAGCCCTACGCCACCTAAGGTTCAGGAAACATCATGGAAGAGGGGTGGAAAGAATGTAAAAGCCTGGGAATGGGGAGAGTACTGAAGATCAGCGTCTTCTGGACACAAAACAATAGTGGAATTCATGAACTCACTGCAGCTGTGATTAACTCCAGAAGACCTGTACAGGATTGGGCTGTCAATATCCCATCAGGCATAGGGAAGAAGTTCGTGAGACCCCACCCCTCTCTGAAGGTCTACTGACAGTTATTGGGTATGGGGAGTGAGCATCACTTTCTTCAATGCTGTAACACTGGTAAGTTACTCATGTTCCAGTAGCTAACCTTGTGCCCATGTTTACAAGGACAATCACAACTTAACCAAGTAAGTCAAACCCAAAATAGAAGACACAAAGTAGGGGGACCCTGCTCAGAAAAAGAACAGTTTCAGTGGGAGAGTGAGAGAAATGAGAAAGGGTAGTGATGGACTTGAAAAATGACCCAGGTTTATGGGTACATTCAAATTCAAAAATACAACTGACTTATTAAAAATTACAATGCATCCAGGCATGGTGTCACATGCCTTTAATCCCAGTACTACAGAGGCAGAGGCAGAGGCAGGTGAATCTCTGTGAGTTGGAAATGGACCTTGTCTACAGAGTGAGTCCTAGGACAGCCAAGGCTACACAGAAAAACCCTGTCTCAAAAACACACAAAATTTAAAAAAAAAAAAAAACCAATGTAAAACAATTATAACAAATGGAAAAATAAAATGTATAGCAAACCACAATACTCATCAGGAAAAATAGAGGATTATAAGACTGCTATATATAAAGTAGTACAATATCATTTGAAAATAAACTTTGATGTATTAAAGAGACAGACTACAAAGTCTAAACTAACACAATAAAAAGTTATGATTAGTAAGCAATCAAAGGAACAGTGCAAATAGTGGACTAATACTTAAAATATCCAATTACTGCAGCACAAGGCATGAAGAAAGGAGAAACAAGGACCTAATAGGACAGGTATAAAATAAGTATCAAGAAGTTATATGTTAACCTATCCTATGATTAGTTGTATTAAATGTAAATGCTCTAAATAATAACTAAAAGACTCAAACTTTTAGGTTGGCTTTAAAAGAAACTAGTAGACTCAAGTATATGCTGCCTAAAAGAAGTGCACTTGAGGTTTTAAAAAATGGAGAGATTATAAGTAAAAACATAGAAAAACACATTTCATGTTAGTACTTATTGAAAGAAAGTAGGAATCTTGTTTGGTTTGGTTTGGTTTGGTTTGGTTTGGTTTGGTTTGGTTTGGTTTGGTTTGAGACAAGGTCTCAGCCTGTAGCCTAGGCTGTCCCAAAACTCACAGTCTTCCTATCTCAGAATCTTAGAATTACAATGCTGTGATTATAGGCACGCATCACCATGCCTAAGGAATATTTATCTGTTTATGCTAATTTTAATTGCTATCAATGTCTAAAAAAGCAGAGAAAAACTTACAAAAGAATATCTATTGTAACATCACAAAAATTAGACCTTAGAGCAAAAAATATTTTCAAGGGTAAAGATAATTTCAAAATAACAAAGAGGTCAATTCATCAAGAAGACGTAATATCTTGAATTCATATTCACTGAAAAAGTAGAGTTTTAAGATGCATGAAACAAAACTAATAGGCCCACAAAGAAAAGTGTATAGATTTCTAGTTAAAGTTACAATATTTAAAACTCTCTCAATCATTTAAAGAACAAACTGAAAATCAATAAGGATATAAAATATTTGAAAAACCATGTGTCTGCTCCATTTATAACATATATAGAGCATGCTAACAACAACAGAAGAGTAGGCATTGTTTTCTGGCATATAGAGAATGTTTACCAAGATGAGCCATGCACTAGTCCACAAAGAAATCTTAATAAGAAAAACTTCATTCAGACAGATGCATTCCTGACTAAATTAAAAACCAATAAAAGGAAAAGCATTAGAAAGCCTCTAAATAGTTGGATTTTTGTAATTCTTCTGAATAATCTATAAATCAAACAGGTAACCAAAGAAGAATTAGGAAGTTTCTTAAGTAGAATGAAATAAGATACAACATGCTCAAATCTGTGTGCTCTGCTCAAGCAGGAAGTGGAGTCTCTGCTCCCATAGCACTAAATGTCTCTTATCATAACAAGAAGACAGAATGCACATCAGTAACTTCAGCTTCCTCCTTAACAAAGGAGAAATAAGAGTCAACGCAGCCCCAACTAAATCAAAGTGGAAAGCAAGAAAGCCTGAGAGAAAATCAACCAGATCGAAAGCATTCTTCCTGAGACAACAAAATCAATAGGCTTCCAGATGACATAAATCACCAACACGAGGTCTGGGAAACTGGCTCAGTGGGAAAAAGTACTAATTGCATAAACCAAGGAACCCAAGTTCAGTACCTGGAGGCCACGTTCAAAAAGATTCAGCAGTGTACTTGTGTAACCTAAGCACTTCTGCAGTGAGTTTGGAGGCAGGGACAGGAAGACCACCTAGTAGTTCTCAGGGCAACCAGCCTGGAGGAAGCAGTGTAGCAGCAGAACAAGGTGGACAGCAAGCACCTGCTCCCAAAGGTTGTCCTCTGACACAGACATGCCCACTACAGCATGCATACACATGCACGGATGCACACACGCTGCATGTGTAACACATATGTAACACATACGCACACGTGTACACACACATAGAATACAAAAATAAATAAATCAGTTTTTTTAAAAGTTACCAATATGACAAATAGGAGGTATGTCATCAGCACAAATTCCACAAATATGGAAAAGACAGTAACAAAATTCACAAACAACTGTATACTGATAACGACAGAAACATGGAGAAAATGGGCAAATTCCTCAAAAAACACAGGCTCCTGCAGCTTACTCAAGGACAATGTAAGCGGTCCTTAACTACTAAAGAAATTGATCTTTTTATTAAAAAATCTTCCCCATAAAGTAACCTCTAGATCTAAGGCTTCACTGGTAAATCCTCTGAGTGCCTATGGAAGAGACCATATCAGTTCTATGTAAACTTCAGGGTTTCTCTCTGTCGCCCTGGCTGTCCTGGAACTTGTTCTGTAGACCAGGCTGGCCTTGAACTCAGAGATCTGCCTGCCTCTGTCTCCTGAGTGCTGGGATTAAAGGCGTGCGCCACCACCCAGCTGAAACATCTTACACAACATCGACAAAGAAGGAAACAGCCAAACTCACTCTTTGAAGCCTGCATTTTATGAAAACAAAACCAGACAAAATACCATAGGGGAAAAAAACAAATTTTAAGGTCTTTTAAAGTTATTTTTAATTTGGAGGGAGGACATGTATGCTTGTGTGTGCATGAGTATGTGTGTGCACATGTATGTGTGTGCACATGTATGTGAAAGCCAGAGGATAGCCTCAGGTGTTATTCCTTGCACAGAGTCCATCACTGGCCTGGAACTCACCAAGTAGGCTCCGCTGGCCCCAGGGATTCATCTGCCTGCCTGGCACTGAAATCACCGGCATCCATCACCATGGCTATTTTTTTTCTTTTCTTTTTCTTTTTTTTTTTTTTTTTTTTTGACGCAGGTCCTCATGCCTACAAAACAAGCTCTGTACCATCTGAGCTGCCTCCTCGGCTCCCTAAAGGAGCTTTAAGAACAAGGACTTAGCTACTGAGAAGAAAACTATGGCTGAATCTCAAAACAAGTATTCTGTATGAAAGAAGCCAGAAAGGAAAAATAATGCACGCAGCTCATGATCCCCCTTGTGTAATGTTTTTTTTAAAAGCAGATGAATTCATGGTGGTTGTACAAGGACACAGCAGCAGGGGCCAAGAGAAGAAGGGGTTACCAGGAGGCAGGAGAAAGTTTTTGAGTGTGAGTGACATATTCATTAGCTGGACAGTGGAGGTACTTTTGTGGCCATGTGAGTATCAAGACACTGCAATTTATACATCTTAAATGCGGCAGTTAATTGAAAGTTAATGGGAACAGATCTTTAGTTTGTAGCCACACCACAAGTCAGGCAGTAAACTAAAGGAGTACTCAATTGCCCTGAAGGCCAAGGAATAAAGACTGTGAATAGTTCAGCCTAAGAGATCCAGGGCCTGATGGGAAACTGCAGAGGAGAAAGAACCCGGTAGCTGTTGTGATGGGTTATAGGGAAAGCCTCGGTCATTTCGGAAAGTTGACAGTCCGGTTCAAGCCTCCGGAACTATGCTGCCTGCTCTTTCCCAACAGACCAAGCCAATGTTTAACCGCAGGCCCATGGTCAGCTCTGCCCATCAGCACATGAGCAAAGTCCACACTTGCCAGAAGCTTAGAAGAGGCCAGCTTGGAGGAGGCTGATCAAGAGAGACCTGAGCACAGCCAAGGGAGTCCTGAGGGCCATTGCCCCTTCAGTTCCCCCATGAATAAAAGATGAAGTCAGGGCCTAACATAGAGACATGTGCTTTTAATATCAGCACCTGGGAGGCTGAGGGAGGCAGATTGTAAACAGGAGGCTAACCTGGGCTACAAAGTGAGACCCTATAGAAACAGGAAGAGACATGGGAAAAGAAAGTTACCCACACCCTCATTTTACCCGTGTAAGTCTCCCCAAAAATTCTAAAATGTGCCGCCCACTTCCTGTGAGGTGGGAGGGCTTACAGAGAGTTGTGCAGCTAGCCGCCCCTCTCAGAAGGCGCACACTCTATGGTGTCACCTGTGATGTTCCAGCTACTTTTTGAAAATACAAATATTCTACATTAGCAACAGAATCAGCGCGCCCATGAGAAAGGTTTAGACTATAATGAATGCTAGCCAGACCAAAGTGGGCAAGGAGTAACTCACTAACAAGATTGTCATGTGTTTCCAAAATTACTATTCTCTAAGTAAACTGCTTCTCCCAAAAGACCTGAGATAGACCAAGTAACCCTGAGCAAAGGAATAATGCTAGATGTGTCGCCATACCTGATTTCAAGCTACATTACAGAGCCCCAGTTACAAAAACAGTGTGGCCCTGGCACAAAGTGAGTGAGGACACAGAACTGGTTATAAACCCACTGAGCTACAGCCACCTGGTTGTTGACAAATATGCCAGGAATACATGCTATAGAAATGACAGTTCTCTTCAACAACTGGGGCTGGAGATTGGCATGAAGAATGAAGACCTCTGTCTTCTCTGCTCAAATATCAACTCCAAATGGATCACAAGCCTTAATGTAAGTCCTAAAACCAGGGAACTGTTAGAAAAGAAAACAGGAGACACAATGAAAGGTGTAGGCATAGTCAAGAACCCAGGAAAGGAAGCTGCCAGTTGACAACGGTCCCTCACAAAATTAAAAAGCAACTGTACAGCAAAGGAAACTGTTAACTGGGTGGAGAAACAGAACAGGAGAAAAGTATTTGCTAGAAATGTATCTGACTGAAGATTAATATTAGAAAACACAAAGAACTAAGCATCAAGAAATCAAACAATGTAATCAATAAGTTATAATGAAGTGAGCAGACAGTACTCAGAAGAGGAAGCACAGTAAACAATAAACGTACAAAAGAATGTTCCGATTCACCACCCATCAAGGAAATGCAAATCAAAAGTACACTGGGATCCCACCTTGTCCCAATCAGGATGACAGTCATCAAGGAAACAAATAAGAAGTGCCCATGGGGATGAGGACAGAAGGAACCTCACACGCTGCTAGTGGGAATTTAAACTAATTCAGTCACGGTAGAAATCAGGATGGAGATCCCTCAGAAAGCTGTCTGTTGTAATAGGTTTTCCACTTGACTTAGCTGCACTTCTCCTGAAAGTGCCAAAAACACCAAGTGAGCATATCACAGAGACACTTGCATATCAGTGTTACTGCAGCACTGCTCGTAGGAGCTAAATTACAGAAGAAACGTAGAAATATATATACATATAAGTTTATATGTGTGTGTGTGTGTGTATTTATGATGAAAATTTTTCAGCTGTAAACAAAAACATAGTTCTGTGATTTGTAGAAAGCAATGTAATTGGAGATAATCACATTAAGTGAATTAAGCTAGGCTCAGAAAAATACATGTTGTTTTTCCTCTCATTTATATTAGATTTTGTATATAGGCACATAAAAATCATGTGTGTATACATAATTATATACATATGCATGTGTGCTATATGAAAGTAGATGCAAACTCTTTAGGGGAGTAATGAGAACTATGGGACATGTCTTAGTGGAATGTGTGCCGTGTGCAGTGGATGGAGCACATGTCGTGTGCAGTGGATGGAGCACGTGTCGTGTGCAGTGGATGGAGCATGTGTCGTGTGCAGTGGATGGAGCATGTACCGTGTGCAGTGGATGGAGCATGTGTCGTGTGCAGTGGATGGAGCATGTACCGTGTGCAGTGGATGGAGCACATGTCATGTGCAGTGAATGGAGCATGTACCGTGTGCAGTGGATGGAGCACGTGTCATGTACAGTGAATGGAGCACGTATCATGTGCAGTGGATGGAGCACGTGTCGTGTGCAGTGGATGGAGCATGTACCGTGTGCAGTGGATGGAGCACGTGTCGTGTGCAGTGGATGGAGCATGTGTCATGTACAGTGGATGGAGCACGTGTCATGTACAGTGGATGGAGCATGTGCCGTGTGCAGTGGATGGAGCATGTGTTGTGTGCAGTGGATGGAGCACGTATCGTGTGCAGTGAATGGAGCATGTACCGTGTGCAGTGGATGGAGTACGTGTCGTGTGCAGTGGATGGAGCATGTGTCATGTACAGTGAATGGAGCATGTATCGTGTGCAGTGGAT